>JAZKJV010011843.1:0-349534 GCA_037367405.1 Ottelia alismoides | reverse complement strand
TAAATGTCTTCAAAAATCCACGAAAATTTTACACCATGGCATGAGCCATGTGTCCAATTTTCATTGGATTTGGAGGTAATTTGCTATTTTATTCAAAAATAAAGAAGGGGCACTGTGCACAGGGACCAAAGTGCAAATACCCAAGAGTCTGAGGGGTCTGGTGCAATTTACCCAGCGAAACACGCGCCACGTGCGTGCCTGGGGCACTCAGGGACCCAAATGCAATAAAAATAAGTCCCGAGGACTTATTGGTAACAAGTACCAAAAGTCCAGGGGGCCTATTCGCAAAATACCCAAAATATTACGCACATGTTGAAATAAATCGCGCACAGGGGTATAAATGCAAATAAACTAAAATATTCATTCCATTGATAACAACCATAACTACAGGGGCATGAGTTGCAAATAAACCAGAGACACACGTGACGAAGCACGTGTCATACAACGCACAGGGGCATAAATGCAAGGAAAAATAAAGTACGGGGTCCTCTATGCAAATAACCCTAAAACTAAACAACTAAATTCAATATTTACAGGACTAAAAATGAAATAAAAGAAAAGACAGGGCCTAAGGGTAAATTACCCTTTATTATGCGGAACCGCTGGATGGTCGCCACGTGTAGATCTGACGGTCTGGATCAGCTGCGGCTCCAACGATGGTGTCCTTTGGCGAATCCGATGGCTAGGGTTCCTCCACGTGGGTGATCGGACGGTGCAGGGCGCAGGCGGCTAACACTGGCGCATCGGATGGCTGGAATCGATCCTCCTGATGATCGGGCGGTGACTGCTGCTCCCCAGATGGACGGTTCAGATGAAATCTGGAGCCGGAGGACGAATCGAACGGCGACGGAGGATGCTGGATGAACAGGTCAACGGCGAGACTCGCCGGCCTCGGGCGTGCGCTAGACTCCTCCTGGAAGCACTCTGAAGGTCGGAGAAGAAAGGTGGGAGTGCTCCCGCGTCTGCCGGTAGGCTCCGATGATCAAACCGAGCTCCGAGGAGCTCGGGCTAGGTCGGCGGAGCTGAGCCTCCTGGCTAGATGACGAAGGGCCTCAGATGGCCTCCGTTTGACCTGCAAAGCGAACCAGAAGACTCGCGGGTCGAGGGCAAACTGCCTCGACCCGGTTAGGCGAGGTGATGGTGGCTCGTGAGTCGAAATGGCGAGCTCCGGCGAAGGGGGTGGACGGAGGAGCTCGACTCCCAGCTCCTGTGCGAGCTGGGTTGGATGGAGGGGTGAAGAAGGTGCGTCGAAGGGAGGCGGATGCGATGGTCAACTCCGATGATCAAAAGGGGTGATGGAGTGGTCGGAATCAGCTAAAGACGGCGGCAGCGCGATTTGGGGGTAAATGGAAATTGAAGAAAGATAAAGACCTACAAGGTTACCTGGGTGGTCAAAGAGACTGGGGAGGAGCTGGGGAAACTCCTGGTCATCGCCTCGAGGAGCTCTCCCTCCGAGGATCAAGCTCCAGCTGATGGTGGAGCGACGGCGGCGTAGCTCGCCGGATCGATGGACTCGCCTCCTCTCCTCGCTTCAACAGGCTCAGACGTGAGCTGTCACTCTCACGCACTCTCTGGAGCTCACAGGAGGAGGAAACAAATGGCCAAAGATAGAGCATTAGGGTGGCGGAGCAACAGCTATATATGGCTAGGGGTCCGGCTAAGATAGGTCTGGGCAAGCTTGTCGGAGCACGGATCCCCATAACCCACCCCGGGCGTGGATTAGGGACGATCAATCTCGGATTAGGACCCGGGATTACGTGGAATGGCGATCGGGTCGAGCGGTTAAAAGTCTGAGAAATCGGTCCAGAACTCAGACCCGGCTCTGAGTGGTCCTGGGGGGAGAGTTGACCGGGGGTCAACAATACCCCGTGGACCAATCAGAGCCCGCCAAGCACACCAAATTTTATTTCTTTATTTTAGGGTAGAAAAAGGTCGGATTACTAAAAACTTAAAACATGAAATATTTTTATTTTATTTTATTTTCTATTTTTTAGTGGTTTTTAATAATTTTTTCGAAATAAAAATAAGCTATATACAATATAGTACTATACATAGGTATATATACAATATATATAGGGTTTTGATTTTTGATTTTTAATTGTTATTTTTGTACAATTTTATTCCCCTTTTATATTTTATTTATTTACATTTATAAAATAAGGAATAAAAAGATATTTTTATTTAATTTTCATTATTTATATACATGGGTAAAATAAATATGTATGTACATTTATATACATGGTATATGTACAATGTATTTTTTGTATTTTTAATTTTGCTATTTTTATTTTGTTTTTGTTTTGATTGTTCTTATTTTATTTATTTACATTATAGAAAATAGATTATTTACAAAAATTAGAAAAGTTAATTTTATTTATTTACAAGACTAAATAAATATATAAAAGTGGTTTATATACATGGTGAAGGTGGTATTTTTGGTCTTTTTGATTTTTATCTTTTTCTTTTGTTTTTATACTTATAGATATATACAAGTATTTACAAGCATAATTTAAGCTTATTTTTGTTGAGGAAAATACTTTTAATTATTTACATAAATATTTACACACATGAGCCCCTATCTCCCTCTACTTTGGCTTTTTATGCGGTCAGGCCCATGCTGAGCCCTCCCTTGGGTTAGGTTGCTCAATATTTATTCTAAAAATTTCCCTCTTTTTCTTTTTAATCTTTATTCTTTTATTTTTGCACAAAAACATGCTAATTATAGGTTTTTACACAATGCATGCTTTTGGTAATTATTTGTATTTACACATATCTACATGCATTTGCAAAGGTTTTTGTAGCTAAAATATAAGAATAAAGAGTGATGAATGAGTATTCATCACCCCCTATACTTAACTTTGCTAGTCCCTTAGCAAACACTTATTTGAAAAAGAAGTGAAAAAGAAAGAAAGAAAAAGAAAAAGAGGATGTACATGGATCAAGGTTGATTATTAAACTTGCCTTCATTAAATTGGGGTATGGAGCTTGATCAGATCTTTGGATTATTAATGTGTCGGAACCTTATTTGGACTTAAGTCTAAAACTCAACAGCCTCTAAGTTCCACTAATCTATAACCAAGACTCCTCAATGCTCCAGATCAGAACAAGTCATCAATCACAAACCCTGAAGACCATGAATCTTTTCTTGTCCTGTGAATGTGAGGTCTAAGCTCTCCACCTCAGAAATGGCAACTTGACAACCCTCCCCAACAAGGTAACTCTATGACCTCAATCTGGCCACTCTTTCCTCGAGGAGTGGGGTATTCCCTTCTAAGTTCAAGTTCAACCGGCTCAAGAAGAGGAGGAAGAAGAGAATGGGTCAAGGCCAGTGTAGCCAAGTACCCTTGGGAGCTTGACCAGTGTAGCCAAGTCTCCCTGCTGCAAGCTACATCAGGTGGATCATGAAACTCAAGCTTTGCTTATTGCACTCTATATACATACTCCGGTGGGATTATCATTTTCTATCAGACCCACCACTTTTTTGGAGTTATTTTCTTTTTGCGCATTTTTTTTCAAGTGCATCTGTACAACATATACATGTGCAGCATATATACAAGGAGTTTTTCCTCTTGAGCCAGTAGACTATCCCTCTTTTGAAGCTTTATTGCAACCCACAACTCCCGTCGTTAGACCTCATGGCAACCAGACCAAGTTGAGACGTACTTCCTTCACTAAAAGAAGAAGAGAGGTTCCGCCTAGAAGTACTACCCTCATATGCTACCCCAAGTCAAGGAAGACTGTCTCCTCACCACCTCATCCGTGGAGAGCTCGGTGCATAGTGCTGGTGTCCAAGTAAAGCCATAATCTATATGAGTCATGTGTTGTTGTTAAGTGCTCTACTTAGGCTCATTGAGATGACATGTGATCATAGCCTAGTGGACTCAAAGAATTAAGTCACCATGGACCTGAAAAGCCTTAAACCTAAGCCCTATAAGGTTCCTCTTAGAAGTTAGGTGGATTAAGATCTTAATCAAGCTCCATTTCTCAATTTGATTCCAGGCTAGTTTAAATGTCAACTATCATCCAGAAAAACTATATACATATGTACAAAAAGATGCTATTTACACAAATTTTTACAAACATGCAAAATTTTTGGAAAATGTTTTGAAATCATGAATGGATGATGCATGAAGTGCAAGTTTTGCAAAAAGATATTTACACACATTTACACAAGATTTTTGCAAACTTTTGATTTTCAAAACATTTTGGAAAAATTTTGTACTATATACATAATTTTGATAAGAAAATATTTACACAAGCTTTACACAAAAGATTTTTGAAATCATTTTTACAAAAATAATTTGTACACTAGCTATTTATGTGCAAATAAAAGAATGTTTATGTACATGAAATTTTTTTTAATTTTTGTGATTTTTAGCCATTTTATTTATTAACACACTCACACAAAGTACGAGTTATGGCTAAAGTATATATGAAATATATACACACCCCCCCTATACTTAGCTCGAACGATGTCCTCAGAGTCAAGAGCGATGAAGAAGACATACTCGTGCTAGGTGTAGGGAAGTGAAAAGAAAGGCTATATATAGAGACGAATGAATGAAAAGTCAAGAGGGTCTCGGGTCTTCCCCCTATAATTAGGATTAAATAATCCTAAATATAGCAGGCTGTACACTAAGGGAAAACCGAGTGGAGAATGTACAGGGTCTACCCCCCATATACTTAGGGTAAAATATCCCTAAGTATAGGCAGCAAAACAGGGGTAGGCAGAAACAAAAGAAATACCCAAACGGTCTCACATCCCCCCTATACTTAGGGTGAAGTGCACCCTAAGTATAGCATAATCACAAGATGAAGAAAGGGATGTGGGACTAAAGAATGTAGTGATATGGACATCTGGATCTATACAAGGCGGAAGATCAGTGAAACTCAGGCATGAGATGCATTAGATGTGAGTCAAAGATCATATCTCACGCAAAATGAATAGGGGCAAGATCAGTGACCCGCGGCTCATGATCTAGAAATGGTTTGAGCCGCTGGCCGTTCACTCGAAAGGTACTCTCAGAAGACAACTCAGATATATCGATGCTACCGTTATCGTGTACCTTTCTGACCAAATAGGGTCCCTTCCATTTGCTCTGTAGCTTCCCTGGAAACAAACGTAGCCTCGCATCAAACAACCATACTTTCTGTCCAGTCTCAAAATGTTTGTGGCTGATATGAGAATCATGCCACTCCTTCACTCTCTCCTTATACTGTAGGCTGTTTGAGAAAGCTGTATCTCTAAGCTCCTCTAGGGCGGCTAACTCTGCCCTCCTCTGGTCTCCCATACCATCTGGATACATAAGAATATCTGTAACTGCCCAAAGTGACTTGTGCCTCAGCTCAACAGGTAAATGGCACGGCTTGCCATATACGAGGCAAAAGGGGGATGTACCCAATGGTGTCTTGAAAGACGTCGTATATGCCACAAGACTGAGTCCAAAAGCTGTGACCAATCCTTTCGGTCAGGGAGGACGACTTTCTGTAATATCGTCTTGATCTCCCTATTCGACACCTCGGCTAGACCATTTGTCTGTGGATGGTAAGGTGTGGCAACACGATGGTCTATACCGAACTCGCTAGCAAGGGCCTTCACCTGATCGTTGATGAAATGAGATCCCCCATCAGAAATCAGAACTCGTGGAACCCCAAACCGCGTGATGATATGTTTCCTCAGAAATCTGCAAACTGTCCTCGCATCAACGGCTCGAGCGGGGATAGCCTCAACCCAACGACTAACATAATCTACGGCCAACAGAATGTACTCAAATCCCTGACTCTTAGGGAATGGACCCATGAAATCGATGCCCCATGCGTCAAAAACCTCACAGAAGTGAATGGGCTGCATCGGCATCATATCACGTTGTCCACAAGTGCCCATCCTCTGACAGTCAGTACACCTCTTCACGAACTCATCTGAGTCCTTGAAGAGGGTAGTCCACCACAAGCCGGATTGGAGCACTTTCTGTGCCGTTCTCCTCCCAGAATGATGTCCTCCTGCCTCAAGCTTGTGGCAGTAAGTGAGGATGCTATGGTGTTCCTCCTGAGGAATACACCGACGACAGACGCTATCCCCCCCTTCGTGGTAAAGGATGGGATCCTCCCAGTGGTAGGACTTGGCCTTCGCAAGGAAGGTCTCAAGCCTCTGCCTAGGCCAATCTTGTGGAACTTTCCCAGCAACGAGAAAGTTCACAATATCGGCATACCACGGGAGTGAGGCGATAGCAAGGATCGCCTCATCTGGGAAGGTATCACGAATGGGATCAATCTGCTCAGACTCCTCAGGCTGCTCTAAACGGGAGAGATGATCCGCCACCACATTCTTGACTCCAGGCTTATCCTTGATCTCAATGTCGAACTCCTAGAGTAGAAGGATCCATCTAGTAAGTCTAGCCTTGGCATCCTTCTTTGCCATGAGGTACCTGATGGCGGTGTGATCTGTGTACAAAGTCACTCTAGATCCAATGATATAAGATTGAAACTTATCTAGGGCGAACACTACGGCTAGCATCTCCTTCTCTGTGACCGTGTAATTCCGCTGAGCAGAATCCAATGTGCGGCTACCGTAGTGAATGGCAAATGGAACTCCATCCCTCCTCTGTCCCAGCACTGCCCCTACGGCAAAATCGGAGGCATCCGTCATGATCTCGAATGGGAGAGACCTATCAGGCGGCTGGAGGACAGGAGCCTCAATCACACACTGCTGGAGAGTCGCAAAGGCCGAAAGACACTTGTCATCGACAAGGAACTCGGTGTCTTTCGTCAAGAGGTCAGTCAACGGCCGGGCAATCCTGCTGAAATCCTGAATAAATCTCCTATAAAATCCAACGTGCCTCAGGAATGACCGTAGCTGCCTCAAATTGGACGGCGGTGTGAGTTTTCTAATGACATCAACCTTGGCCGGATCCACCTCCATGCCCCTGTTGGAGATGATATGGCCAAGCACCGTCCCTTGAGTCACCATGAAGTGACTCTTCTCCCAAGATAGAACCAAATGGAACTCAATGCATCGCTGGAGTACTCAGTCTAGGCAGTCAAGACAGGAATCGAATCCGTCACCGTAGACCGAGAAATTGTCCATGAAGACCTCCAAACACTCCCCTACCATGTCCGAAAAGATCGACAGCATGCACCTCTGAAAAGTCGCAGGGGCATTGCATAGCCCGAATGGCATGCGTCGAAAGGCATATGTACCGAAGGGACAGGTAAAGGTGGTCTTCTCTTGATCCTCAGGAGCGATGGCCACCTGGTTGTAGCCCGAGTACCCATCCAGGAAGCAATAATGGCTCTTCCCTGCCAGTCTCTCAATGATCTGGTCAATAAAAGGCAGGGGGAAATGGTCCTTCTTGGTGGCCTGGTTGAGTCTCCTGTAGTCAACACATACCCTCCAAGAGGTGGGTACTCGTGTAGCAATCTCCTCTCCCGACTCACTGATCACAGTCGTGATGCCCGTCTTCTTGGGCACCACATGCAAGGGGCTGACCCACTTGGAGTCGGAAACGGGATAAATAAAATCTGCACTCCACCATTTTGATATTTCCTTCATCACGACTTCTCTCAGATTGGGGTTCAGTCGCCGCTGGAACTCACGCGATGGCTTCGCCCCCTCCTCGAGATAAATATGGTGGGAGCACACTGATGGACTAATCCCATGGAGATCTTCTACGCTCCATCCGATTGCCTTGCGGTTCTTTTCAAGAACCCCCATCAAACGGGATTCCTGCTCTCCAGTCATATCGGCGGAGATGATGACTGGGTACATCTCAGGTTCGCCCGCAAGGAACCGATACTTCAGCGAAGTAGGGAGCGGCTTCAGCTCTGGACAGCTGGGCGCTGGCAAATCTGGCTGCAGAAGGAAATGAGTCATTGCTGCTAAGTCTGCCAAATCTGCCTGGGAGAAAGAAAGAGAACTCTCGCAAACTGGATCTGGAGAAGGCTGCTCAACTGTGCTGTCTCTGATCTGCTCTGCATCTACCTCCTCCTCATCTGTAGGCTCGGGTGGACTCAAGTCTGGCTTCTGATCATCACAATCTGCCCAATCAGACTCTGAATCCGAGGGATCTGCATCAAACGTGGTGGCATCAGTACCACCATCACTGAAATCAGTGTCGCGGTCAAGAACCGGCTCTGCTGCCTCTGTGGTATCCTGAACCAGTGTTGTGCTCTCCAAACTCTCCTCTGCTATCATCTCGGCATCAGTTGTGTCTGAAAATGAGAGGATGGCCTGTGCTGCAGGATCTGCCCATGCTGCCTCATCATCTGTGATCACAAAATCACAGTCCTGGTGGATGTATGGCTCTACGTCTGTCAGCTGCTCTGAATCTGTGCTAGCCTCTGAGCGTGCTCTCTCTGGCTCTGTAGTCCTCGACCGTCTCTATTTGTACACTCTCGCCCTCGACGCAAAAGTATACCTTCCCGCTATCATGATCAGTCACCGCCTTGGCTGTGGCCAAGAACGGACGACCGAGGATGATGGGGGTATCGGCCACTGAGTCAGGGATCTCCATGTCCAACACTACAAAGTCCACGGGGAATTGCAGGCCCTGAATAGTGATGATAACATCTCGCAACAACCCCTTCGGCCTCTTGACAGATCGATCAGCAAACTGAAGGACTGTCCTGCTCTGTCTAAGAGTGCCCAACTCGAAGTGGTCGAGAAGGGCTGCCGGAAGGAGGTTGATAGACGATCCGCTATCCAATAGAGTCTGGTCGAGCCTCTGCTCACTAATCTGGCATCTGACATATGGGGCCCCTGAATCTGGCCTCTTGGCCGGCAGACGGTTCTGGATCGCGAAACACGTGGCTTTCGTCAGCACATGAATCTCTGAAGTGTGGTTCCTCCTCCTCCTCCTGACTGTGGTCCTGTCTCTCAAAGATCGCTGAAGAAGGGGGATGTGCTGCAAAGCCTCCTGGAGGGTCAGCTGGATGTGAAATCTGTCGATCATGCTCTGGCTGAATTCCTCCTGCTCTCTCTTTTTTGGGTCTTTTTCTTTTTTCTTCCCCTTCCCCATCTGAAGGGCTCTAGGAAAGGGGATCACAGGGTCCTTCGCAGATGAAGGACTAGGAAAAGGCCTAGACGGCTCGACGACCGGATCCGCACATACATCAAGCACCACAGTGGGACTAGAAGAAACTAAACCTTTTCCTTTATTCACAACAGTGTTCTGAGATACATCCACACGAGGAAAGACAACATCTCTATCAAAACAAACACCGGTGGCCTCAGTACCACCTCGGGCTGGCTCTGCAACTGGACGTCTCGCGGTCTCAGTACCACGGGCTGGCTCGGCTATACTGGTGGCATCAGTACCACCTCCTCGAACTGGTGAAGCGGCGGCCTCAGTACCGCCGGTGGAATCAGCATCCTTGGTGGCGTCAGTACCACCGTCATCATCTGCGGCCTCAGTACCGCTCTCCTCCTCCTCATCTGGCGCCCTGGGTGGCTCCTCGCGTCGTCGCTCAGATGAGGTGCCGCCTGCTGGTGCTCTACCGCTCCTAAGTGTAACAAAATCAGCATCGAATAGATCCGAAGACATATCATCAAATGGGTCACTAGGAGTGGCATGCTCAGTGGAAATTACCTGCTCAGATTCCTCTTCAGGTTGTTCGGATTCGGCTCGATCTGTGCAGGAATGGCGGCCTTCCCTCTCATAAGGTCCCGCATCTCCTGGCGGAACTCGTCCATCTCCCGTCGAAAGGTAGCCTGCTGGTCCGTGAGGAGGCAGGCTATGTCATCCAAGGCGGGGCTCTCATGGGAGCCCGACGGGTAGCCTCTCTGGTGCTGAGGCTGCTGGAACTGGTGCTGCTGGTAAGAGGGTAGGAGGAAGGATGCTGCTGCTGGTGTGGTGGGTGAGCCTGTTGCTCACGTCTCCAAGACTGTCCCTGCTGCTGATAGGGACGAGGAATGAAGGACGACTGCTGGTGTGACTGGTAGGCTGGGGGTTGCTGCTGCGGCTGGTGATCTCTCTGCTGGCCATACTGCCCTCCCTGACCGGATGACTGCTGCTAGGGCTGGGTACCTCCACTCCCCCACCTGAATCCGGGATGGTCTCGTCGGATCCCAGGCTTGGAGCGATCATACCAAATCTCGTTGACATCCATCAACGGCTCTGCATCGTAGGGGGCTGGCGGGAGTACTGCCAGAGGCTGATCCGGCTGGTATACCACCATCTGCATGTCTGGAGATGGTGGGGACTGGTAAGAGGGTTGCTGCTGCTGGTACAGCTCCGCCTGTAAAAGGTGAACCTGTCTAGGCTGCTGAAAGGTGTTGGAGCGTTGGGACGAGCTGCTGCTGCCGTCGGTGTCGCCTCGCGACTGAAGATGGGGCTGTGAAGCCGTCTGTGCCTCCTGGAGACACATGAGCTGGGTCTTCATGTCGCTCAGAGTCTGTGCCATCTGCTCCATCTGCGTCATGCTTTGGCACTGCTTCTTCTCGATCAGCTCCATCCGGTCCAACTTCTCACTGATGATGCACATATCCGCCGCGGACGACTCTGCCTGTGCTGCTGCAACTGCAGAAGAACTGGATGGACCGGCGTCGACCCGTGCTATCCTCTGGTACTGCACGGGTCCTGGCTGCTGCTGGGGTCTCCCCTGTGTGTACAACCGGGTCTGGGACATCACCATGTAATTCTCGGCCATCTCCTCGTAAATGGCCCAGACCTGGTCGTGGTCCTTGGCGAAATAGGACCCGCCGCAAGAAGCATTCACCAGGCCCTGGAGCTCTGGTGTCAACCCGCTGAAGAAGCTCTGAACAAGGTTCGGCTTCGAGATGTCGTGGTGCGGGCATCGGTCTGTGAGCTCTCTAAACCTCTCCCATGCCTCATGAAATTGCCCGTTGGGGAGCATGGAGAAGTTGCTGATCAGGGCCCTCGCTGCATTCGCCCGCCCGAGTGGATAGTACTTGTTCAAGTACTCGGTGCGGAGCTGCTCCCAGGTGTAGACAAACTTCCCCAAATGCTTCAGCCAGGTGGCTGCTCTGTCAGCTAAGGAGAAGGGGAAGGCGATCATCCTGATCGTGTCCTGATCCACCTGACGGTCGTGGACAGTGTTGCATATCATCAAGAACTCCTGGAGGAGATGGGGCTCCTCTGTCGCGAGTCCATGGAAGCGGGGGAGTAGCTGCAAAGTGTTTGGGGGGAACTTGAAGTCCCCCACGATCGCTGGAAGTACTACCCAGTGGTGTGTCAGCGTCGATCCGGGGTTGTGTAACTCCCGCATCGGTCTCGGCGGTCCTCCGACCGCGGCTGCGGTGGCTGCTGCTGCTGCGGCGGCTGCTGCATCCGCATCATCTGGGATCCTCGGTCCCATTCTCATCTACTCTCGCTCTGCTCTCATCTGCTCCATCTCTCTCCTCATGTCGATCATGAATGCTCCCTGATCCCTCAGCTGCTACTGGACGGTCTCTAACGAGGCGATAAGGGTGGAGTTGATCGCTCCTTGATCCAATACGAAGTGCTCAGGCTGATGGGAGCGATCCTCAGAACTGCCGGCCATGACGTCTGCAAAATCAAATGAGCCCAACTCAGGTGCTGTCAAATCCATCAATCTCTCCTCGGGCTCATGTCGCTCAGGTCTGAAAGAAAGGGGGTCGAGGGGGAACAGGGTGGAGTCGTACTCGGGCTCGGAGAGCTGGTCTTGGCTCTCGCGGGCCAACCTAGATGATTGGGTAGACGTACCCGAAAGCGGTGCAGCCAGAGGCTGCCTAAGAGAGCGTCTACCCATCATCTTGATCTGGCGAGTAGGGCGGATGAGATCTGGAGAAACTATGATCACAATGCAAACCCCCGGTTCACCAACGCAATGCGAGCTGAAGACTATGAAAGTTCAGTTAAATTATCTTGTCAATTTTTATTAGGTGAACACACAAGATATCAGAGCGCTTACGTGACCTGTTAGGATACCCGATGCTACCCCAACCGACTGGCCCGCACGGAAGAGTCGGTAATAAGTCGGGACTAGCACCGGAGGGCTCTACCTAGGGTGTGGGTCACTCTCTCGCGCATTGATGAATACCCATTCATCACTCTTTATTCTTATATTTTAGCTACAAAAACCTATGCAAATGCATGTAGATATGTGTAAATAGGAATAATTAGCAAAAGCATGCATTTTGTAAATATCTATAATTAGCATGCTTTTGTGCAAAAATAAAAGAATAAAGATTAAAAAGAAAAAGAGGGAAATATTTAGAATAAATATTGAGCAACCTAACCCAAGGGAGGGCTCAGCATGGGCCTGACCGCATAAAAGCCAAAGTAGAGGGAGATAGGGGCTCTAGTGTAAATATCTATATAAATAAATAAAACTATATTTTCCTCACCCAAAAATATGCTTGTACATATTTGTATATATTTAGAAAATATTAAAAACAAAACAAAAATTTGAAAATCAAAAAGTTCAAAAATGCCCTTTCACCATGTACATAGACCATACTCCTATATTTATTCAACCTTGTAAATAAATAAAATCATTTTCTAAACTTTTTGTAAATATCCTATATTATACATTGTAAATAAATAAAATGAAAAGAAGCAAAACAAAAATCAAATAAAAATTACAAAATTCAAAATATAAAAAGACATTGTACATATACCTTGTACATAGATGTATATATCTATTTATTTTACCTATGTAGATAAATAATAAAAATAAAATAAAAACACCCTTTTATTCCTTATTTTATTCTATAAATAAATAAAATATAAAATGGGAATAAAATTGTACGTAAATAATAATTAAAAATCAAAAATTAAAAACCTACATATTGTATATATACCTATACATAGCTATATAGTGTAAATACCTTATTTTCATTTCCAAAAATTAATTAAAAATCACCAAAAAATAGAGAAAAATAAAATAAAAATAATTCATGTTTTAAGTTTTTGGAAAATCGGCCATTTGCTGCCTTATTTTTGAGCTTCAAACATTCTCCACGTGGCAGCTAACCATTGGGTCCTGGGGATGTTGACCGCCCGGTCAACTGGCCCCCCCAGGACCACTTCCCACGGGTTGAGTGGCGGACCCAACTTCTCGGATTTTTCCCCACTCAACCCGATTGCCTATCACCCAAACCCTGGCTCCGGATTGCTCACGTCATACCCGAGAATCTCGCCGGAGCCTTAGCCTCGGGATCCGTGCACCAGCTCGCCCTACCTGCGCTCTTCTTCCCGGACCCGCCAGCATACTTAATCTCAGCTCCGCCGCTCATTTCACGCATCTTTGGCCATTTGCTTCGATTTCCAGTGAGCTCCAGAGAGAGAGAGAGAGGTGACAGCTCGAGTCTCGACCTGTCGCAGCGAGGAAAGGAGGCGAAAGCCACTGATCCGGCGAGTCTTCACCGCCGTGCTCCGCCCAGAGCAGGAGCTCGAGCCTCGGGCCGAGACAACCCTTGAGGCCACGACCAGGAGCTACCTCAGCTCCAGCATAGTCTCCTCGACCGCCCAGGTAATCCCTTAGCTTCCTTATTTAGTCTAATTTTCATTTTGCCCCAAATCGCTCCGCCGCTGTGTTCCATCGATTCCGACCACCTCACGCATCCATTCGATCATCGGAACCCGTTATCACCTCCGCCTTCCCTCCACGCACCTTCTCCGCCCCTCCGTTCAACCCAGCTCGCACAGGAGCTGGGATTCGAATCCCCTCGCCGTCGCTTCGCCGGGGTTCGTCCGCACCGACGCACACACCACCTCCACGACGCCTAACAGGGTCGAGGCACTTTGCCCTCGACCCGCGAATCTCCTGGTTCCATTTGCAGGTCAGTGCGAGCCCATCTGAAGGCTCGAGTCTTCCAGGCCAGGAGCTCTCCTCCGCCGACCTTGCCGGAGCCCTCCAGGGCTCGGCTGGGCCATCGGAGACCACCATCAGCTGCGGAGATTCATCGCGCACCTTCTCCGATCTCCGGAGGCAGCAGGGGAGGATCCCAGCGCTCACACGAGGCCGACGAAAGTCGCCGGGCACCTGTTCTTCGAGGATCTTCAGCCGCCGTCCGATCAGCCTTGACCTCCAGTTTTCATCTCGTCCATCCATCCACGGAGCTGCAGTCACCGTCCGATCATCCAGAGGGTTGATCTTGACCGTCAGAGCAGAGAGAGAGAGAGAGAGAGAGGCACCAGCCACCCGTAGCCGTCAGATCTGCCACGTGCCTCGCTCTCAGACGTCGATCCGGCCAGGCTTCTCAAGGGTTAAAGGCGCCTTCGTCCAGACCCGTCGGATCAGCCACGCGTCAATCATCCGGCCCTCGACGTTAAATAAGGGGTAATTTGTCTTAGGCCCCCTCTTAGTTTATGCTTTTAGTTCCAGTCCTGTAAATATTTTGCGTACTTTATTTACGTTGGGTTATTTGCACATTGGACCTCATACTTTAGTTTATTTGCTTATATGCCCCTGTCTGTGTGAGCCACGTGCTTCGTCACGTGTATGTTTGGGTTATTTGCAATTTATTCCCTGTAGTTCCGGATGTTTAGAAATGAATGAAATCTTTTGTGTATTTGCATCCATGCCCCTGTGAATGTTTAATTGCGCATGTGCGCTTATCTTAGGGTAAATTGCATCTGAGGTCCCTGGACTTTTGGTACGTGTTACCAAGTAGTCCCCGGACCTTATTTTCTTTACAAAGAGGTCCCTGAGTGCCCCAGGAACGCGCCGCGCGCGTGCGTTGCTGGGTATTTTGCACCTGGACCCCCAGAACTTAGGGTATTTGCACTTCAGTCCTTGTGCACAGTGCCCTCTTTTGATTTTTGAATAAAATATCAAATCACCTCCAAATTCGATGAAAATTTGACACATGGCTCCTGCCATGTTGTAGGATTTTTGAGAATTTTTGAGGACATTTTTGATTTTGTTTGTTATTTTTAAAAATTCAAAAACCTTTATTTCAGCTACTGTCTAGAGTTAAAAATCCCAAAAAAATATAAAAACCCCCTAAAAAATTCTATAAAAATTAGGTACTGTTTCTTTGGTGTTCTTTTAATTTCTAGCCAATTTTGGCTATTTTTCACTAATTAAAATCCATAAAAACTTAAAAACACCTAAAAACTCATAAAAATTATAGTAAATAGTATACAAATCCAAAAACAATAATTTTGGTACTCAAATTTTCCTTGTTTTATCTAGTTTACAGGAAAAATACCTCCAGGCCCTTTCGAGGTCCTTAGATATTTTATCTAGGGATTTTGGACCTGGCTGGACAGTACCTTACATTTTAGCTACTGTTTGATTTTTAGAAAATAAAATACACATCATAAAAATTCCAAAAATTCACCAAAAACACTAAAAAACCTAAAAAACATAAAAATATTTTTGTTTGGATTTTTGCTTGATTTTTGATGCATTAAATAATTTGCTTAAGTGTGCTTGTTTTTGTTTCTTTTATTTTCTTCACTCATTTAAAAATCCAAAAAAAATATAAAAATCATTAAAAATCACTAAAAATATTTTGTCTTTATTTTATTTCATTTTTATTACTTCGTAGGCCTTTGGCCAACCCGTGCTCCTCGAGTTCAACCCTGGGTGCTATACCAGGTTAAACTCATAGCTGGACCGCTATTTTCGTGCTTGATTGATTTTATTTGTTTCGAGTGGTCTGATATTTTTCTTGATTGAGTGCATCCGAGTGATTGAGGTCGCAACGACCTATCTAGATACCCGATTGCCTTAGTCGCTCGGGATTTTGCGCTCGATCAGAATGGCGCCGTTGCCGGGGAGCACGGCTTAGTAGTTCGTTTTATTTTCATTTTCGTCTTTGTTTTCGCGGCTTTTCGCGGCTCTTCGGAGCTCGCGGATTTTTGTCTATATTTTGTTTGATTTTATTTTCTTCTTCTTTTATTTTTGTTTTTGTTTTTGTTTTATTTTGTGTGGTTTATTTTATTTTATATTTTTGCACATATACCCTTATTTTTCATTTGTCTTTATTTTCCTTTGATTATTATTTTATTATTGGTTCTGACCACTCATCTCTTTTTCTTGCGAGGGCCTGAGGACCGCGGAGGCGACTTTCGAGGAGCCGGTGCAACCGGGGAACTTGGAGGCGGCTTCCTTCTCTACGAAGCCGAAGGAGAGAGCGAGAGGGAGAGAGTTGAGTGGGTGAGGTTAGATTAGTTTTGTATTTCATTTATATTATTATTGTAATAATACAGGGACAGGACTTGGACACTCTTAGACTTTCCTACCGTAGCGGGTCTGTTTCGCCGAGCACCGGTGTGCTCGGGGGACCCTTTAGGACCTTCGCGGTGTTTCGCGGCTTTTTCGCGGCTTTATTTTTCTTTTATTTCTGTCTTTTCCAGTTTTGCGCGGTTTTTGCTCGAGCCCCTAGATTTAGGATTTTCTAGTGAATGTGCCGTAATTAGTAGGATCCACACACCTAATTGCATATCTGTTCCCATAGATCGATTAATTGGACCTACTTAAAAAACATAATAAAAATAACCGATTCATTTGCCTCCGTAGCCTACGTGCCGCAGCCCGTCTTGTAAAGCGCTTACTCCTACCCCCGATTTGTCGGACAGAGGAGGGACGGGCCAAGACCGGACTCTTTGGCTTGGAGGTCGGTGACCGGTTAGACGGCTCTTCGCTAGACTTGCTCATCTAGGACTCGGTTTTACCGCTGCATCATTTAGGTTAGTTTAATTTCTGTCTTTACTTTTATGAGCGGATCATATTGCATGTAGAGAGCTGGAGACAGGTACGCATTTCTGACTTTGCATGCATCATTGATTTATCGTGCATCGGCTTTTTCGTCTTCTCCCCCCTGTTTTGGACTTAATAATCAGGAGAACCGAAAAATTCGTTAGGCCTTTTGTTTGCTTTGAAAAATATTAAAAAAGTGAAACCATAAAATTGGGACTGCTAAAATTATTGATCTAAAAACCGCTCACCCTAAAAATTTTGTCTTGGGGAGAGCAACCCCCTCATTGTTTGGTTTGGATGCGCGAGAGAGTGACCCGCACCCTAGGTAGAGCCCTCCGTTGCTAGTCCCGACTGATTACCGACTCTTCCGTGCGGGCCAGTCGGTTGGGTTAGCATCGGATATCCCAACAGGTCACGTAAGCGCTCTGATATTCTGTTTGTTCACCAAAATAAAATCGACAAGATAATTAGACCGAACTTTCACGGTCTTCAGCTTGCGTTGCGTTGGTGAACCGGGGGTTTGTTTTCAGATCGTAATTTTTCCAGATCTCATCCGCCTCACTCGCCAGATCAAGATGATGGGTAGACGGTCTCTTAGGCAGCCTCTGGTTGCACCGCCTTCGGGCGCGTCTACCTCATCATCTAGGTTGGCTCGCGAGAGCTCAGACCCGCTCTCCGAGCCCGAGTACGACTCCACCCTGTTCCCCCTCGACCCCCTTTCTGATCTACCTGAGAGACAGGAGCCCGAGGAGAGATTGATACATTTGACAGCACCTGAGTTGGGCTCGTTTGGTTTTGCAGACGTCGCCATGGCCGGCAGTTCTGAGGATCGTTCCCGCACAGAGCACGTTGTGATGGATCAGGGAGCGATCAACTCCACCTTGATCGCCTCATTAGAGACAGTTCAGCAGCAGTTACGCGATCAGGGAGCATTTATGATCGAGATGAGGAGAGAGTTGGAGCGCCTCCGAGTAGAGCGAGATGAGCAAAGCGAGCCCGAGGAGATACCGAATGCAGAGGCACGAGCCGCAGCAGCAGCAGCCGCCGCGGCAGCGGCGGCAGCCGCGGGAGGAGGAGGACCACCTAGACCGATGCGGGAGTTGCACAACCCCGGATCTACACTGATGCACCATTGGGTGGTGGTACCTGCTATCGTGGGGGACTTCAAGTTCCCCCCGAACACCCTGCAGATGCTTCCTCGATTCCACGAACTTGCCACTGAGGAGTCCCACCTCCACCTCCAGGAGTTCCTGATGATTTGCAGCACTGTCCACGATCGGCATGTGGACCAGGACACGATCCGGATGATAGCCTTCCCGTTTTCACTGGCAGATAGAGCAGCCACCTGGCTGAAGCACCTTTGGAGGTTTGTCTATACCTGGGAGCAGCTCCGCACCGAGTACTTGAACAAGTACTATCCACTCGGGCGGACGAATGCAGCGAGGGCCCTGATCAGCAACTTCTCCATGTTCCCCAACGAGCAGTTCCACGAGGCATGGGAGAGGTTTCGAGAGCTCTTAGACCGATGCCCGCACCACGACATCTCCAAGCCGAACCTAGTTCAGAGCTTTTTCAGCGGGTTGACGCCAGAGCTTCAGGGTCTGGTGAACGCTTCTTGCAGCGGGTCCTACTTCGCCAAGGACCACGACCAGGTCTGGGCCATCTTCGAGGAGATGGCTGAGAACTATATGATGATGTCTCAGACCAGGTTGTATACTTAGAAGACCCAGCCACATCAGCCAGGACCCGTGCAGTACCAGCGGATAGCACGGGTAGATGCAGGTCCATCCAGTTCGTCCGCAGCTGCAGCAGCACAGGCAGAGTCATCAGCTGCGGACATGGGCATTATTAGCGAGAAGCTGGACCGCATGGAGCTAATAGAGAAGAAGCAGTGCCAGAGTATCACGCAGATGGAGCAGATGGCACAGGTTCTGAGCGACATGAAGACACAGCTCATGTGTCTCCAGGAGGCACAGACGGCTTCTCAACCCCGTCTTCAGTCGCGAGGCGACGCCGGCAGCAGCAGCAGCTCGTCCCAGCGCTCCAGCACCCACGTGCAGCCTAGACAGGTCCATCTTGTACAGGCGGAGCCGTACCAGCAGCCGCAGCCCACCTACCAGTCCCCACCATCTCCAGAGATGCAGATGGTGGTCTACCAGCCGGACCAGCCTCTGGCAGTACTCCCGCCAGCCCCCTACGATGCCGAGCCGTTGATGGATGTCAACGGGATTTGGTATGACCGCCCCCAGCCTGGGATCCGACGAGACCATCCCGGATTCAGGTGGGGGAGTGGTGGTGCCCAGCCCCAGCAGCAGCCGTCAGGACAGGGAGGGCAGTACTCCCAGCAGGGAGACCAGCACCAGCCGCAGCAGCAGCCCCCAGCATATCAGCAGCACCAGCCATCATCCTTCGGTCCTCGTCCCTATCAGCAGCAGGGACAGTCATGGAGACGTGAGCAGCAGGCTCACCCGGGATACCAGCAGCAGCACCCTCTATCATACCCCTCTTACCAGCACCAGCAGCAGCAGTTCCAGCAGCCTCACCCACAGAGAGGCTACCCGTCGGGCTCCCACGAGAGCCCCGCTTTGGATGACATCGCCCGCCTCCTCACGGACCAGCAGGCCACATTCCGACGGGAGATGGACGAGTTCCGCCAGGAGATGCGGGACCTGGTGAGAGGGAAGGCCGCCATACCAGACCAGATAGAGCCGAATCCGAACAACCTCAAGAGGAAATCTGAGCAGGTAGTACATACTGAGTTAGCCACTCTTAGTGACCCATTTGATGATACATCTTCGGATCTATTTGATGTTGATTTTGTCACACTTAGGAGCGGTAGGACCCCAGCAGGCGGCGGCGCCTCATCTGAGCTTCACCACGAGGACATCCCAGAGGCGCCACAGGAGGAGGAGAGCGGTATTGAGGCCGCTCCAGACGATGACAGCGGCACTGAGGCCACCAAGGATGCTGATCCCACCGGCGGTACTGAAGCCGCCGCTTCACCAGATCTAGGAGGTGGTACTGATGTCACCCGTTCAGCCGAGCCAGCCCGCGGTACTGAGGCCGCACGACGTCTACCAGCAGCAGCAGCAGAGCCAGCCCATGGTGGTACTGAGGCCACCGGTGTTTGTACAGATAGAGTTGTTGTCTTTCCTCGTATTCCTGTATCTCAGAACTCTGTTGTGAATAAAGGAAAAGGTTTACTTTCTTCTGGTCCAACTGTGGTGCATGATGTATGTGTGGATCCGGTCCTTGAACCGCCTAGACCTTTTCCTAGTCCTTCATCTGAGAAGGACCCTGTGATCCCCTTCCCTAGAGCCCTTCAGATGGGGAAGGGGAAGAAAAAGGAAAAAGATCCAAAAAAAAGAGAGCTTGAGGAGTTCAGCCAGAGCATGATTGATCGATTTCACATCCAGCTGACCCTCCAGGAGGCTTTGCAGCACATCCCCCTTCTCCAGCGATCTTTGAGAGAGCGGACTACAGTCAGGAGGAGGAGGAGGAACCACACTTCAGAGATCCATGTGCTGACCAAGGCCACGTGTTTTGCGATTCAGAACCGCCTGCCGGCCAAGAGGCCAGACTCAGGGGCCCCGTATGTCAGATGCCAGATTAGTGAGCAGAGGTTCGACCGTACTCTTCTAGATAGCGGATCGTCGATCAACCTTCTTCCGGCAGCCCTTCTCGACCGCTTCGAGTTGGGCACTCTTCGACAGAGCAGGACAGTCCTTCAGTTCACTGATCGATCTGTCAAGAGGTCGAAGGGGTTATTACGAGACGTTATCGTCACTATTCAGGGCCTGAAATTCCCCGTGGACTTCGTAGTGTTGGACATGGAGATCCCTGAGTCAGTGGCCGATACCCCCATCATCCTTGGTCGTCCGTTCTTGGCCACAGCCAAGGCGGTGATTGATCATGATAGCGGGAAGGTGTACTTTCGCGTCCAGGGCGAGAGTATACAAATAGAGACGGTCGAGGACTACAGAGCTAGATTCAGAGCCCGCTCAGATGCGAGTACAGATTCAGAGCAGTTGACAGACGCAGAGCCAGACATCCACCAGGACTGTGATTTTGTGATCACAGATGATGAGGCAGCTTGGGCAGATCTTGAGACACAGACCATTCTCTCACATTCAGATGCAGCTGATGCAGAGACGACAGCAGAGGAGAGTCTGGAAAGCACAGACCTGGTTCAGGATACCATTGAGGCAGCAGAGCCGGTCCTTGATCGCAGCACGATGATTAGTGACGGTGGTACTGATGCCACCGCAGTTGATACAGATCCCTCGGATTCAGAGTCTGATTGGGCCGATTGTGATGATCAGATGCCAGACCTGATTCCACCTGAGCCTACAGATGAGGAGGAGGTAGAGGCAGAGCAGACTAGAGACAGTGCAGTTGAGCCGCCTTCCCCCGATCCAGTTTGCGAGAGTACTCTTTCACTTTCCCAGGCAGATTTGGCCGACCTTGCAGCGTTCACTCAGTTTCTGCCGCAGCCAGATTTGCCGGCACCCAGCATTCCAGAGCTGAAGCCGCTCCCTACTTCGCTGAAGTATCGATTCCTTGCGGGCGAGCCAGAGATGTACCCAGTCATCATCTCCGCCGAGTTGACTGGAGAGCAGGAACCCCGTTTGATGGGGGTTCTTGAAAAGAACCGCAAGGCGATCGGATGGAGCGTAGCAGATCTCCATGGGATTAGTCCATCAGTGTGCTCCCACCATATCTATCTCGAGGATGGGGCAAAGCCGTCGCGTGAGTTCCAGCGGCGTCTTAACCCCAACCTGAGAGAGGTTGTGATGAAGGAAATATCAAAATGGTGGGGTGCAGTTTTTATTTATCCCATTTCCGACTCCAAGTGGGTCAGCCCCTTGCATGTGGTGCCCAAGAAGACGGGCATCACGACTGTGATCAGTGAGTCGGGAGAGGAGATTGCTACATGAGTACCCACCTCTTGGAGGGTTTGTGTTGACTATAGGAGACTCAACCAAGCCACCAAGAAGGACCATTTCCCCCTGCCTTTTATTGACCAGATCATTGAGAGACTGGCAGGGAAGAGCCATTATTGCTTCCTGGATGGGTACTCGGGCTACAACCAAGTGGCCATCGCTCCTGAGGACCAGGAGAAGACCACCTTTACCTGTCCCTTCGGCACATATGCTTTTCGACGCATGCCATTTGGGCTATGCAATGCCCCTGCAACTTTTCAGAGGTGCATGCTGTCGATCTTATCGGACATGGTAGGGGAGTGCTTGGAGGTCTTCATGGATGATTTCTCGATCTACGGCGACGGATTCGATTCTTGTCTTGACTGCCTAGATCGAGTACTCCAGCGATGTATTGAGTATCATTTGGTGCTATCTTGGGAGAAGAGTCACTTCATGGTGACTCAAGGGACGGTGCTTGGCCACATCATCTCCAACAGGGGCATGGAGGTTGATCCGGCCAAGGTTGATGTCATTAGGAAACTCGCACCACCGTCCAATCTGAGGCAGTTACGGTCATTTCTGGGGCACGTTGGATTTTATAGGAGATTCATTCAGGATTTCAGCAGGATTGCCCGGCCATTGACTGACCTCTTGACGAAAGACACCGAGTTCCTTGTCGATGACAAGTGTCTTTCGTCGTTTGCTACTCTCCAGCAGTGCGTTATTGAGGCTCCTGTCCTCCAGCCTCCTGATTGGTCTCTCCCATTCGAGATCATGACGGATGCCTCCGATTTTGCCGTAGGGGCGGTGCTGGGACAGAGGAGGGATGGAGTGCCATTTGCCATACACTATGCTAGCCGCACATTGGATTCCGCCCAGCGGAATTATACAGTCACAGAGAAGGAGATGCTAGCAGTAGTGTTTGCCCTGGATAAGTTCAGATCATATATCATCAGATCTAGAGTGACTTTGTTTACAGATCACACCGCCATCAGGTACCTCATGGCAAAGAAGGATGCCAAGGCCAGACTGACTAGATGGATCCTTCTACTCCAGGAGTTCGACATTGAGATCAAGGATAAGCCTGGAGTCAAGAATGTGGTGGCGGATCATCTCTCCCGACTAGAGCAGCCTGAGGATTCTGAGCAGATTGACCCTATTAGAGATACCTTCCCAGATGAGGCGATCCTTGCTATTGCCTCACTTCCATGGTACGCCGATATTGTGAACTTTCTCGTTGTTGGGAAAGTACCACAAGATTGGCCCAGACAGAGACTTGAGACCTTCCTTGCGAAGGCCAAGTCCTACCATTGGGAGGATCCCATCCTTTACCACAAAGGAGGGGATAGCGTCTGGCGTCGGTGTATTCCTCAGGAGGAACACCATAGCGTCCTCACTTACTGCCACAAGCTTGAGGCAGGAGGAAATCATTCTGGGAGGAGAACGGCACAGAAAGTGCTCCAATCCGGCTTGTGGTGGCCTACCCTCTTCAAGGACTCAGATGAGTTCGTGAAGAGGTGTACTGACTGTCAGAGGATGGGCACTTGTGGACAGCGCGATATGATGCCGATGCATCCCATTCACTTCTTTGAGGTTTTTGACGCATGGGGCATCGATTTCATGGGTCCATTCCCTAAGAGTCAGGGATTTGAGTACATTCTGTTGGCCGTCGATTATGTGAGTCGTTGGGTGGAGGCTATCCCCGCCCGAGCCGCTGATGCGAGGACAGTTTGCAGATTTTTGAGGAAGCATATCATCACGCGGTTCGGGGTTCGACGAGTTCTGATTTCTGATGGGGGATCTCACTTCATCAACGACCAGGTGAAGGCACTTGCTAGCGAGTTCGGCATAGACCATCATGTTGCTACACCCTACCATCCACAGACGAATGGTCTAGCCGAAGTGTCGAATAGGGAGATCAAGACTATTCTGCAGAAAGTCGTCGGCCCTGACCGAAAGGATTGGTCACAGCTTTTGGAATCGGTCTTGTGGGCATATAGGACGTCTTTCAAGACACCTTTGGGCACATCTCCCTTTCGCCTCGTTTATGGCAAGCCATGTCATTTACCTGTTGAGCTGAGGCACAAGTCACTTTGGGCAGTTACAGACATTATCATGGATCCAGATGGTATGGGAGACCAGAGAAGGGCAGAGCTAGCTGCCCTGGAGGAGCGTAGAGATGCAGCTTTCTCAAGCAGCCTACATTACAAGGAGAAAGTCAAGGAGTGGCATGATTCTCATATCAGCCACAAACATTTTGAGATTGGACAGAGAGTATGGCTGTTTGATGCGAGGCTTAGATTGTTTCCAGGGAAGCTACAGAGCAAATGGAAAGGACCTTATCTGGTTAGGAAGGTACACGACAACGGTAGCATCGACATATCTGAGTTGTCTTCTGAGAGTACCTTTCGAGTGAACGGCCAGCGGCTCAAGCCATTTCTAGATCATGAGTCGCGGGTCGTTGATCTTGCCCCTATTCATTTTGCGTGAGATGTGGTCTTTGACTCACATCTAATGCATCTCACGCCTGAGTTTCACTGATCTTCCGTTGTATATAGATCCAGATGTCCATATCACCACATTCCTTAGTCCCACATCCCCTTCCCCATCTTGTGATTATGTTATACTTAGGGTGCACTTTACCCTAAGTATAGGGGGGATGTGAGACCTTTCGGGTATTTCTTTTATTTCAGTCTACCCCTGTTTTTGCTGCCTATACTTAGGGATATTTCACCCTAAGTATAGGGGGGGTAGACCCTGTACATCCTGCACTCAGGTTTTCCCTTAGTATACAGCCTGCTATACTTAGGATTATTTGATCCTAAGTATAGGGGGAGACCTGAGTCCCTCTTGACTTTTCATTTCCCTTTTGTATAGCCTTTCTTTTCACTTCCCTATACATAGCACGAGTTATGTCTTCTTCATCGCTCTTTACTCTGAGGACATCGTTCGAGCTAAGCATAGGGGGTGTGTATATATTTCATATATACTTTAGCCATAACTCGTACTTTGTGTGAGTGAGTTAATAAATAAAATGGCTAAAAACCACAAAAATTAAAAATTTTCATGTACATAATCTTCTTTTATTTGCACATACATAGCTAGTGTACAAATTATTTTTGTAAAAATGATTTTAAAAAATCTTTTGTGTAAAGCTTGTGTAAATATGTTTGTATCAAAATTATGTATATAGTACAAAATTTTTCCAAAATGTTTTGAAAATCAAAATTTTGCAAAAATCTTGTGTAAATGTGTGTAAATACCTTTTTGCAAAACTTGCACTTCATGCATCATCATTCATGATTTCAAAACATTTTTCAAAAATTTTGCATGTTTGTAAAATTTGTGTAAATAAGCATCTTTTTGTACATATGTATATAGTTTTTCTGGATGATAGTTGACATTTAAACCAGCCTGGAATCAAATTGAGAAATGGAGCTTGATTAAGATCTTAATTCACCTAATTTCTAAGAGGAACCTTATAGGACTTAGGTTTAAGGCTTTTCAGGTCCATGGTGACTTAATTCTTTGAGTCCACTAGGCTATGATCACATGTCATCTCAATGAGCCTAAGTAGAGCACTTAACAACAACACAAGACTCATATAGATTATGGCTTTACTTGGACAACCGCACTATGCACCGAGCTCTCTACGGATGAGGTGGTGAGGAGGCAGTCTTCCTTGGCTTGGGGTAGCATATGAGGGTAGTACTTCTAGGCGGAACCTCTCTTCTTCTTATAGTGAAGGAAGTGCGTCTCAACTTGGTCTGGTTGCCATGAAGTCTAACGACGAGAGTTGTGGGTTGCAATAAAGCTTCAAAAGAGGGATAGTCTACTGGCTCAAGAGGAAAAACTCCTTGTATATATGCTGCACATGTATATGTTGTATAGATGCACTCGAAAAAAAAATGTGCAAAAAGAAAAAAACTCCAAAAAAGTGGTGGGTCTGAGAGAAAATGATAATCCCACCGGAGTATGTATATAAGTGCAATAAGCAAAGCTTGGTTTCATGATCCACCTGTAGTAGCTTGCAGCAGGGAGGCTTGGCTACACTGGTCAAGCTCCCAAGGGTACTTGGCTACACTGGCCTTGACCCATTCTCTCCTTCCCCCTCTTCTTGAGCCGGTTGTACTTGAACTTAGAAGGGAATACCCCGCTCCTCGAGGAAAGAGTGGCCAGATTGAGGTCATAGAGTTACTTTGTTGAGGAGGGTTGTCAAGTTGCCATTTCTGAGGTGGAGAGCTTAGACCTCACTTTCACAGGACAAGAAAAGATTCATGGTCTTCAGGGTTTGTGCTTGATGACTTGTTCTGATCTGGAGCATTGAGGAGTCTTGGTTATAGATTAGTGGAACTTAGAGGCTGTTAGGTTTTAAGCTTAAGTCTAAATAAGGTTCCGACACATTAATAATCCAAAGATCTGATTGAGCTCCATACCTCAATTTAATGAAGGCAAGTTTAATAATCAACCTTGATCCATGCACATCCTCTTTTTCTTTTTCTTTCTTTCTTTTTCACTTCTTTTTCAAATAAGTATTTGCTAAGGGACTAGCAAAGTTAAGTATAGGGGGGTGATGAATACCCATTCATCACTCTTTATTCTTATATTTTAGCTACAAAAACCTATGCAAATGCATGTAGATATGTGTAAATAGGAATAATTAGCAAAAGCATGCATTTTGTAAATATCTATAATTAGCATGTTTTTGTGCAAAAATAAAATAATAAAGATTAAAAAGAAAAAGAGGGAAATATTTAGAATAAATATTGAGAAACCTAACCCAAGGGAGGGCTCAGCATGGGCCTGACCGCATAAAAGACAAAGTAGAGGGAGATAGGGGCTCTAGTGTAAATATCTATATAAATAAATAAAACTATATTTTCCTCACCCAAAAATATGCTTGTACATATTTGTATATATTTAGAAAATATTAAAAACAAAACAAAAATTTGAAAATCAAAAAGTTCAAAAATGCCCTTTCACCATGTACATAGACCATACTCCTATATTTATTCAACCTTGTAAATAAATAAAATCATTTTCTAAACTTTTTGTAAATATCCTATATTATACATTGTAAATAAATAAAATGAAAATAAGCAAAACAAAAATCAAATAAAAATTACAAAATTCAAAATATAAAAAGACATTGTACATATACCTTGTACATAGATGTATATATCTATTTATTTTACCTATGTAGATAAATAATAAAAATAAAATAAAAACACCCTTTTATTCCTTATTTTATTCTATAAATAAATAAAATATAAAATGGGAATAAAATTGTACGTAAATAATAATTAAAAATCAAAAATTAAAAACCTACATATTGTATATATACCTATACATAGCTATATAGTGTAAATACCTTATTTTTATTTCCAAAAATTAATTAAAAATCACCAAAAAATAGAGAAAAATAAAATAAAAATAATTCATGTTTTAAGTTTTTGGAAAATCGGCCATTTGCTGCCTTATTTTTGAGCTTCAAACATTCTCCACGTGGCAGCTAACCATTGGGTCCTGGGGATGTTGACCGCCCGGTCAACTGGCCCCCCCAGGACCACTTCCCACGGGTTGAGTGGCGGACCCAACTTCTCGGATTTTTCCCCACTCAACCCGATTGCCTATCACCCAAACCCCGGCTCCGGATTGCTCACGTCATACCCGAGAATCTCGCCGGAGCCTTAGCCTCGGGATCCGCGCACCAGCTCGCCCTACCCGCGCCCTTCTTCCCGGACCCGTGATGAATACCCATTCATCACTCTTTATTCTTATATTTTAGCTACAAAAACCTATGCAAATGCATGTAGATATGTGTAAATAGGAAAAGTTAGCAAAAGCATGCATGTTTGTAAATATAGATAATTAGCATGTTTTTGTGCAAAAATAGAAGAATAAAGATGAAAAAGAAAAAGAGGGAAATATTTAGAATAAATATTGAGCAACCTAACCCAAGGGAGGGCTCAGCATGGGCCTGACCGCATAAAAGCCAAGTAGAGGGAGATAGGGGCTCACACCTGTATATATTTGTAAATAAATAAATTAAATATTTTCCTCAACCAAAAATATGTTTGTATATATTTGTACATATTTAGAACTATTAAAAACAAAACAAAAAGATAAAAATCAAAAATCCAAAAATACCCTTACACCATGTACATAGACCACCTCTCTTTATCTATTCCACCTTGTAAATAAATTTATTTATTTCCAAAACTTTTTGTAAATATTCCATGTTATATATTGTACATAAAATAAATAAAAAGAAACAAAACAAAAATCAAATAAAAATTACAAAATTAAAAGACAAAAATACTTTGTACATATACCATGTATATAGTTGTACATAAATAATTATTTAACCTATGTATATAAATAATAAAAATAAAATAAAAATAGCCTTTTATTCCTCATTTTATCCTATAAATAAATAAAATATAAAATAGGAATAAAAATGTATAAAAATAAATAATTAAAAATCAAAAATCAATATAGTGTATATATACCTATGTATAGCTATATTATATAGACCTTATTTTTATTTCCAAAAATTAATTAAAAATCACAAAAAATAGAAAAAATTAAAACAAATATTTTTCATGTTTTGAGTTTTTGAAAATTCGGCCATTTAAGGCCCCAAAAAAATCAAATAAAGATATAAGACTTGGCGGGCTCTGATTGGTCCACGGGGGATTGTTGACCCCCGGTCAACTCTCCCCCCAGGACCACCAGAGCCGGGTTCCCCTCGCCCGACCCGTTTTATCCACTTTCTTCACGGATAACCCGACCGCCTTCTTCCTTAACCCCGGGCCCCGATTGATACCCGATCATCCAGGACCCTCGCCCGGGGTGGGTTTACCAGATCCGAAGCCCGAGCACCTCGCCCGATCACCATCTTCTCGGACCTGGCGCCATATTTAATGTCGTCACCGGCGACCTATTCACGCCATCTTTGATCTTCCCCTCGGCGCCTGTGAGCTCCTCCAGACCACCCGAGTGACAGGCGAGTGATTTGGAGTGGAAGCGAGGCCTGGGCAGCCGGAAATCACTGATCCGGTGGTTGACTCCGCCGTGCGCCGCCGCGTGCGCGCCTGAGCCTCGGGGAGCTCGACGACCCCTTGAGGCAACGACCGGGAGCCTCCTTGGCTCCAGCCCAGTCGAATGTGTCCATCAGGTAACTTCCTTAGCCATTAGAGTAGCGTAGCTTTAGGTTTTTAGATTCGCAGTAGCGTAGCTCCGCCACCTCCACCAGCCGTCTCCGTCTACCCATCCGATCATCCGACACCGCCATCACCTCCGCTAGCCTCCTCTCCACCTGCTCCGCCCCTTCACACCCCTTGTCTCGCCCAGGAGCAAGGTCTCGGCTCTCACCCCTCCGCCGCTCGCTGGAGAGCCATCGCATCGCACCACCAGCCATCTTCCGCCCGCTCTGACGGGTCGAGGCACTTTGCCCTCGACCCAGCTTTATTACTGTGCAGGTTTCAGGGCCAATCGACCTCATCTGGAGGTCGGAACTTCTGGGTGCAGCAGCTCCAGCTCTTGGACGTCGCCGGAGCTCTCCGGAGCTCCTCGCCTCCATCGGAGCAGAGCAGCGGGTGCGGGGCTTCACGGCGAAGCTCCCCAGCACCTCAGAGGCAGTAGGCGAGGACCATCGCGCACACGGAGGGCCGGCGAAAGTCGCCGGCGACCAGTTCTTCCAGCGTCCTCGCCGACCGTCGGATCGCCCTCATCGCCCCAGTTACCATCTGAGCCATCCATCCTAGGCGAGGCGTGACCGTCCGATCATCTCGAGGGTCGATCTTGACCGTCCGCGCGGAGAGAGAGAAGCGCCAGCTACTCGCGTCCGTCAGATTCGCCACGTGCCTTCCTCTCGTCCGTCGGATACACGAGGGTTTCATCTCCAGCCACCCTTAGCCGTCAGATCTGCCACGTGGAGCGCCCTCAGACGTCGATCAGCCCAACGTTCGCAAGTTCAAAGGCGCCGTTGATCTCCATCGTCAGATCTGCCACGCGTCATTCATCCAGGCGTCGACATTAATAAAAGGGGTAATTTGTCTTAGGCCCCTTTACTTTCCGCATTTAGTTTTTAATCCTGTAAATATTTAGTGTAGTTCTTTTATTTTTGTAAAAATTGCACTTAGGACCTTAACTTTTATGAGATTTGCATTGATGCCCCTGCCTGTTGTGGACACGTGCATCGACACGTGATTATTTGGTGTTTTTGCATATCTGGCCCTGCATTTTTGCCCTGTTACGTTTTCTATTTTTAAAAATAGGATTTGCAATCAGGTCTCTCCAGGCCTGAGTCACGCGCATCGTGCGTGGCCTGGAGGGTAATTTGCACTCTGAGTCCTATACTTTCCAGGGTTGTTGTCTCAGGGGTCCAGAACTTTGCTTTAATTGCAGAAAGGTCCCTGTGCACTGTTGGTTTTCTTTATTTTTGAATAAATATCAAATCACCTCCAAATCCAATGAGATTTTGACACATGGCTCCTGCCATGGTGTAGGAATTTTACGGATTTTTGAGGACATTTTTGATTTTATTTAGTATTTTTAAAAATTCAAAAACATCCTTTTTAGCTACTGTCTAGGTTTAAAAATACCAAAAAAATTATAAAAACACATTCAAAAATTCTAAAAAAATTAGCTACTGTTTCTTGCTTGCTGTTTGATTTTCTAGCCAATTTTGGCTATTTTTCATTGCTTAGAAACCCTAAAAATTGAAAAACCCCTAAAAACTCATAAAAATTATAATAAATAATCTAAAAATCCAAAAACATTAATTCTGGTGCCCAAATTTTCCTTATTTTATTTAGAATATAGGAAAATTACCTCCAGAACCTGTTGTGATCCTTAGATATTTTATTTGAGGGTTTTGGTTCTGGCTGGACAGTACCCAGCATTTTTAGCACTGTTTGATTTTTAGAAAATAATTTACCCATTAGAAAAATATCAAAAATTCACCAAAAACACCTAAAAACTTAAAAAACATAAAAATACTTTTTCCTGAATTTTTGCTTTATTTTTGGTGTGTTAAATAATTTGCCTAAGTGTGTTGATATTTGTTTCCTTTTATTTTCTTTATCCTTTAAAAATCCAAAAAAAAATATATAAATTATTAAAAACCACTAAAAAACACTTTTCTTTTATTTTATTCTCTTTTTACTACTTCGTAGGCCCTAGGCCAATCCGTGCTCCTTGAGTTCGACCCTGGGAGCTATACCAGGTTAATCTTATAGCTAGACCGCTCTTCTTGTTTTGAGTGATTTGATCTATTCTGAGTGGTTATTTTTCTTGATACACCCTCTCTCTGAGATCCGGGTCGCAACGACCCTTGTTTCATTACCTTCACCCGGGTCTTGAGGTACTCTTGGGGCTGTTAACAGAATGGCACCGTTGCCGGGGAGCACGGCTTAGTAGTGTTTTTATTTTCGTTTTTGTTTTCGCGGTTTTTCGCGGCTTTTCGGAGCTCGCGGCTTTTCGCGGCTTTTGTATTTAGTTTCCTTTTTGTGATACTTTGTTTTATTTTGATTTTCTTTTCTTTTTATTTTTGTTTTATTTTTGTGTGGTTATTTTATTTCCATTTTTGCACATATATCCTCATTTTTTTTATTTTGATTATTTTATTGGTCTGACCACTCTTCCTGTTTTCTTGCGAGGGCCCGAGGACCGCGGAGGCGACTTTCGAGGAGCCGGTGCAGCCGCGACACTTGGAGGCGGCTTTTCTCTCTACGAAGCCGCAGGAGAGAGCGAGAGGAGAGAGTTGAGTGGAGTGAGGCAGTAGGATAGTTTTATTCATTCATTTATTCTTAATTGTAATAATACAGGAACTTTGAGACTTTTAGACACTTAGACCGTAGCGGGTCTGTTTCGCCGATCACCGGCGTGCTCGGGGGACCCATTAGGACCTGCGGCTTTTTCGCGGCGTTTATCGCGGTTTTCTTTTTCTTTTCTTACTGTCATTTTCCGGATTTTTCGCGGTTTTTGCTCGAACCCCTAGACATAGGATTTTTGTTGATTGTGACGTAGGATCTCTAAGGCCCAACACTTAATAGAATATCTGTTCCTATAGAACGTAATTGGACCTTACTAAAATTCACTGAAAAAGTTAGTTTAATTGGATTCGAGACCACGTGCCGTTAGGAGTCACATACAGCGCTGGCAGGACCCGTTGTGGCGGGCACCGAGTGACTCCCAAGATCGGACTCCGGACTCGATTCGGTTGACTAACTATTGTTCTTCACGATCAATAGAAATTGCCTGTTTAGGACTCGGTTTTTACCGCTGCATCATATAGCTTAGTTTATTTTCTGTCTTTATTTTATGCGCGGATCATCTTGCATGTAGAGTGCTGGCGGCAGGTACGCATTTCTTACTCAGCATGCATCATTGATTTCTCGTGCATCGGCTTTTTCGTCTTCTCCCCCCTGTTTTTGACTTAATAATCAGGAGAACCGAAAAATTCGTTAGGCGTTTCTTTTTATTGAAAAATATCTAAAAACAAAAACAATAAAATTGGGACTGCTAATCTTACTTGACCTAAAAGACACTTCACTGAAAATCTGTCTTGGGGAGAGTAACCCCCTCCTTGTCTGGTTTGGATGAGCGAGAGAGTGATCCGCACATTAGGATAGAGCCTCTGATCTTCTCTTGACTGATTACCGGCTTTCAGTACGGGACAGTCGGTTGAGAGAGATTTGGATACCTATTGACCTCACGTAATCGCTCTGACAGATTGGATGATCACCTAAAATAAAATTGACAAGATAATTGACCGATCCCTTCGGTCTTCAGCTCTGTGTGCGTAGGTGAATTGGGGGTTTGCTTGTTCATCTTGTTTGATTGCCAGATCCCTTCGATCCTTTCTCATCTTCCTTCTATTTCCCTCCCTCACCTCCCTTCATTCCACCTTCTTCTCCTTTATCCCTGGATGATGGATCACCCTCACTGTGAGCCGACTCTTACGGCTTCTTCTCCGTCCTCTGACCATCACTCCAGTCCACCTTCTAGGGAGGTCGGATTTTCGACCAACCTCCCGCTCCCTCCCTCCCTTTCATCTCATCACTCTGGGCATGCTGTGCTAGACGTCCGAGGATACCAGCTAGAGCAGATGCGAGACCCGGACGATGCTGTTGCTGAGTTGAGAGCGCACTCCGTTGGTGACCAGAGAGAGCAGTGGAGATTAGCAGACATATCCTATTCTGAAGGGATGGAGGAGCAGATAGCACATGGAGCTCAGTCAGCTTCTACATTAGGTCCATTCGTGTTGGATTTGGATTACGTTCAGCGACTGTCGACATTTTCAGGAGAGGCGCACGAGGAGCCGTATCTTCACCTGTCAGCTTTCGAGGAGTTTTGTAGAGCACAGATATATTCAGATGTCACTGCAGATGAGCTGATGAGCAGGACCTTCCCATTTACGCTTCACGACAGAGCCATGAGATGGCACCGACGATTGGGGAGGACATTCGAGACGTGGGGAGAGCTACGCCGAGAGTTCTTACAGAGATACTTTCCTCCACGTAGAGCAGAGTTTATGCGGTCTTTGATCATGGACTTTTCAGTTGACCCCCAGGAGCCATTGCACGAGGCATGGCCGAGGTTTCTTGACCTCTTGAGGAGATTTCCAGAGCACGGACTTCCACTTACAGACTTGATAGAGATCTCCATGCGGGGGATGACCGCGGAGCAGATAGCACTGGTGATTACCACATGTGGCGGTTCACACCGCAGTTCCGACATACACTTCCTGGATACCATCTCGAGGTTATTTTCACAGAGATCTTCTTCGCGAGATGCCATGGTCGGGACAACACATGTGGACGATGTTGTACCAGTGCGGTGTGTCACTTTACATAGTGATTCAGCTTCTACACACCAGTCCGAGGATTTGGATGATGCCGCACCATTGACAGAGGAGATGACAGCGATAGCAGAGGTTCGGACCCAGAGTCCACTTGAGTTCCCGTTGGCTTTCCAGTTGGAGTTCGAGTCAGCCCCAGAGTTTCCTGTTGACGAGTCTTGGATATCAGATCTTTTGATACTCCAGGAGCCGGAGGAGCCCCAGCTTTTGCAGCCATTGATTCAGACACTTCAGCTTCCAGTCCCGGAGGAGTCAGTCTCCTTCCTGCAGAGACACTTCTCGGATGCAGTCAGTTACCAGGACTCAGCTCAGCAGCCACAGCTTGAGGATGGACACCACTTTGAGAGTACAGACACTGAGAGTCCCGTCTTCGAGCCTTTTGTCCTCCACTTCATTGAGATAGATACACTTCCTGAGGACCAGCTGACAGCCAGCATAGCCGCAGAGCGAGGATCAGCTGCAGACACTTTGCCAGTTTCCGCGTTGTTGACGAGTTCCTTCTCCTGCTTCCAGATTGCCGAGACTTACACTTCAGATGATGATGCAGCCTGGTGCACTGAGTGGACACTTGATAGCAGCGCAGATGCCTACCTAGATCCTGATCCTCTTCTTCTCACTTCTGATCTTGCATCTCTCCCCGAGGGTTATCTGCGGGAGGATGCCGCACTCGATGAGTACTCGGTTTCACCTGCTGAGAGTGTCTCCGATCTGGCGGAACACGAAACCGAGTCTTTAGATCATTCTGATTTTGATTCTTCTCACCTCGACGACCCTCGCGAGGATGAGCCCATCCTGGATATATTCGATGATCTGCCTGATCTTCTTCCATTTCATTCATCGGATATCAATCTTCTTAGAGAGTCTCCTGATCCTGACCTTCCACATCTTTTTGAGACGGTGATTGACGTGGAGGATTCCATGACTGATCCATCCTTCTCCACGTTTGATTTCTTCGGCTCCACATTTCTACTCCAGTCTGAACCAGAGCCGATGATTTCCTTTGTGCTACCGGATCCCGACCACTTATTTCCATATCTTTGGCCGGTAGCAGACACCCGCTTGATTGCATACCTGGGTGTCGTACTTTTCACTGCTGAGTTCGTCGTTGTTCTCACACCGAGACTGCGGCGACAGTACGGCATTCGCCTTACCGATGCCGTCCTGAACCTTGATACTGCATTATCCTAGCCTTTGCGCCCAGCTAGGGGCGTAAAATCTAGCGCTTGTTGAGAGGCACCTCAACATTGTACTCTTTTGTATATACGTGTTTCGTCTTATTTTGATCCTTCTTTCTTCCGTTCTTGTTTTCACCCCAGGTCTCACCTAGGATTATCTTTGCTATACTTAGGATATTTCTCATCCTAAGTATAGGGGGGTGAAAACACCGGGTTGTTCTTCGTTCTGTTCCATCACTCCTGTTGTTGCCTATACTTAAGGTTCTCCACCTTAAGTATAGGGGGAGTGATGTCCTCCTTCTTGTATATATTCGTGATTTTCTTCGTGTCTTGCTACCCCTGTTTTGATGCCTATACTTAGGGATATTTTGCCCTAAGTATAGGGGGGGTAGACCCTGTACATTCTCCACTCGGTTTTCCCTTAGTATACAGCCTGCTATACTTAGGATTATTTGATCCTAAGTATAGGGGGAAGACCCGAGCCCCTTTTGACTTCTTATTCTCCTTTTGTATAGCCTTCCTTTTCACTTCCCTATACAAAGCACGAGTTATGTCTTCTTCATCGCTCTTGACTCTGAGGACATCGTTCGAGCTAAGTATAGGGGGGTGTGTATATATTTCATATATACTTTAGCCATAACTCGTACTTTGTGTGGGTGTGTTAATAAATAAAAATGGCTAAAAACCACAAAAATTAAAAATTTTCATGTACATAATCTTCTTTTATTTTGCACATAAATAGCTAGTGTACAAATTATTTTTGTAAAAATGATTTCAAAAATCTTTTGTGTGTAAAGCTTGTGTAAATATTTTTGTATCAAAATTATGTATATAGTACAAAATTTTTCCAAAATATTTTGAAAATCAAAAGTTTGCAAAAATCTTGTGTAAATATGTGTAAATACCTTTTTGCAAAACTTGCACTTCATGCATCATCATTCATGATTTCAAAACATTTTTCAAAAATTTTGCATGATTGTAAAATTTGTGTAAATATGCATCTTTTTGTACATATGTATATAGTTTTCCTTGGATGATAGTTGACATTTAAACTAGCCTGGAATTCAAATTGAGAAATGGAGCTTGATTAAGATCTTAATCCACCTAACTCTAAGAGGAACCTTATAGGGCTTAGGTTTAAGGCTTTTCAGGTCCATGGTGACTTAATTCTTTGAGTCCACTAGGCTATGATCACATGTCATCTCAATGAGCCTAAGTAGAGCACTTAACAACAACACATGACTCATATAGATTATGGCTTTACTTGGACAACCGCACTATGCACCGAGCTCTCTACGGATGAGGTGGTGAGGAGGCAGTTTTCCTTGACTTGGGGTAGCATATGAGGGTAGTACTTCTAGGCGGAACCTCTCTTCTTCATTTAGTGAAGGAAGTGCGTCTCAACTTGGTCTGGTTGCCATGAGGTCTAACGACGGGAGTTGTGGGTTGCAATAAAGCTTCAAAAGAGGGATAGTCTACTGGCTCAAGAGGAAAAACTCCTTGTATATATGCTGCACATGTACATGTTGTATAGATGCACTCGAAAAAAAAAATGTGTGAAAAAGATAAGAACTCCAAAAAAATGGTGGGTCTCAGAGAAAATGATAATCCCACCGGAGTATGTATATAAGTGCAATAAGCAAAGCTTGGTTTCATGATCCACCTGTTGTAGCTTGCAGCAGGGAGACTTGGCTACACTGGTCAAGCTCCCAAGGGTACTTGGCTACACTGGCCTTGACCCATTCTCTTCTTCCCCCTCTTCTTGAGCCGGTTGTACTTGAACTTAGAAGGGAATACCCCGCTCCTCGAGGAAAGAGTGGCCAGATTGAGGTCATAGAGTTACCTTGTTGGGGAGGGTTGTCAAGTTGCCATTTCTGAGGTGGAGAGCTTAGACCTCACTTTCACAGGACAAGAAAAGATTCATGGTCTTCAGGGTTTGTGATTGATGACTTGTTCTGATCTGGAGCATTGAGGAGTCTTGGTTATAGAATAGTGGAACTTAGAGGCTGTTAGGTTTTAAGCTTAAGACTGAATAAGGTTCTGACACATTAATAATCCAAAGATCTGATTAAGCTCCATACCTCAATTTAATGAAGGCAAGTTTAATAATCAACCTTGATCCATGTACATTCTCTTTTTCTTTTTCTTTCTTTTTCACTTCTTTTTCAAATAAGTGTTTGCTAAGGGACTAGCAAAGTATAGTATAGGGGGGTGATGAATACCCATTCATCACTCTTTATTCTTATATTTTAGCTACAAAAACCTATGCAAATGCATGTAGATATGTGTAAATAGGAAAAGTTAGCAAAAGCATGCATGTTTGTAAATATAGATAATTAGCATGTTTTTGTGCAAAAATAGAAGAATAAAGATGAAAAAGAAAAAGAGGGAAATATTTAGAATAAATATTGAGCAACCTAACCCAAGGGAGGGCTCAGCATGGGCCTGACCGCATAAAAGCCAAGTAGAGGGAGATAGGGGCTCACACCTGTATATATTTGTAAATAAATAAATTAAATATTTTCCTCAACCAAAAATATGTTTGTATATATTTGTACATATTTAGAACTATTAAAAACAAAACAAAAAGATAAAAATCAAAAATCCAAAAATACCCTTACACCATGTACATAGACCACCTCTCTTTATCTATTCCACCTTGTAAATAAATTTATTTATTTCCAAAACTTTTTGTAAATATTCCATGTTATATATTGTACATAAAATAAATAAAAAGAAACAAAACAAAAATCAAATAAAAATTACAAAATTAAAAGACAAAAATACTTTGTACATATACCATGTATATAGTTGTACATAAATAATTATTTAACCTATGTATATAAATAATAAAAATAAAATAAAAATAGCCTTTTATTCCTCATTTTATCCTATAAATAAATAAAATATAAAATAGGAATAAAAATGTATAAAAATAAATAATTAAAAATCAAAAATCAATATAGTGTATATATACCTATGTATAGCTATATTATATAGACCTTATTTTTATTTCCAAAAATTAATTAAAAATCACAAAAAAATAGAAAAAATTAAAACAAATATTTTTCGTGTTTTGAGTTTTTGAAAATTCGGCCATTTAAGGCCCCAAAAAAATCAAATAAAGATATAAGACTTGGCGGGCTCTGATTGGTCCACGGGGGATTGTTGACCCCCGGTCAACTCTCCCCCCAGGACCACCAGAGCCGGGTTCCCCTCGCCCGACCCGTTTTCTCCACTTTCTTCACGGATAACCCGACCGCCTTCTTCCTTAACCCCGGGCCCCGATTGATACCCGATCATCCAGGACCCTCGCCCGGGGTGGGTTTACCAGATCCGAAGCCCGAGCACCTCGCCCGATCACCATCTTCTCGGACCTGGCGCCATATTTAATGTCGTCACCGGCGACCTATTCACGCCATCTTTGATCTTCCCCTCGGCGCCTGTGAGCTCCTCCAGACCACCCGAGTGACAGGCGAGTGATTTGGAGTGGAAGCGAGGCCTGGGCAGCCGGAAATCACTGATCCGGTGGTTGACTCCGCCGTGCGCCGCCGCGTGCGCGCCTGAGCCTCGGGGAGCTCGACGACCCCTTGAGGCAACGACCGGGAGCCTCCTTGGCTCCAGCCCAGTCGAATGCGTCCATCAGGTAACTTCCTTAGCCATTAGAGTAGCGTAGCTTTAGGTTTTTAGATTCGCAGTAGCGTAGCTCCGCCACCTCCACCAGCCGTCTCCGTCTACCCATCCGATCATCCGACACCGCCATCACCTCCGCTAGCCTCCTCTCCACCTGCTCCGCCCCTTCACACCCCTTGTCTCGCCCAAGAGCAAGGTCTCGGCTCTCACCCCTCCGCCGCTTGTCGGAGAGCCATCGCATCGCACCACCAGCCATCTTCCGCCCGCTCTGACGGGTCGAGGCACTTTGCCCTCGACCCAGCTTTATTACTGTGCAGGTTTCAGGGCCAATCGACCTCATCTGGAGGTCGGAACTTCTGGGCGCAGCAGCTCCAGCTCTTGGACGTCGCCGGAGCTCTCCGGAGCTCCTCGCCTCCATCGGAGCAGAGCAGCGGGTGCGGGGCTTCACGGCGAAGCTCCCCAGCACCTCAGAGGCAGTAGGCGAGGACCATCGCGCACACGGAGGGCCGGCGAAAGTCGCCGGCGACCAGTTCTTCCAGCGTCCTCGCCGACCGTCGGATCGCCCTCATCGCCCCAGTTACCATCTGAGCCATCCATCCTAGGCGAGGCGTGACCGTCCGATCATCTCGAGGGTCGATCTTGACCGTCCGCGCGGAGAGAGAGAAGCGCCAGCTACTCGCGTCCGTCAGATTCGCCACGTGCCTTCCTCTCGTCCGTCGGATACGCGAGGGTTTCATCTCCAGCCACCCTTAGCCGTCAGATCTGCCACGTGGAGCGCCCTCAGACGTCGATCAGCCCAACGTTCGCAAGTTCAAAGGCGCCGTTGATCTCCATCGTCAGATCTGCCACGCGTCATTCATCCAGGCGTCGACATTAATAAAAGGGGTAATTTGTCTTAGGCCCCTTTACTTTCCGCATTTAGTTTTTAATCCTGTAAATATTTAGTGTAGTTCTTTTATTTTTGTAAAAATTGCACTTAGGACCTTAACTTTTATGAGATTTGCATTGATGCCCCTGCCTGTTGTGGACACGTGCATCGACACGTGATTATTTGGTGTTTTTGCATATCTGGCCCTGCATTTTTGCCCTGTTACGTTTTCTATTTTTAAAAATAGGATTTGCAATCAGGTCCCTCCAGGCCTGAGTCACGCGCATCGTGCGTGGCCTGGAGGGTAATTTGCACTCTGAGTCCTATACTTTCCAGGGTTGTTGTCTCAGGGGTCCAGAACTTTGCTTTAACTGCAGAAAGGTCCCTGTGCACTGTTGGTTTTCTTTATTTTTGAATAAATATCAAATCACCTCCAAATCCAATGAGATTTTGACACATGGCTCCTGCCATGGTGTAGGAATTTTACGGATTTTTGAGGACATTTTTGATTTTATTTAGTATTTTTAAAAATTCAAAAACATCCTTTTTAGCTACTGTCTAGGTTTAAAAATACCAAAAAAATTATAAAAACACATTCAAAAATTCTAAAAAAATTAGCTACTGTTTCTTGCTTGCTGTTTGATTTTCTAGCCAATTTTGGCTATTTTTCATTGCTTAAAAACCCTAAAAATTGAAAACCCCTAAAAACTCATAAAAATTATAATAAATAATCTAAAAATCCAAAAACAATAATTCTGGTGCCCAAATTTTCCTTATTTTATTTAGAATATAGGAAAATTACCTCCAGAACCTGTTGTGATCCGTAGATATTTTATTTGAGGGTTTTGGTTCTGGCTGGACAGTACCCAGCATTTTTAGCACTGTTTGATTTTTAGAAAATAATTTACCCATTAGAAAAATATCAAAAATTCACCAAAAACACCTAAAAACTTAAAAAACATAAAAATACTTTTTCCTGAATTTTTGCTTTATTTTTGGTGTGTTAAATAATTTGCCTAAGTGTGTTGATATTTGTTTCCTTTTATTTTCTTTATCCTTTAAAAATCCAAAAAAATATATATAAATTATTAAAAACCACTAAAAAATACTTTTCTTTTATTTTATTCTCTTTTTACTACTTCGTAGGCCCTAGGCCAATCCTTGCTCCTTGAGTTCGACCCTGGGAGCTATACCAGGTTAATCTTATAGCTAGACCGCTCTTCTTGTTTTGAGTGATTGGATCTATTCTGAGTGGTTATTTTTCTTGATACACCCTCTCTCTGAGATCCGGGTCGCAACGACCCTTGTTTCATTACCTTCACCCGGGTCTTGAGGTACTCTTGGGGCTGTTAACAACCCGCCAGCATACTTAATCTCAGCTCCGCCGCTCATTTCACGCATCTTTGGCCATTTGCTTCAATTTCCAGTGAGCTCCAGAGAGAGAGAGAGAGGTGACAGCTCGAGTCTCGACCTGTCGCAGCGAGGAAAGGAGGCGAAAGCCACTGATCCGGCGAGTCTTCACCGCTGTGCTCCGCCCAGAGCAGGAGCTCGAGCCTCGGGCCGAGACAACCCTTGAGGCCATGATAACAGGGGTAGTCCATGATAGTCACCATGAAAAATATAAAAGTGTTGTCGCTGAGGCGACCACTCATAGAAGACCGGTGTTAATCAGCAATTAACCCACAATCCAAAGAATACAACAATCAAGCTCAAAAATAAATGTGAATTAATCTTTATTTTACTCTACCATAAAATGTATAGTGACAAATATGTAGAGGTCGAACCACAGAGAGCAACACAAAATGCAATAGCCTACGTGTCAATCACAGTCATCCTTGTGTGGGTTTCTTTTATTATTATTATTATTATTATTACAATATAATAATTAAGTATTATATATATATTTGTATAATACAAATATATTACATATATATATATACATAGAGGGTAAGCATATAGCTTTTAATACATGTAATATATATATAGGTGTATCTAAATATAATAAAGTAAATATATATATATATATTATATTATATTAAGATTAATGAGAATACATATTACTAAATATAATATATATATATATATTTCTTTTTCTTTTTTGGATATATAGATATATATACATAAAAGGGGTACAAAAATACTCAAAAAGGGTCAAAAATTCAGTAAAAGGATCTTTTTGGAATTTTCATGGCTTTTTACTGTTTTTATGATTTTTGGGTATTTTTGCAAACATTTTTAGTATTTTAAAATAGCTAAATAATAGCAAACAGTGGACTAGGTACTGGCCGTCACAAAAAAACAGAGATTAAAAATAGCTAACAGCCTCAAAAATTTTCCACCCTAATTTTCTAATAATAATAATAAAATATAGCATAAGTAGGGCCTGAGTTTATATTTTTCTGATTTTTCTTTGATTTTTTATATTTTTTTGAAGTTTTTGGATATTTTTGAATTTTTAAGGTTTTCTTTTTGAGATTTTTAGGGATTTTTGGACTGACACTAATATAGGTCAAGATACACCATAGGTAATTTTTTTGGGATTTTTCGAGGCATTTTCATATTTTTTTTGGGATTTTATAAGTTAGACAGGGAATAAAAGACATGTTTTTGATTTTTAATAAATGCAAAAATGCAACAAAATGCAAAACTGAAAATATGGCGTTCAAGCATGACCAAACATGGGCTTAAGTCTATTTTTGCAAGATTTTTCGATTTAATATGAAGCATGAAATAAATAGACAAAGCCTTCAAAAATTAAATGGCCTGGCAGGGGTATTTTTGCAAATAAAATAGTTGGCAGGGGCATACATGCAAAAATTACAACAAAAATACACTTTAACTCTTATTTTCAGGACCATTTAATAAATACAAGAACCCGGCAGGGTTTAGATGCAAATTTTCACGCGCCTCACGTGGTTGCTGCACGTGAGGCGCGGAGGGACTAAAGTGTAAATACGAAGACATCAGGGGGTCCAACTGCAATTTTTACAACTAAAACTTTTATTTTGGGGATCAAACTCTAAATACAAAAAACGGGGGGGGGGGGGTGAGATGTGAAATTTACCCCTAAATAAGGCTTTTCATCCTGCGGCGCTGGAGGCGCCACTTATACACGTGGCAACCATCGGACGGCGGACATCGGTTCGGCGATGAAGGGCCAGGATTAGAACCTCCTGGCTAATCTGACGGTGGATGTGCACCTTCATCGAACGGTCGGCTTTCAATTTGGGTCGCCCCTCTCGATCCAACGGTGCGGAAGGCACCTGGAAGAACTGGGAAGAAGCTCGCCCCCGGCGAGCTTCGATCGGGTAGCTCGGGCTCCTCCGGGCACCTCCCGCGCATCTGAAGCTCTCTGATCGTACCTGGGAGGCTTCCGCGTCGTCTGATGGTCCTTTGATGGCTCCTGGAGGTCCGAGTCGATGGAGCGAGGTCGGAGAAGAAGAGGACCCCCAGGAACCTCTCCCTGGGTCAAAGCAAGCCCAGAAGGGCTCGATTCCTCGTTGTACCTGCACAGGAAGAACCGCGGGCGAGAGAGCTATCTCCTCGACCCGGGGTTATGAAGCTGCGATGCAAGATGGAGGTGGGCGGAGGGGCTCCGGCGAACGGCGAAGGTGGAGCCCTGATTCGTCAAGACCAAGGGTCCTGGGTTGATCTGATGGATGCGATGGATGGAGAAAGCGTGGGGTTTCGAAATGGGGTGAACAGGGCGGTCGGATACGGTCAGGTCTACAGTGGAGAAGTCGCCGGAGCGGAGCTCCGGCGAACTTCGATTTTTGATTTTTACGCTAGGGTGATTAACTAACCACTAATCTAACTACTGGAATGAAATGCTAACATTAAAAACTAACTAAGAACGCATTAAAAGGGCAGCTCTTATACCTGGGGGCCTCCAGGGAGCAGGGCGGACGCCGGAGCTCCGCCGCGACAAAATCCTCCTCTCTCCGGCCGATTTGAGGCACCAACTCACTCCCCCTGTCACGAGGAATGTCCTAGGACTACAATTAAGGCTTGAGATTGGATAAAAAGTGGCCAAATTCGAGGAAGGAAGCGGAGCTTTTTATTTATAAACATTGGCGAGTGGCCTTATTGACCGGCGATTATTGCATGATCTAGAGAGTATTAGGTTGATCTATGATTTCGGCGGGCATCATGGAAGATTAGGGAACAAATCTTGTGAAGGAAGCGTTGTCGATTGATGGATGGTGTGCCCGGGAAAAAGGCATGAAATCAGGGGAGTAGACTGTTCAGAGACGCCAGGCGAGGGATGGGACAGTTGACCTGGGAGTCAACATTGGCTGGCGCCTCATTGGGCCACGTAAGCCGCTACAAGACAAAATAGCAAATCTGAAGGAAGATTGATTTATTTGACATCCTAAATGATTTTATTAATTTTTTCTTAAAAAATAAAAAATGTGTATTATTTCATCTAGTATTTATTCATGATTTTTATTGAATTTTTCGAGGTGTTTTATTATAGTTTTATTTTAATAATGTGTATATGTATGTATTTACATGTATTTTTGGTATTTTATTTTTAATTTATTTATTTTCTTTTATTATTTTCTTGGCTTATTTTATAAATTTATAACTTATTTTTGTGAGTATAAATGTATTTTTATTTGATTTTTATGAGTTTATTTATATATTTAAATAAATAGGTATATATGTATGTAAGTATACTTATAGGTATTTTACCTGTATAGTATATACATTGTATTTATTCGATTAATTTTATGTGTTTTTATTATGGAATTGTATTTTTAATAAGATATATATAATATATACATTATTACAAAAATATAAGAGAATTGAATAATTAAAGAATGTTTTCCTCTTTTATTTAAGTACATCCTTCTCATAGGTATATTGCCTATATATATTTCATAGACTTATTTTATTTTATTTTACAAACTCTTTTTGGTTTTATTCTAAGGCTAATATGAATTATATACATTATTTACAAGATTCTAAAAATATTAATTTATAAAAATAATGAATAGTGAATATAATGAATATTTTAATCAGGTATTATATACAAGAAAGGCCAAAAACCTAACTTCTGCACATGGACTCCAAAAATTATGAAACCAATTTTATAAAGTAGTTTATAAAATGCTATATACAATTAAAGGTGAGTTTGGGTGATTTGGAGTTTTTATTTGCAAGATATGGGTCTGTGAAGTTGAGATTTTGGCTTTTTATTATGTGCATAAAATGTACACTGTGTATTATTTTTACACAAACTCAATTTTGTATTTTTATTTACATTATTATCTACAACTTTTATGAACAAAGTTTCTTTATTTGATGAATAAATAATTATGCATAAAATAGGTGTCAAAAATGCATAAATGGATGAATAAATAAATGAGGTATTTATTGTATATCGGCCCTTATCTCCCCCTACTTTATTCCTTGTCGACCAATCCCATGCTGGCCTTGGTCTCGGGGTTAGGGTCATAAAATATTTGTAATATTTTATTCCTTTTTCTTTTCTTCTCTTTATTCTATAATTTTGGCATTAAAAACCTTATTTAATGTACAATAAATACAAGAAATAATGAGTGCTATTATATACAAATTGATGCTATTTACATGCATTTCCTAGGGTTTTTGAGGCCAAAATGATAGAATAAAGGTGATGAAATGGAGATTCATCACCCCCCTATACTTGCCTTTGCTAGTCCCTAGCAAACACTTATGCAATAAGCGCAAAAAGAATAAAGAAAAGAAAAAGGAAAATGCAAGCAAGATAGAGTGAATTGGGGTGCTTTCAGTGCAATGCATGTCCTTACAAAATCTGAATTTGGAGCTCCTGTCAGACCTTGGGTGTGAAGGTGTGTGGAACCTAGTCGGGAACCAGCTCTTAAGTACAACAGCCTTCGGTAATCACAGAACTCGGTTCAACCCACCTCAATAGCCGGGTCAGAACTAGTCTACATCATACGCAAACTCTTATAACTATGAAGCTGACTTGTACGGTGTAAGTGATAGTGGCTCTCCCCAACTGAAATGATGAAGGAACTGACTTCTCCAGAATGACAACCCAATGATTCCCCAATCCAACAGCTCTTTCCTCGAGGAGCAGGGTATTCCCTTCTAAGTTCAAGTGGCAACCAGCTCTAGAGGAGGGGGTGAAGAGAAGAATGGACGGTAGCCAGTGTAGCTACCTATCCCGGGATGCAAGACCAGTGTAGTCAAGTCATCCAACTGCAGGCTTACATATTTGACTTTGGAGCTCAAGCTTGCTTATTGACTTTGTACATACTTTGCAGGCATTTTATTTTTGTACAGGCCTGACCATTTTTTTTTTCCAACATACTATTCACAGCAGCATTTACATAAGGAGTTTTTCCTCTTGAGCCAGTAGACTATCCCTCTTTTGAAGCTTTATTGCAACCCACAATCTCTTGTCTTTAGACCTCATTGCTATTAGATCCGGTTGGGGTGCACTTCCCTCCCTAGACGAGGACGAATGTTTCCACCCATGTGCGTCTTAGACTGGCAAATCCAACCCCCTCACCACTCCAACTGAGTTGAGCCAAGTGAAAGGTGCAGGTGTCCAAGTTAGATCACGGTCGGCAAGAGTCATACGTGTGTCTCGAAAAGTTCTAGTTAGTCCACTGAGGTGACTTGAACCCAGCCCTGATTTCTCAAAGAATTAAGTCTGTATAGACCTGAGGCACCTTAAACCTAGTTCCCATAAGGTTTCAGTGCAATTAGGTGCGGTAAGGTCTAACCGAGCTCCAATTTGAGACTTTCTTAGACTGATTCAATCATTAAGCTTCACTCAAAAAGAATATCAATGGTATGCTTATGCTATGCATAATGAATGATGCAATTTTTCACAAAAATTTGAAAGGATCAAAGAATGTTTTTACAAAAAGAATTTCTGCACAGGAAGTACAAACTGAAAATATTCAAATAGTATGTACACTTATTTACACGGGTTTGCTGCTTTAGGAATTTTTAACAACTTTACAGGTGTGAATGAAATAGTTTATTTGGGTATGTACAGAAAGAATTGTATGTGTCTTGTTTCTAATTTACTAATATCTGCAATGGTGTTCTTATTAGCTTTTTGAAAATAATTTTACAAACTATAGTACACGATAATTTTTGCAATCCTTTACACATATTTGAAAACTATTTTTGCAAAGATTTTTCACACTATATGTATATATATACAATTTTCACAATAAGTTTGACAATCATTTTTCAAAACATTTGCACATGGGTTTTTGAAATCCTTTCTTTCACACAAAGAAAAGTTTTGCAATCAACACAATTTCACACATTTGAAATCATTTCACATCAAAATTTCCAAAACTGGTCACACTATTTTTCAAATCATACTGTATAGGTATCTGATTTATTAATCAGTAGATACAAAAGAAGAAAAATTGTATGTGACGTATAATATGGTTCCCGTTCTTATAAACTTTATTTGACTTATTCCTTATTTACAAATGAGAGATTTTTGTGCGGATTCCTCAGACTTACTCGAGAATCATTTTCACAAGGGTTTTTGAAAACTCTAGTCTAAAATAATTTTGCAACATGTACACGCATTTGAAAATCCTTTTACAAATGTTTTACACAACATAGATAGATTTTTCAAAACACCTTTGACAATCAACTTTTCACAATCATTTGCACACTAATTTTCACAAAGTTTTTGCTTTCACTCAAAGAAAATAGGTTTTACACACAAACTAATTTTTCAATTGTTGAATACTTTTTCACGCTATTTTCAAACAACTTTCACAAGATTTTTCAAAGGAAAACGTTTCGTACAAAACACTTTTCTGACTTACTAGTCAGTATAATTACAATGAGTCTGAGGAACTCACAATCATCTTTCATTATTATAAAGCTACTTTTTACATTTTATTTTGTGTTGTAGTGATATTTTATTTTTCAGTATGAGTTATGGCTTTTAGTATATACACGGTATATACGACCCCCCTATACTTAGCTCGAGCTATGTCCTCATAGATCGAAAGGAAAAAGCAAAGACATAACTCGTACTGAGTATAGACAGATCTAAAGAATAAATATGAAAGAAATGAATGAATGAGAAGTTGACTGTCCCCCCTATACTTAGGATCAAAGAATCCTCAGTATAGCAGACTGTACAAAAAGCGGGGAGGGTCAAGGGTGGGAATATACTGATCGTACTCAGATTGTCTCTCCCTATACTTAGGGTAAGATACTCCTAAGTATAGAAGAGGAGACAATAGAGAAGATCGAACTGAATCAAAAACTCTAGGTGCACATCCCCCTATACTTAGGACAAAGTACGTCCTAAGTATAGAAAACTGTCTACAAAGGCGGCACCTTTTAGATAGAAACAGAAAAGAGAAAAGGAAAAGAAGAAAAGAAGAAAAGAAGAAAATCAGAGAAATAGTGGTTGGAGTACATCGTCTGAACCTTTTGGTGCTGGAGGTGCTGTGGAGATGTCATCGTTGTGCACTAGTTGAATAGAGTCAACAATGGCCAAGAATGCATCAGGTTCCAAGTAAGGCTTCAGTAGTTGGCCATTGACGACGAAAGGTTGTGCGTCAGGGGACAATTCTGATATCGCGATGCTTCCGTTGTCACGCACTTCACATATTCGGAATGGCCCTGTCCACTTACTTTTTAATTTACCTGGGAAAATCCGCAACTTTGCATCAAACAACCACACTTTCTGCCCAACATCGAAGGTCTTTCGTCTGATGTGCCGGTCATGCCAGCGTTTCACCTTCTCCTTGTACATCAAGGTGTTATCGTAAGCGCAGTCTCGGAATTCCAAGAGCCTGTTCAGATCATCCTTTCTCTTCTGACCACCTTTTCGTGAGTCCAAGTTATAATTACTAATTGCCCAAAGGGATTTGTGAATTAATTCCACGGGCAGATGGCATGGTTTTCCATATACAAGACGGTAGGGCGGCATGCCCAAGGGAGACTTGTAGGCCGTACGGTAAGCCCAAAGAGCTGAGTCCAAGAGTTGAGACCAGTCTTTTCTGTTTGGCCTAACGAGTTTCTGCAATATGGTCTTGATTTCTCTATTGGATAACTCCGCCATGCCGTTGGTCTGCGGATGATAAGGAGACGCGACACGGTGATCGATGTCGTACTCCTTCGTTAACTTCTTGACCTCTTTGTTGATGAAATGACTACCCCCGTCTGAGATGAGAATTTTTGGTATCCCAAACCGCGAAATGATGTTCTTCTTCAGAAACTGGCAAACTGTTTTGCTGTCGGCGGCTCGGGCGGGGATAGCTTCAACCCAACGACTCACGTAATCTACGGCAAGAAGGATGTGCTCAAAATCTTGACTGTTAGGGAAAGGTCCCATGAAGTCAATGCCCCATGCATCGAAAACATCTGCTATCTGAATGATTTTCAAAGGCATTGAGTCTTTGGCAGTGAGTGTCCCTTTCAGTCGCTGACAGTCAATACATCTTTTAACAAATTCTGCTGCATCCTTGAATAAAGTGGGCCACCAGAGGCCACACTGTAATACTTTTGCTGCCGTACGATCTCCAGAGTGGTGCCCACCATATTCGAGCGAATGACAATGCTCGAGGACACTAGATTGCTCCGTCTGAGGGATGCACCTGCGCCAAATACAATCTGCTCCTTCTCTGAATAGAAGGGGATCTTCCCACTGGTAAAAGCGGATGGTCGACATGAATTTGTTCTTCTGATTTTTTGTCCAATCCAAAGGTATTACCCCCGAGGCGAGGTAATTGACGATGTTAGCATACCAAGGGAGAGCATCCACGGCTAAGATAGCTTCGTCAGGGAAGGTTTCTGTGATAGGTGTATTGCTCAGAGGAGAGTCATGCTGCTCTATTCTAGAGAGGTGATCTGCTACCACATTCTGAACTCCAGGTTTGTCTTTGATTTCCAGATCGAATTCCTGGAGGAGAAGGATCCAACGAATCAGTCTGGGCTTGGCATCCTTCTTCTGCTGTAGGTACCGAATAGCAGAGTGGTCCGTGAAGATAGTGACCTTCGACCCCAACAAATAGGATCTGAACTTCTCTAAGGCGAAAACCACAGCCAGCAGTTCTTTCTCTGTCACTGTATAATTTCTTTGAGCTTCATCTAGCGTTCTGCTGGCATAGTGAATGGCATAGGGCGCCTTGTCTTTCCTCTGCCCTAGAACAGCTCCGACTGCAAAATCCGACGCATCGGTCATTATTTCAAATGGAAGAGTCCAGTCGGGAGGCTGTAAGATTGGAGCCTGAGTGATAAGCTCCTTCAATTGATTGAAAGCAAGGAGAATCGGCTGATCAACAATGAACTCCGTCTCCTTGCACAAGAGTTCTGTTAGAGGTCGGGCAATGCGGCTGAAATCCTTGATAAATCGTCTGTAAAATCCCACATGCCCCAGGAATGACCTCACATTCTTTACTGACTGAGGTGGTTGAAGGTTTGAAATGACATCCACCTTGGCTGGGTCGACTTCCATGCCACGTTTGGAAACGACATGGCCCAGCACAATACCCTCTGTGACCATAAAGTGGCTCTTTTCCCATGAGAGCACTAAATTGACTTCCCGACATTTCTGAAGCACTCTGTCCAGGTGCTCGAGGCAAGAATCGAAACTATCACCATAGACAGAGAAATCATCCATGAACACCTCGAGAAAACTGCCTACCATCTCGGCGAATACAGCTAGCATGCATCTTTGGAAGGTTGCGGGTGCATTGCATAATCCAAAGGGCATCCTCTTGAAGGCGTAGGTACCGAACGGGCAAGTGAAGGTAGTCTTCTCTTGATCCTCAGGGGCGATCGCCACTTGGTTGTACCCGGAGTACCCATCCAGGAAGCAGAAGAACTCCTTGCATGCTAATCTCTCCAATACTTGATCAATAAATGGCAAGGGGAAGTGGTCCTTCTTGGTTGCTGTATTAAGACGGCGGTAGTCAACACACACCCGCCAGGATGTCGGTACCCGAGTTGAAATTTCCTCTCCTTTTTCATTTGTGACCATGGTAAGCCCGGATTTCTTGGGAACTACATGCAAGGGGCTTACCCATTTTGAATCGGAGATGGGATAGATGAAGCCTGCTTCACACCATTTTGTGATTTCTTTCATGACCACGTCCCGAAGGTTAGGGTTCAGCCTTCTCTGAAATTCGCGGGACGGCTTGGCATCGTCTTCTAGATAGATATGGTGTGAGCACAGAGCTGGATTTATCCCTCGGAGGTCTGATACGCTCCAACCAAGTGCCTTGCGGTTCTTTTCTAGAATCTCGAGAAGTCGAGATTCTTGATCCAGATTCAGCCTACTGCTGATGATGACAGGATACATGTGTTCTTCACCCGTAAGGAAAGCATACTTCAGGCCTGCAGGAAGTGGCTTGAGTTCTGGTTTCAGTCTGTCCACTTTACCGGTCACTTCTGATACCATGCTGGTGGTGGGATGTACTTTGAGACTGTTACCATCCTCGACATCCTGTTGAGATCCCAGTGATGTACCGAACGGTTCTGTGGTGAGCTGATCATGTTCGGTTTGGAGTGAATGCTCAAGAAGATGCGCCTGCATCTGAGAATCTGTCTCCCACAAATCATCGAAGCTTATGATGACTGTGCTTTCCAAGTCCTCCTCAAGAGTGAGGATTTCTCGGGTCCATGGATCGTCCAGTGACAACTCTGAGTCTCTGATTTCTGCAATCAAATCACAGTCTGCTTCTGGTGCTGCTTGACTCTCATCAGTTGTGGCATTCTGCTCCTTGTTCATGTTGATCGTGATTTGCTGGGTGTTCGAGCTGAAAGTGATCTTTCCAGACCCGTAATCAACCACGGCGCCTGAAGTACGGAGAAATGGTCTGCCAAGGATGATAGGAGTCTGGAGCAGTGGTGCAGGAGAGTCCATATCAAGGACTACAAAGTCAGCTGGGAATTTCATCTCCTGCACGGTAACTATCACGTCTTCCAACAAACCTCGGGGCCGCTTAACGGATCGGACAGTGAACTGAAGGATCATTCGTGTCTGCTTGAGCGGTCCCATCCCGAATTCTTGCATTATGGACGAGGGCGGAAGGTTGATGGAAGAACCACTGTCAAGAAGAGTACGCTCGAAGACCTGATCGAAAATCACACAACTGATCAGAGGTGCTCCTGTATCTGGCTTTTTCTGGGGGAGGTTGGTGATAGCTGCAACTGTGGCCATGGATAGGACGTGCTTTTCTACCTCTCGGCGTCTGTTATCTTGCGCTGGGCGACGCCTGTTAGTACATGCCTCTTTCAATCCTTTCTTCACAGCTGGCATGTATTCCACGGCCTTCAGCAATGGAATCTCAACAGTCAATTTATCCAGAATGTCCACGACACCTGGATCAGACAATGCAGTTTTTCTTTTTGCAATTTTTTTGAATTTTTGTATTGCATGCGGAAAAGGAATATTCACATTACTGGCAGGAGAATTAGAGTTCTTATTTACATCAAAATCATCGCCCATAGAATGTTGTACATCCGGACTACAAAAAGGAGTACAAGCTGGATCTAAATATGCTGGTGCTGCTGGGCGATCAAAGAGGGTAGCATTGGCTCCATCGGCTGGCACGGGATCGGCTGCTGCTGGCGGCTCCTCCAAAGCTGGCGCGGCTTCACTTCTTCTACATGCTTCTTTTTGTTGTTTTTGTTTTTGCTGATTTTTTTGTGTTTTTGGCTGAGGCTGATGACATGGCACGGCGGCTGGACTAGCTTCTCCTTCCTCTTCCTCCTCACCCGCCCCTGGAGTTGGCACGGCTGATGCGGAAGATGACGATCCACCTGTTTCTTTATTCACCCCACATCTGGTAGCAGGCGGAGGCAAGGCCCTACCGCTCCTGAGAGTAACAGCATTAGAATAAACAGTAATATCATTATCACACGCGGACTGGACATCACATTCTACCTGCTCCTTCTTCTTGAAATTGTTGGGGTTGGCTTCGACCTGCGCCGGAATGGTAGTGCGAGTGGCGGTCAGGTCATCAAGCCGCTTGGTCATCTCCGCTAGCCCTTGGACAAGTTGGGCTAGACACTCCATGGTGGGATTAGCTGAGGGCACATCAGAAGATGCAGCGTGCAGACCACGCTGCTGTTGGTTAGATGGGTGGGGAGGCTGCTGGTGGTGTTGCTGTGGTGGAGCAGGAAGTTGAAGTTGCTGGTAGGACGGAGGTGGATACTGCTGGTATGGTTGAGGCTGAGCAGCCGCGTATTGGTGATACGGCTGTGGATGGCGATACTGCGGCTGCTGCTGATACGGAAAGTTCTGCCTCCATTGGTGTGCGAACTGAGGAGGCTGCTGGTGTGGTTGGTGAGGTTGAGAGGTTTGGCCAAAACGACCACCCTGAGGTTGGTGGTACTGCCGGTTGGCAAATTGCTGACCCTGGAGTTGTCCCTGAGGATGGGTCGGCTGTGCATCATTCGTCCATACCCCGTTAACTTCTTGGATCAGGGGTGGTGGTGGGAAAACTGGATCAGGCATGGAAAGGAACTCTGGCTGATAAACGACCATCTGCTGCTGCGGCGGGCCCTGGTCGGGTGCCTGCACGTAGTACACGTGCTGGACTACCGGTGGCTGCTGGCTCGGCTGAGGCTGATGCTGTGGTTGCGGCTCATCCTTCCTCTCAGCGGGAGCGTCTGATGGTGTAGCCGACTGGACAGAGTTGATCGTACCGACCAACAGCTCGAGGTTCTAGTTGATCTGATCGAGCTTATCCAGGTTCTGGGTCCTCTTCTCGATCACAGCGAGTTTCTCAAGATCCTGTGATCGCTTCTCGATTATGTCGACCTTAGAGAGATGGCCCCCAATGATGCTGAGGTTGGAGCTCTCATCTCTCTCTGCTTCTTTTGATGCAGCCATGTGAACTTGTTTCTGGAGGATCTGGGGCTGCTTCTGGTATGCCTTGGATGAAGAGAGTGCGGCCTCTCCTTCGGCCATTTCTTCGAAAATTTGCCAGACAACATCTTCATCCTTGTTGAAGTGGGAGCCCCCACATGTTGCGTCCACGAGCCTTTGACATTCAATATTGAGTCCCCCAAAGAAATGCTGGACCAGGCTGGTCTTAGGGATCTCATGGTGGGGACACTTCTCCTACAGATCAGTGAATCTCTCACAAGCCTCATGTACGGACTCATGTGCCCCTTGGGAGAAATTGCTAATACGGACTCGCATCTGGTTGAGCCGACCGAGAGGGTAGTACTTGTGCAGGAAGGCAGATTTCAACTCCTCCCAGGTCGTCACGACCTTTCCTATGTGATTGACCCAATAAAGGGCCTTATCCTGTAGACTGAAGGGGAAAGCCGTCATCTTGACAATGTCCAGGGGGACATTCGGATAATGGGTGGTGCGGCAAATGCGGGAGAATTGCTGCAGGTGAATGTACGGCTCTTCATTGGTGTTGCCATGGAATGCAGGGAGAAGGGCTATGAATTGGGGCTTCAGCTCAAAGTGAGCATGTACCGGTGGAATGAGAATCCACTCAGTCATCTGGCTGTCTCCCGGATTGTATGTTTCTTTGAGTGTCGGTTTCGGCGGTGGTGGGAATTCAGGATCATCATCGGGGTCATCACCACCTTCTCCTCCTCCACCTCCTCCTCCCCTGCCTCCTCTGCCTCGGCCTCCTCCTCCGTCGTTTCGGTGTATCATATCATTCAACATGTCCTGGAAAGCGGTCTGCGTAAGGGCCTGCTCAGTCAGCTGTTGCTGGATAGCCTGGATAGATGCCAGTAACTGTGCATTGACTTGGTTCTGATCTGGCACCTGTCCCTCTGGTGTGGGTGGCTGCTAACCCTTTCCCTTTCCTCCTGGCGCCATGTCAGGGTCTGAGTCGGACGAAATGAACTCCGGAGTAGTCTCCAGGGCTCGCACTGTCTTCTATCTCCATAATGAGACGGTCCGAATCAGATCACTTGCAATTAATGCTCAGCTGCCGTGATGAAGCTGGAATTCAGGTCAACCCCAGCATATTGTGAATGGAAAACTGATGTAGACTGTAATCGACTCCCATTCACAATGACGATAGCGGGACAAAAGTGATCCCGGTTTATTGGGTGGCCAAGAGAAAGGTAGAAAACGAGGAGTCTGGAGATCGATCCGCAAGGTCCGGATCGGGTTCTCGGGAATCGCCTCGAAATTATTGGCGAGGTTGAGTCCATGGAATCGATGTAGGTGTCGGCATGGTCCCGACGAGACCATCCATGGATCAACTTCGCGGAGCGCAAGAGAATGTCGGATTTTGGAAGAATGATACGATGGTCAACGAGGAACAAAAGGAGTGTGAAACAGTAGAAAGGCTCGGTTGAGCGGGGTGGTCAAAGAAAGACATAATCAAAAATTTGCGCAAAAGCGCGGGACTTTGATCTTTGAACCTTAATCTAGATCCATACAAACACAAGACAAAATCGGGTTCACCAACTCACGCCATGTGAAGCCGTGAAAGCTCGGCTATTTATTATCTTTTCATTTTTAGAGTTGTGATTTTCATGCATATCTTATAACAAGTCCTTAGTACGCTACCCTGTAGGAGAGAGAGTACTGCCGGAAGAGTATCCCGTACTTGTCCTCCTCCTGTGTAACCTGTAGTCTGTACTTTTTGGAGTCCTTGTAACCCTTCATGGATCCCTACTCAGCCAAAGAAAAGAGAGAGGAAGCCGATAGGCGAAACCAATACTTCGGTTCTCGCTCGCAACGGAATCACCCGTGAGCGTGCAAGAACCTACTCGGACACAGGACGATGAGACAGACACACCCGTGAAGGCGTGGCCTATGCTCAATACTTCGGACAGAGTCGATGCTCTCACAACAGAGAGTCACCATTGGTGACCAAGTCCTACTCGCCTACGTACGATAGAAGCGCCATTACTTCGGAAATCCAGGCGATACACAAGGCAGTTGCAGACTGGGTTTTGGGCTTTTCTATCCTTAGGGGTCGCACTCGCTCAAGGGAGTAGGGTTTTGGTCCCCCTCCAAGTACCTGAAAACAATGAGGGCTTTATGAACCCGGTACAATGATAGTCCATTACAGATTTTAATTAAGGTCAAAGTTTATTTAGCAGTCCCCTGGTTTTAAAATTTTTTTTTTGGTTTTCTCTTTTTTTGGATCTGTTCTCATACCAGCGCCTAATCGTTTTTGGTAGATTTTCATTTAAGTCCTAGGTGCTCAAAATCAGAGGGAGATAGCGGAAAAGCCGTGCAAGTGGTTCCATGATGGAAATCTCACCATTGAACCGAATGATGCATGCTGAGTTAGAAGACTTACAGTGCATCCCAGCTCTCTCCATGTGGTATGCAAAACAAAATTTTTAAACCTATCTACATGTCGGTATGCAAGGCACAAAATCGTCCTAAACATAAGCTGTTATTAGCGTGAAGAACCATAAGTCGCTTATTTGTCTCTAGCCCAAGAGAGTCCGGTCTTGGCTCACCCCTCCTCTGCTCAACAAATTGAGGGTAGGAGAAAGCGCTTTACAGGGTTCGCTACGGCACAGAGGGTTAAGAGACAAATTTACAACTTGTTTGAGTTTGACTAGATCCAATCGAAGTAGACTATAGGAACATGCATTCTTATTAATGTTTGGACCTAGCTACCGAGTCAAGCAACCTATATCTAGGGGTTCCAAGCACACAAAACAAAGTAAAAGAAAGGCGGAAAGCTCAAAACTGCGGGAAACAAAATAAAAGAAGGCGATGAAAACTCGAAGAAAAAAAAACCGCGATGAGGCCCCCAGGTGAACAATCACCTGGGCACTGGACCTCATTGTGAAGAGTAGAGTCCTGTTTATATACATGCCAAAATAGTCTCTCTCTCACCATGAATTACAAAAATAATTTTCCTAAATATCTAGCCTATCTAATGCCCCTCTCTTTGCTTCTTTGGTGCACTCTCCAGATGGTCATGAGAAGAGAAGACCATCCTCCTCCAAGCTCGGCTGCCTTGGCCTCCTAGGAAGCCATCCTAGCGTGGCGGTCCCTCGCATCGAAGTTACAAAAAAGATTGCATTAGCATACTCAGTTAATCAAATAGAGCAGATAAATTAATCACAATAAATAAAGGAATTAAGCATGGTGATTAATGGCAATAAAACAATAGCTGCTCATACAAAAATGAATCATGAATCTAAATTTTTATACAAGAATGACAAAAATCAATTTGGCTATGCTCATTGCTCCCCGGCAACGGCGCCATCTGATAACAGGGGTAGTCCATGATAGTCACCATGAAAAATATAAAAGTGTTGTCGCTGAGGCGACCACTCATAGAAGACCGGTGTTAATCAGCAATTAACTCACAATCCAAAGAATACAACAATCAAGCTCAAAAATAAATGTGAATTAATCTTTATTTTACTCTACCATAAAATGTATAGTGACAAATATGTAGAGGTCGAACCACAGAGAGCAACACAAAATGCAATAGCCTACGTGTCAATCACAGTCATCCTTGTGTGGGTTTCTTTTTATTATTATTATTATTATTATTACAATATAATAATTAAGTATTATATATATATTTGTATAATACAAATATATTACATATATATATACATAGAGGGTAAGCATATAGCTTATAATACATGTAATATATATAGGTGTATCTAAATATAATAAAGTAAATATATATATATATTTTTATATTATATTAAGATTAATGAGAATACATATTACTAAATATATATATAATATATATTTTTTTTTCTTTTTCTTTTTTGGATATATAGATATATATACATAAAAGGGGTACAAAAATACTCAAAAAGGGTCAAAAATTCAGTAAAAGGATCTTTTTGGAATTTTCATGGTTTTTTACTGTTTTTATGATTTTTGGGTATTTTTGCAAACATTTTTAGTATTTTAAAATAGATAAATAATAGCAAACAGTGGACTAGGTACTGGCCGTCACAAAAAAACAGAGATTAAAAATAGCTAACAGCCTCAAAAATTTTCCACCCTAATTTTCTAATAATAATAATAAAATATAGCATAAGTAGGGCCTGAGTTTATATTTTTCTGATTTTTCTTTGATTTTTTATATTTTTTTTGAAGTTTTTGGATATTTTTGAATTTTTAAGGTTTTCTTTTTGAGATTTTTAGGGATTTTTGGACTGACACTAATATAGGTCAAGATACACCATAGGTAATTTTTTTGGGGTTTTTCGAGGCACTTTCATATTTTTTTTGGGATTTTATAAGTTAGACAGGGAATAAAAGACATGTTTTTGATTTTTAATAAATGCAAAAATGCAACAAAATGCAAAACTGAAAATATGGCGTTCAAGCATGACCAAACAGGGGCTTAAGTCTATTTTTGCAAGATTTTTCGATTTAATATGAAGCATGAAATAAATAGACAAAGCCTTCAAAAATTAAATGGCCTGGCAGTGGTATTTTTGCAAATAAAATAGTTGGCAGGGGCATACATGCAAAAATTACAACAAAAATACACTTTAACTCTTATTTTCAGGACCATTTAATAAATACAAGAATCCGGCAGGGTTTAGATGCAAATTTTCACGTGCCTCACGTGGTTGCTGCACGTGAGGCGCGGGGGGACTAAAGTGTAATTACGAAGACATCAGGGGGTCCAACTACAATTTTTACAACTTATTTACAACTAAAACTTTTATTTTGGGGATCAAACTCTAAATACAAAAAACGGGGGGGGGTGAGATGTGAAATTTACCCCTAAATAAGGCTTTTCATCCTGCGGCGCTGGAGGCGCCACTTATACACGTGGCAACCATCGGACGGCAGACATCGGTTCGGCGATGAAGGGCCAGGATTAGAACCTCCTGGCTGATCTGACGGTGGATGTGCACCTTCATCGAACGGTCGGCTTTCAATCTGGGTCGCCCCTCTCGATCCAACGGTGCGGAAGGCACCTGGAAGAACTGGGAAGAAGCTCGCCCCCGGCGAGCTTCGATCGGGTAGCTCGGGCTCCTCCGGGCACCTCCCGCGCATCTGAAGCTCTCTGATCGTAGCTGGGAGGCTTCCGCGTCGTCTGATGGTCCTTTGATGGCTCCTGGAGGTCCGAGTCGATGGAGCGAGGTCGAAGAAGAAGAGGACCCCAGGAACCTCTCCCTGGGTCAAAGCAAGCCCAGAAGGGCTCGATTCCTCGTTGTACCCGCACAGGAAGAACCACGGGCGAGAGAGCTATCTCCTAGACCCGGGGTTATGAAGCTGCGATGCAAGATGGAGGTGGGCGGAGGGGCTCCGGCGAACGGCGGAGGTGGAGCCCTGATTCGCCACGACCAAGGGTCCTGGGTTGATCTGATGGATGCGATGGATGGAGAAAGCGTGGGGTTTCGAAATGGGGTGAACAGGGCGGTCGGATACGGTCAGGTCTACAGTGGAGAAGTCGCCGGAGCGGAGCTCCGGCAAACTTCGATTTATGATTTTTACGCTAGGGTGATTAACTAACCACTAATCTAACTACTGGAATGAAATGCTAACATTAAAAACTAACTAAGAACGCATTAAAAGGGCAGCTCTTATACCTGGGGGCCTCCAGGGAGCAGGGCGGACGCCGGAGCTCCGCCGCGAAAAAATCCTCCTCTCTCCGGCCGATTCGAGGCACCAGCTCACTCCCCCTGTCACGAGGAATGTCCTAGGACTAGAATTAAGGCTTGAGATTGGATAAAAAGTGGCCAAATTCGAGGAAGGAAGCGGAGCTTTTTATTTATAAACATTGGCGAGTGGCCTTATTGACCGGCGATTATTGCATGATCTAGAGAGTATTAGGTTGATCTATAATTTCGGCGGGCATCATGGAAGATTAGGGAACAAATCTTGTGAAGGAAGCGTTGTCGATTGATGGATGGTGTGCCTGGGAGAAAGGCATGAAATCGGGGGAGTAGACTGTTCAGAGACGCCAGGCGAGGGATGGGACAGTTGACCTGGGAGTCAACGTTGGCCGGCGCCTCATTGGGCCACGTAAGCCGCTACGAGACAAAATAGCAAATCTGAAGGAAGATTGATTTATTTGACGTCCTAAATGATTTTATTAATTTTTTCTTAAAAAATAAAAAATGTGTATTATTTTCATCTAGTATTTATTCATGATTTTTATTGAATTTTTCGAGGTGTTTTATTATAGTTTTATTTTAATAATGTGTATATGTATGTATTTACATGTATTTTTGGTATTTTATTTTTAATTTATTTATTTTCTTTTATTATTTTCTTGGCTTATTTTATAAATTTATAACTTATTTTTGTGAGTATAAATGTATTTTTATTTGATTTTTATGAGTTTATTTATATATTTAAATAAATAGGTATATATGTATGTAAGTATACTTATAGGTATTTTACCTGTATAGTATATACATTGTATTTATTCGATTAATTTTATGTGTTTTTATTATGGATTTGTATTTTTAATAAGATATATATAATATATACATTATTACAAAAATATAAGAGAATTGAATAATTAAAGAATGTTTTCCTCTTTTATTTAAGTACATCCTTCTCATAGGTATATTGCCTATATATATTTCATAGACTTATTTTATTTTATTTTACAAACTCTTTTTGGTTTTATTCTAAGGATAATATGAATTATATACATTATTTACAAGATTCTAAAAATATTAATTTATAAAAATAATGAATAGTGAATATAATGAATATTTTAATCAGGTATTATATACAAGAAAGGCCAAAAACCTAACTTCTGCACATGGACTCCAAAAATTATGAAACCAATTTTATAAAGTAGTTTATGAAATGCTATATACAATTAAAGGTGAGTTTGGGTGATTTGGAGTTTTTATTTGCAAGATATGGGTCTGTGAAGTTGAGATTTTGGCTTTTTATTATGTGCATAAAATGTACACTGTGTATTATTTTTACACAAACTCAATTTTGTATTTTTATTTACATTATTATCTACAACTTTTATGAACAAAGTTTCTTTATTTGATGAATAAATAATTATGCATAAAATAGGTGTCAAAAATGCATAAATGGATGAATAAATAAATGAGGTATTTATTGTATATCGGCCCTTATCTCCCCCTACTTTATTCCTTGTCGACCAATCCCATGCTGGCCTTGGTCTCGGGGTTAGGGTCATAAAATATTTGTAATATTTTATTCCTTTTTCTTTTCTTCTCTTTATTCTATAATTTTGGCATTAAAAACCTTATTTAATGTACAATAAATACAAGAAACAATGAGTGCTATTATATACAAATTGATGCTATTTACATGCATTTGCTGGGGTTTTTGAGGCCAAAATGATAGAATAAAGGTGATGAAATGGAGATTCATCAGGCCACGACCAGGAGCTACCTCAGCTCCAGCATAGTCTCCTCGACCGCCCAGGTAATCCCTTAGCTTCCTTATTTAGTCTAATTTTCATTTTGCCCCAAATCGCTCCGCCGCCGTGTTCCATCGATTCCGACCACCTCACGCATCCATTCGATCATCGGAACCCGTTATCACCTCCGCCTTCCCTCCACGCACCTTCTCCGCCCCTCCGTTCAACCCAGCTCGCACAGGAGCTGGGATTCGAATCCCCTCGCCGTCGCTTCGCCGGGGTTCGTCCGCACCGACGCACACACCACCTCCACGACGCCTAACAGGGTCGAGGCACTTTGCCCTCGACCCGTGAATCTCCTGGTTCCATTTGCAGGTTAGTGCGAGCCCATCTGAAGGCTCGAGTCTTCCAGGCCAGGAGCTCTCCTCCGCCGACCTTGCCGGAGCCCTCCAGGGCTCGGCTGGGCCATCGGAGACCACCACCAGCTGCAGAGCTTCATCGCGCACCTTCTCCGATCTCCGGAGGCAGCAGGGGAGGATCCCAGCGCTCACACGAGGCCGGCGAAAGTCGTCGGGCACCTGTTCTTCGAGGATCTTCAGCCGTCGTCCGATCAGCCTCGACCTCCAGTTTTCATCTCGTCCATCCATCCACGGAGCTGCAGTCACCGTCCGATCATCCAGAGGGTTGATCTTGACCGTCAGAGCAGAGAGAGAGAGAGAGGCACCAGCCACCCGTAGCCGTCAGATCTGCCACGTGCCTCGCTCTCAGACGTCGATCCGGCTAGGCTTCTCAAGGGTTAAAGGCGCCTTCGTCCAGACCCGTCGGATCAGCCACGCGTCAATCATCCGGCCCTCGACGTTAAATAAGGGGTAATTTGTCTTAGGCCCCATCTTAGTTTATGCTTTTAGTTCCAGTCCTGTAAATATTTTGCGTACTTTATTTACGTTGGGTTATTTGCACATTGGACCTCATACTTTAGTTTATTTGCTTATATGCCCCTGTCTGTGTGAGCCACGTGCTTCGTCACGTGTATGTTTGGGTTATTTGCAATTTATTCCCTGTAGTTCTGGATGTTTAGAAATGAATGAAATCTTTTGTGTATTTGCATCCATGCCCCTGTGAATGTTTTAATTGCGCATGTGCGCTTATCTTAGGGTAAATTGCATCTGAGGTCCCTGGACTTTTGGTACGTGTTACCAAGTAGTCCCCGGACCTTATTTTCTTTACAAAGAGGTCCCTGAGTGCCCCAGGCACGCGCCGCGCGCGTGCGTTGCTGGGTATTTTGCACCTGGACCCCCAGAACTTAGGGTATTTGCACTTTAGTCCTTGTGCACAGTGCCCTCTTTTGATTTTTGAATAAAATATCAAATCACCTCCAAATTCGAAGAAAATTTGACATATGGCTCCTGCCATATTGTAGGATTTTTGAGAATTTTTTAGGACATTTTTTATTTTGTTTGTTATTTTTAAAAATTCAAAAACCTTTATTTCAGCTACTGTCTAGAGTTAAAAATCCCAAAAAAATATAAAAACCCCCTAAAAATTCTATAAAAATTAGGTACTGTTTCTTTGGTGTTCTTTTAATTTCTAGCCAATTTTGGCTATTTTTCACTGATTAAAATCAATAAAAACTTAAAAACACCTAAAAACTCGTAAAAATTATAGTAAATAGTATAAAAATCCAAAAACAATAATTTTGGTACTCAAATTTTCCTTGTTTTATCTAGTTTATAGGAAAAATACCTCCAGGCCCTTTCGAGGTCCTTAGATATTTTATCTAGGGATTTTGGACCTGGCTGGACAGTACCTTACATTTTAGCTACTGTTTGATTTTTAGAAAATAAAATACACATCATAAAAATTCCAAAAATTCACCAAAAACACTAAAAAACCTAAAAAACATAAAAATATTTTTGTTTGGATTTTTGCTTGATTTTTGATGCATTAAATAATTTGCTTAAGTGTGCTTGTTTTTGTTTCTTTTATTTTCTTCACTCATTTAAAAATCCAAAAAAATATAAAAATCATTAAAAATCACTAAAAATATTTTGTCTTTATTTTATTTCATTTTTACTACTTCGTAGGCCTTTGGTCTACCCGTGCTCCTCGAGTTCGACCCTGGGTGCTATACCAGGTTAAACTCATAGCTGGACTGCTATTTTCGTGCTTGATTGATTTTATTTGTTTCGAGTGGTCTGATATTTTTCTTGATTGAGTGCATCCGAGTGATTGAGGTCGCAACGACCTATCTAGATACCTGATTGCCTTAGTCGCTCGGGATTTTGCGCTCGATCACGCATCCAAACCATACAATGAGGGGGTTGCTCTCCCCAAGACAAATTTTTATGGTGAATGTCTTTTAGGATCAATAGTGTTAACCAGTCCCAATTTTATGGTTTTTCTTTTTAATATTTTTCAAATAAAAACAAACGGTCTAACGAATTTTTCGGTTCTCCTGATTATTTAGTCCAAAACAGGGGGGGAGAAGACGAAAAAGCCGATGAGCGATGAAATCAATGATGCATGCTGAGTCAGAAATGCGTACCTTGCCTCCAGCACTCTACATGCAAGTGATCCGCGCAGAATTTAAAGACAGAAAAGTAAACTACCCTAAATGATGCAGCGGGAGAAACCGAGTCCTAGATGAGCAATTTCTATCGCAGAACCGTATAATTGGTCACCGACCTCCAAGCCAAAGGGTCCGGTCTTGGCCCACCCCTCCTCTGCCCGACAAATCGGGGGTAGGAGAAAGCGCTTTACAGGGTGAGCTGCAGCACGTAGGCTACGAAGGAGATGAGTCGATTATTTTTATTAATTGATTATTAGTAGGTCCAATTAGCGCACTATAGGAACAGGCAAATAGTTAAGTGTGGGGACCCTACTAATTACGGCACAAGCAAGAGAAAGTCCTAAAGCTAGGGGCTCGATGAAAACCGCGTAAACACCGGAAAAGGCAGAAAAAATAAAAAGAAAACAAAACCGCGTAAAAAGCCGCGAAAAAGCCTAAGGGTCCCCCGAGCACACCGGTGCTCGGCGAAACAGACCCGCTAAGTGTTCAAGAGTCCACAAGTCCAGTCTGAATGTCCCTGTATTATTACAATAATAATAATAATAAAACCTGTTCTAACCTTACCCACTCAACTCTCTCTCTCTCTCTCGCTCTCTCCTGCGGCTTCGTAGAGAAGGAAGCCGCCTCCAAATTCCTCGGTTACACCGGCTCCTCGAAAGTCGCCTCCGCGGTCCTCGAGCCCTCGCAAGAGACAGAGACAAGTGGTCAGACCAAAGTAATCAAATAATAATAAAGAAAATAAATGAAACTGAAAATGAGGGTATATATGCAAAAATACAAAATAAAATAAACACTCAAAATAAAACAAAAATAAAAATAAAAGAAAAAGAAAATAAAACAAAATAAAACAAAAATAAAATATAAACAAAAGCCGCGAAAAAGCCGCGAGCTCTGAAAGAGCCGCGAAAAGCCGCGAAAACAAAAATAAAAATAAAAGGAAAACTACTAAGCCGTGCTCCCCGGCAACGACGCCATTCTGATGAACGATCTGAACGACTAAGGTAAAGGTACAGAAATGGTCGTTGCGACCTCGGTCACTCAGATGCACTCAATCAAGAAAAATGAACCACTAATAGAGATAAAACAGATAAAACACAAAATAGCGGTCCTGCTATTGGATTAACCTGGTATAGCGACCAGGGTCGAACTCAAGGAGCACGGATTGGCCTCTCGGCCTACGAAGTAGTAAAAAAAATAAAACAAAAGAAGAAACTATTTTTAGTGGTTTTTAATTTATTTTATATTTTTTTGGATTTTTTAATGTATTCAGAAAATAAGAAAAACAAAGAGACACACACTTCAACAATTTATTTAAAGTACTAAAAATCAACCAAAAATTCAAACAAAAATATTTTTATGTGTTTTATAGTTTTTAGTGTTTTTGGTGACTTTTTGATAATTTTCTGATGTTTATTTAATTTTCTAAAAATCAAACAATGACTGAAATAAATGGTACTGTCCAGTCGAGTCAAAAAGGCCTAGATAAAATATCTAAGAGCCCCAAAATGGCTGGGAGGTAATTTTCTTGTAAAGAAGACAAAATGAGGACAATTTAGGCACCAATTTTATTGTTTTTGGGTTTTTGGTTTAATTATTAGGATTTTTATAAGTTTTTAAGTGTTTTTCAATTTTTAGTGGTTTTCAGTAATGAAAAAAGCCAAAATTGGCTAGAAAATCAAACACAGCAAAATAGAGAGTAGACAATTTTTTTTGTAATTTTTAGACACTATTTAATATTTTTTTGGGGTTTTTAAAGTTAGACAGTAACAAAAATGAAGGTTTTTGATTTTTTAAAAATATCAAATGAAATAAAAAATGTCCTAAAAAATCCACGAAAATTTTACACCATGGCAGGAGCCATGTATCCAATTTTCGTTGGATTTGGAGGTAATTTGCTATTTTATTCAAAAATAAAGAAGGGGCACTGTGCACAGGGACCAAAGTGCAAATACCCAAGAGTCTGGGGGGTCTGGTGCAATTTACCCAGCGAAACACGCACCACGCGCGTGCTTGGGGAACTCAGGGACCCAAATGCAATAAAAATAAGTCCCAAGGACTTATTGGTAATAGGTACCAAAAGTCCTGGGGCCTATTCGTAAAATACCTAAAATATCACGCACATGTTGAAATAAATCACGCACAGGGGTATAAATGCAAATAAACTAAAACATTCATTCCATTGATAACAACCAGAACTACAGGGGCATGAGTTGCAAATAAACCAGAGACACACGTGACGAAGCACGTGTCATACAACGCACAGGGGCATAAATGCAAGGAAAATAAAGTACGGGGTCCTCTATGCAAATAACCCTAAAACTAAACAACTAAATTCAATATTTACAAGACTAAAATGAAATAAAAGAAAAGACATGGCCTAAGGGTAAATTACCCTTTATTATGCGGAACCGCTGGATGGTCGCCACGTGTAGATCTGACAGTCTGGATCAGCTGCGGCTCCAACGCTGGTGTCCTTTGGCGAATCCGATGGCTAGGGTTCCTCCACGTGGGTGATCGGACGGTGCAGGGCGCAGACGGCTAACCCTGGCGCATCGGATGGCTGGAATCGATCCTCCTGATGATCGGGCGGTGACTGCTGCTCCCCAGATGGACGGTTCAGATGAAATCTGGAGCCAGAGGATGAATCGAACGGCGACGGAGGATGCTGGACGAACAGGTCACCGGCGAGACTCGCCGGCCTCGGGCGTGCGCTAGACTCCTCCTGGAAGCACTCTGAAGGTCGGAGAAGAAAGGTGGAGTGCTCCCGCATCTGCCAAGAGGCTCCGATGATCGAACCGAGCTCCGAGGAGCTCGGGCTAGGTCGGCGGAGCTGAGCCTCCTGGCTGGATGACGAAGGGCCTCAGATGACCTCCGTTTGACCTGCAAAGCGAACCAGAAGACTCGCGGGTCGAGGGCAAACTGCCTCGACCCGGTTAGGCGAGGTGATGGTGGCTTGTGAGTCGAAATGGCGAGCTCCGGCGAAGGGGGTGGACGGAGGAGCTCGACTCCCAGCTCCTGTGCAAGCTGGGTTGGATGGAGGGGTGAAGAAGGTGCGTCGAAGGGAGGCGGATGTGATGGTCGACTCCGATGATCGAAAGGGGTGATGGTCGACTCGCGGGTCGAGGGCAAACTGCCTCGACCCGGTTAGGCGAGGTGATGGTGGCTTGTGAGTCGAAATGGCGAGCTCCGGCGAAGGGGGTGGACGGAGGAGCTCGACTCCCAGCTCCTGTGCAAGCTGGGTTGGATGGAGGGGTGAAAATTTAGAAAATAAATATATACATTTATATACATGGTATTAATACAATGTATTTTTGGTATTTTCAATTTTGTAATTTTTATTTGATTTTTGTTTTGTTTCTTTTTATTTATTTTATTTACAAAAGGTAATATAGAATATTTACAAAAAGTTTAGAAAATAAATGAATTTATTTATAGAGTTAAATAAATGCAAGAGTGTGGTTTATACACATGGTGAAAGGGTCTTTTTGACTTTTTGATTTTTTTATCTTTTTATTTTGTTTTTAATAGAATATACATACAATATGTACAAGCTTCTTTTTGGGTGAGGAAAATATATAGTTTTATGTATTTACAAATATATACAAATGAGCTCCTATCTCCCTCTACTTTGGCTTTTATGCGGTCAGGCCCATGCTGAGCCCTCCCTTGGGTTAGGTTGCTCAATATTTATTCTAAATATTTCCCTCTTTTTCTTTTTGCTCTTTATTCTTTTATTTTGTGCACAAAAACATGCTAATTATAGGTTTTTACACAATGCATGCTTTTGGTAATTATTGGTATTTACACATATCTACATGTATTTGCAAAGGTTTTTGTAGCTAAAATAATAGAATAAAGAGTGATGAATGGGTATTCATCACCCCCTATGCTTTAACTTTGCTAGTCCCTTAGCAAACACTTATTTGAAAAAGAAGTGAAAAAGAAAGAAAAAGAAAAAGAAAAAGAGGATGTACATGGAATAAGGTTGACTTATTAAATTTTCCTTCATTAAATTGAAATATGGAGCTCGATCAGATCTTTGGATTATTAATGTGTCGGAACCTTATTTGGACTTAAGCCTAAAACTCAACAGCCTCCAAGTTCCACCAATCTATGGGCAAGACTCCTCAATAAACCAGATCAGAACAAGTCTACATACACAAACTCTAATGACCATGAATCTTTCCTTGCGGTGTAAGTGATATGTGGCTCCCCACCTCAGAAGTGACAAAGAAACAACCTCCCTCAACCTGGTAACTCTAATGCCTCAGTCTAGCAACTCTTTCCTCGAGAAGCGGGGTATTCCCTTCTAAGTTCAAGTGCAACCGGCTCAAGAAGAGGGGGTAGAAGTATAGAGTTTTGGAAGCTTAGCCAGTGTAGCTAAGTCTCCCGCTGCAAGCTTCATGAGATCTTTACACTCCGGTGGGGTTATTAAATTTTCAATCCGACCCACCACTTTTTTGGAGTTCTTTTTGCATTTTTGCATTTTTTTTTTTTCAACAACTTCTGTACAACATATCTACATGGTGCAGCATATATAAGAAATTTCCCCTTGAGCCAGCAGACTATCCCTCTTTTGAAGCTTTATTGCAACCCACAGCTTCTGTCTTTAGCTTTCAACACCACTAGACCAAGTTGAGGTGCACTTCCTTCACTATAAGAAGAAGAGAGGTTCCGCCTAGAAGTACTACCCTCATATGCTACCCCAAGCCAAAGGAAACTGCCTCCTCACCACCTTCTCCATGGAGAGCCATGTGTAAAGTGCAGGTGCAAGTGAAGCCATTGTCTCTGAGAGTCATGCGTGTGTTGTTAAGTGCTCTACTTAGGCTCATCAAGATGACATATGCTCATAACCTAGTGGACTCAAAGAATTAAGTCCTTATGGACCTGAAAAGCCTTAAACCTAAGTCCTACAAGGTTCCTCTTGAAGTTAAGTGAATTAAGATCTTATTCAAGCTCCATTTCTCAATTTAATTCCAGGCTTAGTTTAAATGTCAACTCTTATCCAGGAAAAATTATATACATATATGTACACAAGATGCTATTTACAAATATTTTACAATCATGCAAAAATTTTGACAAATGTTTTGAAATCATGAATGAATGATGCATGAGGTGCAAGTTTTGCAAAATGATATTTACACACATTTACACAAAAATTTTTGCAAACTTTTGATTTTCAAAACATTTTGAAAAATTTTGTACTATATACATAATTTTGATACAAAAATATTTACACAAGCTTTACACAAAAGATTTTTGAAATCATTTTTACAAAAATACTTTATACACTAGCTATGTATGTGCACGAATAAAAGAGGTTTATGTACATGAAAAATTTTTAATTTTTGTGATTTTTAGCCATTTTATTTATTAACACACTCACACAAAGTACGAGTTATGGCTAAAGTATATATGAAATATATACACACCCCCCCTATACTTAGCTCGAACGATGTCCTCAGAGTGATCAAGAGCGATGAAGAAGACATAACTCGTGCTTAGTAAAAGGGAAGTGAAAAGGAATGGCTAAGTACAAGAACGAATGAATGAATAGAATGAGAGGAACTCGGTGGTCTCCCCCTATACTTAGGATTAACTAATCCTAAGTATAGAAAGCTGTACATGAAGGGAAAGCCGAGTGAAAAATATACAGAATCTGCCCCCCCTATACTTAGGGTAAAATATCCCTAAGTATAGGCAGCAAAAAACAAGAGCAGAAAGAATGAAAAGAATACTCACAGGTCCGACATCCCCCCTATACTTAGGGTAAAGTACACCCTAAGTATAGCATAATCATAAGATGAGAAATGGGATGTGGGACTAAAGAATAGAATGATATGGACAACTGGATCTATACAGGCGGAAGAACAGTGAAAATCAGGCGTGAGATGTAAAAGATGTGAGTCAAGAGACCACATCTCACGCAAAATGAATAGCAGCAATAATAACGTCCCGCGGCTCATGATCTAGAAATGGTTTGAGCCGCTGGCCGTTCACTCGGAAGGTACTCTCAGAAGATAACTCAGATATATCAATGCTACCGTTATCGTGTACCTTTCTGACCAAATAGGGTCCTTTCCATTTGCTCTGTAGCTTCCCTGGAAATAATCTAAGCCTTGCATCAAACAGCCATACTTTCTGTCCAATCTCAAAATGCTTGTGGCTGATGTGAGAATCATGCCACTCTTTGACTTTCTCCTTATAATGTAGGCTGCTTGAGAATGCTTCATCTCTAAGCTCTTCCAAGGCGGCTAACTCTGCCCTCCTCTGATCTCCTATACCATTTGGATCCATAAGAATATCTGTGACTGCCCAGAGTGACTTGTGCCTCAGTTCAACAGGTAGGTGGCAAGGCTTGCCATACACGAGGCGAAAGGGAGATGTACCCAATGGAGTCTTGAAAGACGTCCGATATGCCCACAAGACCGAGTCCAAAAGCTGTGACCAATTCTTTCGGTCAGGGCGGACGACTTTCTGCAAAATATTCTTGATCTCCCTATTCGACACTTCGGCTAGACCATTCGTCTGTGGATGATATGGTGTGGCAACACGATGGTCTATGCCGAACTCTCTAGCAAGTGCCTTCACCTGGTCGTTGATGAAATGAGACCCCCCATCAGAAATCAGAACTCGTGGAACCCCGAACCGCGTGATGATGTTCCTCTTCAAAAATTTGCAAACTGTCTTTGCATCTGCGGCTCGGGCGGGGATAGCCTCAACCCAACGACTAACATAATCTACGGCCAACAGAATGTACTCGAATCCCTGACTCTTAGGGAATGGACCCATGAAATCGATGCCCCATGCGTCAAAAACCTCACAGAAGTGAATGGGCTGCATCGGCATCATATCACGCTGTCCACAAGTGCCCATCCTCTGACAGTCAGTACACCTCTTCACGAACTCATCTGAGTCCTTGAAGAGTGTAGGCCACCACAAGCCGGATTGGAGCACTTTCTGTGCCGTTCTCCTCCCAGAATGATGTCCTCCTGCCTCAAGCTTGTGGCAGTAAGTGAGGACACTATGATGTTCCTCCTGAGGAATACACCGACGCCAGATGCTATCCCCTCCTTCGTGGTAAAGGATGGGATCCTCCCAATGGTAAGACTTAGCCTTCGCAAGGAAGGTCTCAATCCTCTGCTTGGGCCAGTCTTGGGGAACTTTTCCAGCAACGAGAAAGTTCACAATATCAGCGTACCACGGGAGTGAGGCGATAGCAAGGATCGCCTCATCTGGGAAGGTATCTCTGATCGGATCAATCTGCTCTGAATCCTCAGGCTGCTCTAATCGGGATAAATGGTCCGCCACCACATTCTTGACTCCAGGCTTATCCTTGATCTCAATGTCGAACTCCTGGAGTAGAAGGATCCATCTAGTAAGTCTGGCCTTGGCATCCTTCTTTGACATGAGATACCTGATGGCGGTGTGATCTGTGTACAAGGTCACTCGGGATCCAATGATATATGATCTGAATTTATCTAGGGCAAACACTACTGCTAGCATCTCCTTCTCTGTGACTGTATAATTCCGCTGGGCGGAATCCAATGTGCGGCTAGCATAGTGTATCGCAAACGGAATTCCATCCCTCCTCTGTCCTAGCACAGCCCCTACGGCAAAATCAGAGGCGTCCGTCATGATCTCGAATGGGAGAGACCAATCGGGTGGCTGAAGGACAGGAGCCTCAATAACACACTGCTGGAGAGTCTCAAAGGACGAAAGACATTTGTCATCGACAAGGAACTCGGTGTCTTTCGTCAAGAGGTCAGTCAACGGTCGGGCAATCTTGCTGAAATCATGAATAAATCTCCTATAAAAACCAACGTGCCCCAGAAATGACCGTAACTGCTTCAGATTGGACGGCGGTGTGAGTTTCCTAATGACATCGACTTTGGCCGGATCAACCTCCATGCCTCTGTTGGAGATGATGTGGCCAAGCACCGTCCCTTGAGTCACCATGAAGTGACTCTTCTCCCAAGATAGAACTAAGCGGGTAGCAATGCATCGCTGGAGTACTCGGTCTAGGCAGTCAAGACAGGAATCGAAATCGTCGCCGTAAACCGAGAAGTCGTCCATGAAGACCTCCAAACACTCCCCTACCATGTCCGAAAATATTGACAGCATGCATCTCTGAAAAGTCGCAGGGGCGTTACATAGCCCGAATGGCATGCGTCGAAAAGCATATGTACCGAAGGGACAGGTAAAGGTGGTCTTCTCCTGATCCTCAGGAGCGATGGCCACCTGATTGTAGCCCGAGTACCCATCTAGGAAGCAATAATGGCTCTTCCCTGCCAGTCTCTCAATGATCTGATCTATAAAGGGCAGGGGGAAATGGTCCTTCTTGGTGGCCTGGTTGAGTCTCCTGTAGTCAACGCAGACCCGCCAAGAGGTGGGTACTCGTGTAGCAATCTCCTCTCCCGACTCACTGATCACAGTAGTGATGCCCGTCTTCTTGGGCACCACATGCAAGGGGCTGACCCACTTGGAGTCGGAAATGGGATAAATAAAATCTGCACTCCACCATTTTGATATTTCCTTCATAACAACCTCTCTCAGGTTGGGGTTCAGTCGCCGCTGGAACTCACGCGACGGCTTCGCCCCTTCCTCGAGATAGATATGGTGAGAGCACAACGAGGGACTAATCCCATGGAGATCTGCTACGCTCCATCCAATTGCCTTGCGGTTCTTTTCAAGAACCTCCATCAGACGGGATTCTTGCTCTTCAGTCAAATCAGCAGAGATGATGACTGGATACATCTCAGACTCTCCCGCAAGGAATCTATACTTCAGCGAAGTAGGGAGCGGCTTCAGCTCTGGACAGCTGGGTGCTGGCAAATCTGGCTTCTGAAGAAGATGTGTGTATGCAGACAATTCTGCCAAATTTGCCTGGGAAAATGATAACGAACTCTCACAAACTGGGTCTGGAGAAGGCGGGTCCTCTACATTGTCTCTGATCTGCTCTGCCTCTACCTCCTCCTCATCTATAGGCTCAGGTGGATCCAGATCTGGCATCTGATCATTACAATCTGCCCAATCAGACTCTGAATCCGAGGGATCTATATCAGACTCAGTGGCATCAGTACCACTGGAGAACAAGGTGGCATCAGCACCACCATAGAGCAGGGTGGCCTCAGTACCACCATCACTGAAAATCGTGTCGCGATCAAGATCCGACTCTGCTGACTCAATAGTATCCTGTACCAGGGCCGTGCTCTCCAGACTATCCTCTACTATCATCTCTGCATCAGCCGAATCTGAATATGAGAGGATGGTCTGTGCTACAGGATCTGCCCAAGCTGCCTCATCATCTGTGATCACAAAATCACAGTCCTGGTGGATGTCTGGCTCTGGGTCTGTCAGCTGCTCTGAATCTGTACTGCCATGTGAGCGGGATCTGGATCTGGCTCTGTGGTCCTTAACCGTCTCTATTTGTATACTCTCGCCCTGGACGCGAAAGTACACCTTCCCGCTATCATGATCAGTCACCGCCTTGGCTGTGGCCAAGAATGGGCGACCGAGGATGATGGGGGAATCGGTCAACGAGTCAGGGGTCTCCATGTCCAGCACTACGAAGTCCACGGGGAATTGCAAACCCTGAATCGTGACGACAACGTCTCGCAACAACCCCTTTGGCCTCTTGACAGACCGATCAGCAAACTGAAGGTATGTCCTGCTCTGTACAAGAGTGCCCAACTCTAAGTGGTGGAGAAGGGCTGCCGGAAGAAGGTTGATAGACGATCCGCTATCTAATAGAGTGCGGTCGAACCTCTGCTCACTAATCTGACATCTGACATACGGGGCCCCTAAATCTGGCCTCTTAGTCGGCAGATGGTTCTGGATCGCGTAACACGTGGCTTTTGTTAGCACATGAATTTCTGCGGTCTTGTTCCTCTTCGTCCTCCTGACTGTGGTCCTGTCTCTCAAGGACCGCTGAAGAAGAGGGATGTGCTTCAAAGCCTCCTTGAGGGTCAGCTGAATGTGAAATCGATCTATCATGCTCTGGCTGAACTCCTCCTGTTCTCTCTTTTTTGGGTCTTTTTCTTTTTTCTTCCCCTTCCCCAACTCAAGGGCTCTAGGAAAGGGGATCACAGGGTCCTTCTCAGATGAAGGACTAGGAATAGGTCTAGATGATTCAATGACTGGATCCTCAATAACATCATTCACAACAGTGGGATCAGAGTAAACTAAACCTTTTCCTTTATTCGAATCAGAGTTCCGAGATACATTTATTCGAGGAAAAACAACATGTCTATCAAAATGAATATTGGTGGCCTCAGTACCACCTCTGGCTGGCTCGGCTCTGCTGGTGGCATCAGTACCACCTCCTCGATGTGGTGAGATGGCGGCCTCAGTACCGCCGGGTAAATCAGCATCTCGGGTGGCATCAGTACCACCCTCATCAGGATGTGCGGCTTCAGTACCGCTCTCCTCTTCCTCATCTGGCGCTCTAGATGAATCCTCGTGTGGTCGCTCAGATGAGGCGCCGCCTGCTGGTCTTCTACCGCTCCTAAGTGTGACAAAATCAGCATCAAATAAATCCGACGAGATAACATCAAATGAGTCACTAGAAGTGGTAGGCTCAGTGTGAACTACCTGCTCAGATTTCCTCTTCAAATTATTCGGGTTAGGCTCGATCTGTGCAGGGATGGCGGCCTTCCCTCTCATCAGGTCCCGCATCTCCTGGCGGAACTCGTCCATCTCCCGTCTAAATGTAGCCTGCTGCTCTGTGAAGAGGCGGGCTATATCATCCATGGCGGGGCTCTCATGGGAGCCCGACGGGTTGCCTCTCTGATAATGAGGCTGCTGGACCTGGTGCTGCTGTGGCTGAGAAGGGTAAGAGGAATGATGCTGCTGCTGGTGAGCCTGCTGCTCACGTCTCCAACTCTGTCCCTGCTGCTGATAGGGACGAGATACGAATGATGATGGCTGGTGTGCTGGGTGCTGCTGGTGATCCCTCTGCTGGGAGTACTGCCCTCCCTGACCGGCTGGCTGCTGCTGGGGTTGGTTACCCCCATTCCCCCACCTGAATCCGGGATGGTCTCGTCGGATTCCAGGCTGGGGCCGGTCATACCAAATCCCGTTGACATCCGTCAACGGCTCTGCATCGTATGGGGCGGGTGGGAGTACATCCAGAGGCTGATCCGGCTGATATACCACCATCTGTAAGTCTGGAGATGGTGGTGCCTGGTAAGAGGGCTGCTGCTGCTGGTACGGCTCCGCCTGTACAAGGTGAACTTGTCTAGGCTGCTGCAAGGAGCTGGAGCGCTGGGACGAGCTGCGGCTGCCGCCGGAATCGCCTCGCGACAGAAGACGGGGCTGAGGAGCCGTCTGTGCCTCCTGAAGACACAAGAGCTGGGTCTTCATGTCGCTCAGAGTCTGTGCCATTTCCTCCATCTGAGTTATGCCCTGGCACTGCTTCTTCTCGATGATTTCCATGCGGTCCAACTTCTCGCTAATAATCCCCATGTCCGCAGCGGCCGACTCTGCCTGTGCGGCTGCAACTGTGGACGAACTGGATGGACCTGCATCAACCCGTGCTATCCTCTGATACTGCACGGGTCCTGGCGGCTGTTGAGATCTCTGTGTGTACAACCGAGTCTGGGACATCACCATGTAATTTTCGGACATCTCCTCATAGATGGCCCAGACTTGGTTGTGGTCCTTGGCAAAGTAGGACCCGCCGCAAGAAGCATTCACCAGACCCTGAAGCTCTGGTGTCAGCCCACTGAAGAAGCTCTGAACTAGGTTCGGCTTCGAAATGTCGTGGTGGGGGCATCTATCCAGAAGCTCTCTGAACCTCTCCCATGCCTCATGAAATTGCTCGTTAGGGAGCATGGAGAAGTTGTTGATCAGGGCCCTCGCTGCATTCGTCCGCCCGAGTGGATAGTACTTGTTCAAGTACTCGGTGCGGAGTTGATCCCAGGTGTACACAAACTTCCCTAGATGTTTCAGCCACGCGGCTGCTCTATCTGCCAGTGAAAAAGGGAAGGCCATCATTCGGATCGTATCTTGGTCCACACGACGGTCGTGGACAGTGCTGCAGATCATCAGAAACTCCTGGAGATGGAGGTGTGGTTCCTCAGTGGCGAGTCCATGAAAATGAGGAAGCATCTGCAGGGTGTTCGGAGGGAACTTGAAATCCCCCATGATAGCAGGAATCACTACCCACTGGTGCATCAGTGTAGATCCGGGGTTGTGAAGCTCCCGCATCGGTCTTGCTGCGGCGGCGGCTGCCGCTGCTGCGGCTGCTGCTGCTGCGGCTGCTGCCTCTGCATCAGCATCAGGGATGTCTTCCGGCTCGCTCGGCTCGTCTCGCTCTCTTCGGAGTCTCTCCAACTCCCTCCTCATCTCTATCATGAAAGCCCCCTGATCGCGTAACTGGTTCTGAACTGTCTCTAAAGACGCAATCAGGGTGGAGTTGATCGCTCCCTGGTCTAAGACAAAGTGTTCGGGCTGGCGATCGTCTGAACTACCGGCTCCAGCCATTGGGATGTCTGCAAAATCAGAAGAGCCCAACTCAGGTTCAGTCAAATGAATTCGTCTTTCCTCGGGCTCATGTCTCTCAGGAACAGAAGAAAGGGGATCGAGGGGGAACAGGGTGGATTCAAACTCGGGTCCGGAGAGCTGGTCTCGACTCTCACGGGCCAACCTAGATGATGGAGAAGACGCGCCTGAAAGCGGTGCAGCCAGAGGCTGCCTAAGAGATCGTCTACCCATCATCTTGATCTTGGCGAGTTGGGCGGATGGGATCTGGAGAAAATATGATCGCAAAGCAAACCCCCGGTTCACCAACGCAACACAATGTGAAGACCGTGAAAGATCGGTCAATTTATCTTGTCAATTTTTATTTGGTGAACATACAATATATCAGAGCGATTACGTGACCTGCTGGGATACCCGATACTCTCTCAACCGACTGTCCCGCACAGAAGAGTCGGTAATCAGTCGAGATGAGCACCGGAGGGCTCTACCTAGTGTTCGGGTCACTCTCTCGCACAATCAAACCAAACAATGAGGGGGTTGCTCTCCCCAAGACAAATTTTTAATGTGAGTGTCTTTTAGGGTCAATAATGTTATCCAGTCCCAATTTTTTTGTTTTTCTTTTTAATTTTTTTTTTCAAAATAAATACAAGCGGCCTAACGGTTTTTCCGGTTCTCCTGATGATGATTAATCCAAAAACAGAGGGAGAAGACGAAAAAGCCAATGCGCGAAGAAATCAATGATGCATGCAGAGAAAGAAATGCGTACCTTGTCTCCAGCGCTCTACATGCAAGTGATCCGCGCAGAATTTAAAGACAGAAATGAAACTACCTAAATGGTGCAGCGGGAAAAACCGAATCCTAGATGAGCAACTTCTATTGATCGTGAAGAACAATAGTTAGCTAATCGAATAGAGTCCGGAGTCCGATCTTGGGAGTCACTCGGTGCCCGCCACAACGGGTCCTGCCAGCGCTGTATGTGACTCCTCACGGCACGTGGTCTCAAATCCAATTTCACTAACTTTTTCAATGAATTTTATTAAGGTCCAATTACGTTCTATGGGAACAGATATTCTATTAGGTGTTTGGGCCTTAAATATCTACGTCACAATCAACAGAAATTCCTAAATCTAGGGGCTAAAACCGCGAGAAACACCGGAAAAGGCAGCTAGCTACGAAAACCACGATAAAAGCCGCGAAAATCCGAATGGGTCCCCCGAGCACACCGGTGCTCAGCGAAACAGACCCGCTAATGTTACAAGTGTCCAAAGTTCAAAGTTCAAGTCCTAAATTATTACAACAAGAAATGTTCTCTCTCTCTCTCTAAAATGAAAATCTCTTCTCCTCTCTCTCTCTTCCTGCTCTTCTTCCCGTGCGGGTCCTCAAAAAGTGTACTTCAAGAGCTCCACGTAGTACCTCGCACAAAAATCAAAGAGAGAGAATGGTCAGAAAACAACAATAATATAGAGAGAGACAAAAATGGAAAACTGACTACAAAGCCGTGCTCCCCGGCAACGGCGCCATTCTGATCACCGCCCAAATGACTAAGGTAAAGGTGTAAAATAAATGCTAGGTCGTTGCGACCTCAATCACTCGGGCTGAGTAAATCAAGAAAATAAACCACTCACAAAGAGATCAATCAATCAAAACACAAGATAGAGCGGTCTGCTATAGGATTCACCTGGTATAGCTCCCAGGGTCGAACTCAAGGAGCACAGATTGGCTTAAGAAGCCTACGATGTAGTCAAGAATCCAAAAGAGTCTTTTTATGGTTTTTATTTGTTTTTATATTTTTTTTAGAATTTTTTAATGAGTGAGAAAATGAAAGAATGTAAATACAAGTGGACTTCAACAATTTATACAAGACACACAAATGATGCAAAAATTCCAGAAAATTGGTTTTTAGGTTTTTTATATTTTTTACTGTTTTTGGTGAATTTTTGGTATTTTTCTAATGGATAAAATATTTATTAAAAATCAAACAATGCGACAAAAAAGGGGTACTGTCCAGCAAGGTTAGAAACTCAAAAATAAAATATTTAGGAGCTTCAAACAACCCTGAAGGTAATTTTCCTATAAACTATGAAGAACAGGGAAAATTTAGGCACCCTATTTATTGTTTTTGGATTTTTAATTTATTTACTACAATTTTTATGAGTTTTTAGGGGTTTTTCACTTTTTAGGGTTTTTAAGTGATGAAAAATAGCCAAACTTGGCTAGAAAATCAAACAACCAGTAAACAACAATATCTAATTTTTTTGGAATTTTTAGTGGAGTTTTTATATTTTTTTGGTATTTTTAAAGTCAAACAGTAGCAAAATTAGGGGTTTTTGAATTTTTAAAAATAATAAATGAAATCCAAAATGTCCCCAAAAATCATAGAAATTCCTACACCATGGCAGGAGCCATGTGTCAAAATTTCATTGGATTTGGAGGTCGTTTGATATTTTATTCAAAAATAAAGGTGGGGTACTGTGCACAGGGACCTATGTGCAAATACCCAAAAGTTCTGGGGTCCTGGTGCAAAATACCCAAGAAATCACGTGCCAAGCACGTGTCTGGGGCACACAGGGACCTAAATGTAATAAAAATAAGTTCCGAGGGCTTATTAGTAACAAGTACCAAAAGTCCAGGGGCTTATATGCAATTTACCCAAAAATAATTCGCACATGTTCAAAATCAATGCTCACAGGGGTATATATGCAAATAAACAAAACATTTCATTCAATGAATAACATTCCAGAACTACAGGGCGAAAGATGCAAATAACCCAACAATACACGTGACGACGCACGTGGGTCTCTACTGGCAGGGGTATGAATGCAAATGAAATTAAGTCCGAGGTCCTTGATGCAAATTACCCAGAAAATAAACAACTGAAATTAGAAATTACAGGACTAAAACGAAATTCGACAAACAGAGGGGGCCCTATGATATTTACCCCTTTATTAATAGCGACGGCCCAGATGATGACGCGTGGATGATCGGACGGCGGAGAACAAACGCGCCCTTGACTATGGAAGCGCTGGGCTGATCCGACGGCTGGCGTGCGTCCACGTGGTTGATCGGACGGTGCAGATGCGATGTGGCTCTTCGAAGGCAACCGAGCTCAGATCGGGTGGTCGAGGTTCACCCACGTGTGTAATCGGACGGCTGAGAGACGTCGTGGCTTAACCTCGCTGCTCAACGGCCCAGATGAGATCCTCAGATGGATCGACGGCTGCTGCTCCTCCTCAGATGAACGGCTAGGATAAGAACTGGAGCGAGGCCTTCATCGGACGGCTCTGGGGGGTCCTCAAAGAACTGATGGCCGGCGAACTTCGCCGGCCTCGTGAAGGTGTCTCCTCCCTCCTCTGCTGCGCCTGAAGGTCGGAGAAGCTCCGGCGTGAAGTTGCGCAACTGCTGGTGGTGGCCAAGGGCCCAACCGAGCCCTGGAGGGGCTCCGGCGAGGCCTATGGCTCGAAGCTCCTGGCTGAACTGGGAAGGAGGCTCAGACGCCCCCTTTGGACCTGCAAAATGGTCAAGAAGCTTCGCGGGTTGAGGGCAAAGTGCCTCGACCCGGTTAGGTGGCGTGAAGGTGGACGGTGGTGCGTGGTGAACGAGCTCCGGCGAAGCGACGGCGAGGGAGCTCGAATCCCAGATCCTGTGCGATCTGGGTTGAGTGAAGGGGTGAAGAAGGTGCGTGAGGAGGTTGCGAAGGTGCTGATCGGGTCGGATTGGACGATGGGTGATCGGAGTGGCCGGAATCGGAGAGATGCGTCGGAGATGAGGTTTGGGCGTAATCGGAAATTAGGCTAAACTAGAAGGAACTAAAGCTACCTGGTGGCTGAAGTAGACTGGGCTGGAGCGTGGCTATCTCCGGGTCGTAGCTTCGAAGGGCGTCAAGGCCTGAAGCTCGGTGCTCGACGCTGGCGGCGGAGCAAGTACGGCGAGGGACGCCGGATCAGAGGATACGCCTTCTCGCCTCACTGCTACAAAGGCAACGGCTTGCTGTCACTCTTGCGAGGCCAATGGAGGTCACGGGGAAGAAGGAGAGGGTCCAAAGATGCGGCGCGAGGGCGGCGGAGGGGAAGGATATATAGCGTGACCGGGCGACTAGGGTTAAGGCTCGACGGCTAAGGAAAGCGTCGATTTGATGGCTGAAGATCCGGCGAGGGAGAGGGATGTGCGGCGAAGAATATGGGCGCGGGGGTTGAGTGGAAGACAGGCTGGACGCGCGTGGATAAATCGGGGAAGAAGGGCGCGGCGCGCGTTGGCCAGAAAAGGAAGGAGGCGCGGGGGAGTTGACTGGGGTCAACATTCCCCCGTGGCCCAGTCAGACTCTGCCACGTGTAGCGGATTTTTGTTTTATTTTTTTAGGGTAGAAATAAGTCGAATTAAATAAAACTCAAAACATGAAATATTTTTCTTTTATTTTTTTCTATTTTTTGGTGATTTTTATTTAATTTTTGGAAATAAAAATAGGTTAGCTCTATATATAGGTATATGTACACTACATGAATTTTTATTTTTGATTTTTTATTTGTTATTTTTTTGTGTTTTTATGCTCATTTTGTATTTTATTTATTTACAAGATGAAATATGGAATAAAAGAATATTTTTATTTTATTTTTATCACTTCTATACAAGGGTGAAATAAATAAATATATACATTTATATACATGGTATTAATACAATGTATTTTTGGTATTTTCAATTTTGTAATTTTTATTTGATTTTTGTTTTGTTTCTTTTTATTTATTTTATTTACAAAAGGTAATATAGAATATTTACAAAAAGTTTAGAAAATAAATGAATTTATTTATAGAGTTAAATAAATGCAAGAGTGTGGTTTATACACATGGTGAAAGGGTCTTTTTGACTTTTTGATTTTTTTATCTTTTTATTTTGTTTTTAATAGAATATACATACAATATGTACAAGCTTCTTTTTGGGTGAGGAAAATATATAGTTTTATGTATTTACAAATATATACAAATGAGCTCCTATCTCCCTCTACTTTGGCTTTTATGCGGTCAGGCCCATGCTGAGCCCTCCCTTGGGTTAGGTTGCTCAATATTTATTCTAAATATTTCCCTCTTTTTCTTTTTGCTCTTTATTCTTTTATTTTGTGCACAAAAACATGCTAATTATAGGTTTTTACACAATGCATGCTTTTGGTAATTATTGGTATTTACACATATCTACATGTATTTGCAAAGGTTTTTGTAGCTAAAATAATAGAATAAAGAGTGATGAATGGGTATTCATCACTGGATGACGAAGGGCCTCAGATGACCTCCGTTTGACCTGCAAAGCGAACCAGAAGACTCGCGGGTCGAGGGCAAACTGCCTCGACCCGGTTAGGCGAGGTGATGGTGGCTTGTGAGTCGAAATGGCGAGCTCCGGCGAAGGGGGTGGACGGAGGAGCTCGACTCCCAGCTCCTGTGCAAGCTGGGTTGGATGGAGGGGTGAAGAAGGTGCGTCGAAGGGAGGCGGATGTGATGGTCGACTCCGATGATCGAAAGGGGTGATGGAGTGGTCGGAATCAGCTAAAGATGGCGGCGGCGCGATTTGGGGGTAAATGGAAATTGAAGAAAGATAAAGACCTACAAGGTTACCTGGGTGGTCGAAGAGACTGGGGAGGAGCTGGGGAAACTCCTGGTCGTCGCCTCGAGGAGCGTCTCCCTCCGAGGCTCAAGCTCCAGCTGATGGCGGAGCGACGGCGGCGTAGCTCGCCGGATCGATGGACTCGCCTCCTCTCCTCGCTTTAACAGGCTCAGACGCGAGCTGTCACTCTCACGCACTCTCTGGAGCTCACAGGAGGAGGAAACAAATGGCCAAAGATAGAGCATTAGGGTGGCGGAGCAACGGCTATATATGGCTAGGGGTCCGGCTAAGATAGGTCCGGGCAAGCTTGTCGGAGCACGGATCCCCATAACCCACCCCGGGCGTGGATCATGGACGATCAATCTCGGATTAGGACCCGGGGTTACGTGGAATGGCGATCGGGTCGAGCGGTTAAAAGTCTGAGAAATCGGGTCCAGAACTCAGACCCGGCTCTGAGTGGTCCTGGGGGGAGAGTTGACCGAGGGTCAACAATCCCCCGTGGACCAATCAGAGCCCGCCAAGCACACCAATTTTATTTCTTTATTTTAAGGTAGAAAAAGGTCGAACTACTAAAAACTTAAAACATGAAATATTTTTATTTTATTTTTTTTTCTATTTTTTAGTGATTTTTAATAATTTTTTTGAAATAAAAATAAGCTATATACAATATAGTACTATACATAGGTATATATACAATATATAGGGTTTTGATTTTTGATTTTTAATTGTTATTTTTGTACAATTTTATTCCCCTTTTATATTTTATTTATTTACATTATAAAATAAGGAATAAAAAGATATTTTTATTTAATTTTTATTATTTATATACATGGGTAAAATAAATATGTATGTACATTTATATACATGGTATATGTACAATGTATTTTTGTATTTTTAATTTTGCTATTTTTATTTTGTTTTTGTTTTGATTGTTCTTATTTTATTTATTTACATTATAGAATATAGATTATTTACAAAAATTAGAAAAGTTAATTTTATTTATTTACAAGACTAAACAAAAATATAAAAGTGGTTTATATACATGGTGAAGGTGGTATTTTTGGTCTTTTTGATTTTTATCTTTTTCTTTTGTTTTTATACTTATAGATATATACAAGTATTTACAAGCATAATTTAACCTTATTTTGTTGAGGAAAATACTTTTATTTATTTACATAAATATTTACACACATGAGCCCCTATCTCCCTCTACTTTGGCTTTTATGCGGTCAGGCCCATGCTGAGCCCTCCCTTGGGTTAGGTTGCTCAATATTTATTCTAAATATTTCCCTCTTTTTCTTTTTAATCTTTATTCTTTTATTTTTGCACAAAAACATGCTAATTATAGGTTTTTAGACAATGCATGCTTTTGGTAATTATTTGTATTTACACATATCTACATGCATTTGCAAAGGTTTTTGTAGCTAAAATATAAGAATAAAGAGTGATGAATGAGTATTCATCAACAGGTATTTGACTAAGGAAACGATGCTAAAATAAAAGAATAAAGGCGATGAATCGTGGATTCATCATTCCCCTATACTTTACCTTTGCTAGTCCCTTAGCAAACACTTATTTGGAAAATACGTGAAAATAAAAATAAAGAAAAGAAAAAGGAAAGAAGTTAGAACAACATTGACTTTCAAACTTATCTTCATAAAAATGTAGTCTGGAGCTCTGTCGGACCTTTGGATTATTAGTGTGTCGGAACCTTAATGGGACATGGAATTAAAACCTAACAGCCTCTAAGTTCCATAAGACTCCTATTCAGGTCTCCTCAACAGTCAGACCAGAACAAGTCTACAGACACAAATTCTTATGACTATGAAATCTTACTTGTACGTGTAAGTGAAATATAGCTCCTCATCTCAAAAGTAGCAAAGATTCAGCCTCTCTCAACAAGGTAACTCAAATAACCCGGTATGGCAACTCTTTCCTCGAGGAGCGGGGATATTCCCTTCTAAGTTCAAGTACAACCTGCTCAAGAAGAGGGGATGGAGAAGAGAATGGACGGTAACCAGTGTAGTTACCTATCCTTGGATGCATGACCAGTGTAGCCATGTCACCCGCTGCAAGCTCACAAATATATGACTTTGAAGCTCTTATTCTTTTTTTTACAGGCATTTTATTTTTCTTTCAGGCCTGTCCACTTTTAGAGATTTTGCATTTTTTCCTTTTTTTTCTCTTTTTTTTTGACAATATATACAAGGTGCAGCATGTACATAAGGAGTTTTTCCTCTTGAGTCAGTAGACTATCCCTCTTTTGAAGCATTATTGCAACCCCACAGCTCCTGTCTTTAGACCTCAACATCACCAGACTAGGTTGAGACGTACTTCCCTCCCTAGAGGAGGACGAGAGGTTCCGCCTAGATGTACTACCCTCGTATGCTACCCCAAGCCAAAAGATTCAGCCCCCCCCCCACTACCTCATCCATGAAGAGCTACGTGTAAAGTGCAGTGTCCAAGGTAAGCCACGGTCTGAAAGAATCATGTGTGTGTTGTTAAATGTTCTACTTAGACTCATCAAGATGACATGTGAACATAGTCTTATGGACTCAAAGAATTAAGACACTAGGACCTGAAAAGTCTTAACTCCAAATCTTATAAGGTTCCTCTGAAATTAAGTGCATTAAGGTCCAACTAAGCTCCATTCTTCAAATTTATTCCAGACTTAGTCTAAATGTCAAAATCATCCTGAAAAATGCTCATGCAAATGCAAGAAAATATGTACATGCAAGGAAAAGAAAACAGAATCTTTTTGTGAAACAATTTTCAAAATTTTGAAATTTTTATGGATTTTTGAAAAAAGATGATGCATATGCAAAAGGTTTTTTTTAAATGCAAATAGTTAATAATATATACAAGTACATACAAGAATTTTTTTTTATAAAGGAAAAGATACATATATACACAAGAGTGAGTTGGTTATTTTACAAGAATGAGATACAAGAATTTACAACTTGAGTAATTTATACAAGTATATACAGAGTTGATTTTTTTATTCATTTTTTTACAAGTTTTTTTAAGAATTTTTTTTAGTATTTACACAGTGTTTTAGCCATATTAAAAAAATATGAAAGTACGAGTTATAGCTAAAGTATATATACAATATATACGACACCCCCCTATACTTAGCTCGAACTATGTCCTCATAGTGATCAAAGAGTTGAAAAGAAAGACATAACTCGTGCTGCGTATAGAAAAGTGAAAAGAATAGTATACTTACAACGACGAATAAAAGGATGAAATCAATAGACGTCGGTGATCCCCCTATACTTAGGATCAAGTAATCCTAAGTATAGTAGACTGTACACAAAGGGAAAACCGAGGAGATGAATATACAGATTCTACCTCCCCTATACTTAGGGTAAAATATCCCTAAGTATAGGCAGCAAAACAGAGGTAAAAAGAATGAAACGAATAATCACAAGTCGGACACCCCCTATACTTAGGGTAAAGTACACCCTAAGTATGGAATGATCATGCGATGGAGATGGGGTGTGAGACAGAAAGAATGTATGATATGGACAGATGATATATACAGATGTGAGTCGATCAATGTTGAGGTGCCTCTCAACAAGCGCTAGAGTTTACGCCCCTAGCTGGGCGCAAATGTTAGGATAACGCCGTATTAAGGTTCAGGACGGCATCTGTCAGGCGAATACCGCACTGTCGTTGCAGTCTCGGTGGGAGAACAACAACGGAGTCAGGAGGGTCAAGAGAGTAAATGATAACACCTAGGTAATCAATCAGGCGGGTGTTTACTACCGGGTAAAGATCTGAGAAGATGAAGTCGGGCTCCCGTAACACAAAAGAAATCGTCGGGTCAAGATCTGTATGGAGTGAAAGGGCAGAGCCGAAGAAGTCGAACGTGGAGAAGGATGGATCGGTCAGAGAATCCTCCACGTCAATCACTGTCTCGAATAGGTCTGGAAGATCATGATCAGGAGACTCACTATAAAGGTAGATATCCGATGCATGGAATGTAGACAAATCAGTGAAATCATCGAATACCTCAAAGATCGGGTCATCCTCGCGAGGGTCATCGAGGAGAGAAACATCAAATTCATTATCAGAAATATCAAAATACTCGGTCTCGTGATCCGACAGATCGGATGCATTCTCAGAAAGTGAAACCGAGTACACATGGTCCATGGCATCCTCCCGCAGATAACCCTCGGGGAGTAATGCTGAATCATCAGGGAACTTGGGATCAATGCTGTCAAATGTCATGTCCTCCAAAAATGTATTGACCTCATCAAATGGGAGGATACATGGCTCAAATATGGGACTATCAAGGTTTGTAAAATCCAAAATCGGACCCTCATCAAGCTCTCTATGCTGAGATGAATCCAAGTATATCTCCGAATCTGAGAAGATCTCCTGAAGAGAAGATACTGAATAAACTGGACATGGACACTGGAAAGAATCAGAGGATGGCTGAGATGTGGGTTCCTCCTCTATCTCTTGGGATCCTAGCAGATCTAGAATCGAAGAATCATCAATGTGGAGGTGTGGGACTGGCTCAAAATCTGATTGTAAATCCAATGAAAACTCAACCAATGTCCGGCTCTCGGAACTCACAATAGTAGGCAACACATCCGTCAAATGAGAAGTAGAAGCATCCATATCCTCGAATTTGTGTGTGCTATCAAGATCGGCATGGTTTGTTACACACTCAACTGTTGTCATCTCTCCCTCATGTGTTTTCTCGAATAAATCATCTTGTGAATGTGGAATGTCTGAAAGGGAATCCAAGATGGTCTCAATTAGATCCAGGTCAGGACTGTGGTGTGAACCACCACACGAGGTAATGACATATGCAATCTGCTCTGTGGTCCTCCCCCTCATGGCGATATGGATAAGGTCAGTCATCGAAAATCCATGATCCGGAAATCGCCTCACAAGTTCTCGTAACCTCAACCATGAATCTATCAACGGCTTCTGGGGGTTAACTGAAAAATCACGAATACACGACTGCATCATCTCTGCTCTACACTGGGGGTAAAATTTCTTCAAAAATAATGATCGTAAATCTTCCCATGTAGTAATCTTCCTTCCCAATCGTCTGTGCCAACTCTCGGCTCTACTCTGAAGTGTAAATGGGAAGGTGATCAGCATCATTTCCTCAGAAGTTATATCAGAATATGATCGTGATACACAAATATCCTCAAATTCATCGATATGCAAATATGGTTCCTCGTGCACATCCCCTAAAAACTTGGGCAGTAGATCAATTAACTCTAAATACAGGACGAATGGTCTCAAAGTAGAAGTGGACTGTACTTCTTGATCAGTGTACTCATCCATCATCTCATGATTAAAATCATCTAAAACATGCCACTGCCTCATATGATCGCCTATGGGGTGCACTCTCATCTCAGCAATGTGAACACCCGGGTTTCTTATTTGGTCAATCTGGTCTCCTCGAGTGTCACTCACAGCATATCCCAAATGAGAGGGTGTGTAGGGAAAAGATGAGAAATCAGATGGGGTTCCGACCTCCCAAGAGAGTGGGCGAGAATGATGGGTATGAAGATAAGAAGCCACAGAATTCGGCTGGAATGGAAAGTGGCCCATCGTGATGAGAGGGAAATGAAGGGAGGGAGGGTGGGGTAGAGTGAAAGAGGGTAGAAAAGACCAAGTGAAGGAGAGAGAGAGAGAGGGTGAGATAGAAGAGAGGGAGGGTGGGTGACTACTAATGATTCAAAGAATGATCGTAACTGACTCACGCCAAAGACATACAATACACAAAGCAAACCCCCAATTCACCAACTCAACACAAATCTGACCGTGAGATTCGGTCTTTATCTTTTCAATTTCAGAGTTTAGTGAGAAGACAAAGTTGTACAAACACTTAGGAGGCTTAAGTAGGATTTGGGCATTACTCCTTAGTGTGTACGTGAGCAATTAAAAACATAGACAATGAGGGGATTGCTCTCCCAATACAATGAAGTGGTCAATTACATTTGATTTTAGAGTCAAGTTCAATTAGCAGTCCCAATTTTTAATTTTTGATTTTCTATTTTTTTTGAATTTTTTTCAAAAATAAACGCCTAACGAGCTTTCTGATTCCCTCTTTGATTAATTTGAGTCCAAAAACAGGGGGAGGGATCGAGAAAGCCAATGCACGGTCAAAAACAATGATGCATGCAGAGATAGAAAATGCGTACCTTACTCCAGCACTCTACATGCAATATGATCCGCGCAGAAAATTAAATACAGAAATTTAAACTACCTAAATGATGCAAGCGGAAATCCGAGCCCTAAGCAGCAGTTCTACTCGAAAGAACGTTTAGTCAACCACCAACCTCCAATCCAAGAGTCCGGTCTCGGTCCACCCCTCCTCCTCTCGACAAATCGAGTTCAGGAGCAGCGCTTGGCAGGGTGGGCTGTGGCACGTAGGATCGAAGGTAGTGGATCGACTATTTTATTAATCTTTTTATTCTTAGTCTAATTACCGATCTATAGGTACAGGCAGAATTATTAAGGTATTGGAACCCTACTGATTACGTCACAGTCAAGAAGAAAATCATGAGGCTAGGGGCTCGAAAATCGTGCGTGAATAAAAAAAATACGAGAAAATAAAACCAACGAAAAACAGCGGTGAGGTCCCCCGAGCACACTGGTGCTCGGCGAAACAGACCCCGAATAATGTCCAAGTGTCCACAGGTCCAAAGACCTAAATTATTACAAAAAATATTGTTCTCTCTCAACAAATGAAATTCTTCTTCTTCTCCCTGCTCTTCCTCCTGCGCGGGTCCTCAAAAAGTAAACTCCACGTCGTGTCCAAGTAGTACCTCGCACAAAAATCCAAGAGAGAATGTCAGAAAACAATTATTATATAGAGAGACAAATATCACAAAAATGAAAAATGACTACAAAGCCGTGCTCCCCGTCAACGGCGCCATTCTGATGACACGAAAACCGACGCGGTCGAGATAGGATAAATAATATGCAAAAAGATCGGTCAAATGTGAATGAGGGAGGAGGAGCCCATTAAAAAGAGGCAAAAAAATCAAAAAAGGAAAATATTTACAAAAAAAGGAAGGTGTTTATTGAATGGATTAATAAAATAATTAAATTAATAAATTAATTAAATAATTAATTACGAAATTCGAAATAAATAAATTAAATTAATTAATAAATTAATTGGAAATTAATTGGCCACCTTAATGGTGGCCATTAAAGGTATGCAATCAAATCTAATATATATGGCATGTTATAAAATCAAATCAATCAAATAAAATCAAATAATTAAATAAAAAATACGGAATTAATTTAAATTAATTAATTAATGTTAGGTATACATATATTATATACATATAATATAATGTACATAGGTGCAAATAAGGAAATAATTTTTATACAAGAGTTTTTTAATTAATTTTTCTTTTCTAATTTTTATTTTTATTGAAAACAATATTTATAATATATACATTATATAAATAAAAATAAAATATATACAATAAATATATGGGTAAACTGCACAATACACCTCAGAAAACCGACTTTTTAACCGTAACTCCAAAAAATACGAACCACGGCCATTTGAAAGATAATTTAATTTATAGTATTATGGAAGTGAGTTTGGTTCGATTTGAGCTCGTATGGAGCCGGAATTGATGTTTCAATTATTACTTTGCGGCTTTTTATGGGTGTAATTATTTACAATATATACATTTTTTTTATTTTACAAATATTTTTATTATTTACAATATAGTTTTATTTACAACTTTTATTTACAAAAGTAATTAGTTTGAGGTCAAATTATATACAAATAAAATAATACAAGTTTTATACAAATATATATGAAAAATATGTACAAGACATTTTTTTTGGATTTTCTGACAGACAACCTTATCTCCCCCTACTTTATTCCTGGTCGATCAGGTCAAGTCTTGACCTTCTCTCGGGGTTTGGGTCAGTCTGTATTTATTGCATAAATACCTCCTTTTATTTTTCTTTTCTTCTTTATTCTTTTATTTATGTACAAAAAGTGTTAAAAATGCATAATTAACAAATGAATGTAAAATGGTAATTTTATGGAATTAGTGGTATTTACAGGTATTTGACTAAGGAAACGATGCTAAAATAAAAGAATAAAGGTGATGAATCGTGGATTCATCAATATCCCATATCCACATGTGCAAAAGGAATATACATCAATATATAGATAGATATCATCATTAATGACAACCATATCTATATGTTCATAGATATATGTAAGAATAATTAGAATTTCTTCATTATATCATGTATATGTATATAGACACATATGTATATATTTTATTTATTTTACAAATCCAAACACACATCACGAAAAGTATTTAAAGCAAACATGAAAATCCCTAAATCTTACTCACAATTGCTATATCATACGTGAATTTTAAAGCAACCATGTCGTACTGAACTTTTAAGATTCATCTCTACTTCAAAATCGAGTTCGTACAATGTAATGTTAGAGAGAAGATACAAACAAGTAAATTCCAGTAATCTAAAATTAAATTGATAAAATTCTTAATAATTAGATATCACATTGTTGTTTTTTTTAAATTTAGACAAGACATTTAATTCTCTGTACAATTGACAAACTTTTATGTAATTTACTTAATTTTTTTCAAAACATGCATAATGATATGATCATAAATATGCATAAACTCCTTAACACACACAGAAACATAACAAAAACAACAATAACAAAACCTTTTCTCACATTAAGTAGGGTCGGCTACATGGATTCTTTGTCTCCATTCATATCTATTTTGGATCATTCTCGGTATTAGATCAAAAAAACTAAGATCATTTAGTATAGTCTCATTCCAACACTCTTGGACCTTCTTTGCTCGCTCTTAGTCGATTCAACATCTCAAAATTCGCATCTCCTAATCGACGCATCAGCTGACCTCCTTTGTAAATGGCCAAACCACCTTAAACGATTTTCTCGCATTTTATCATCGATAGGAACTACACATACAAAGACATATCCCTCTAAAATTTGACCCTCAATAATTTCATTTTTTTCGTGCAAATCGTGTATTTCTACAGTTGACTCAATGTTACGTCAATATGCATTATGTCAATTATGTAACATTGTTAACATGCTTCATTTAATTTTTTTGTGTATATATAATATCTGTGTCTCTAGGTGTCTGCGTGAATTTTGAGCTTTGCCCGCGAAAAGTACGGGTGTGCACTAATTATATTTAGACTAATAGTATCCGTAACCATAGAAAATAATTAAGGAGAGTACGTGGAACCCTATCCGCTTATCTGGACTCCGCGGCGCGGGGTGAAGCAAACAGACCGACTTCGCAGGAACCTCAAGCGCAAGCTGCCCACCACCTGTCCTTTTGAAGAGCTAGATGTCCGACGCAGAGGAGGCCTCATGGCGAGGCAGCCACATCCCTCTCGCGATCGGTGATCGTTCACATGTGACTATAAATATGAGGGTGCAGTTTGCTTCTCAGATTCGCCAACATCACGTTCCAGCGTGTATTCATCCGGCATTCGACATCATCAGGCTGTGACCGGGATTACTCGAGAGGAGAAACAAAGATGCAGACGGCCAAGAACGCCGCTGCTTCAGCCAAGGAGGCTGCGGCGGACGTCGCCGCCTCAGCCAAGTCCGGCATGGAGAAGACCAAGGCCGTAGTTCAGGAGAAGGTAGCTCACCCGTCATAATTGGCTCTAATGCAATCTTACGCTTTGTATATGAAGTGGAAGATGAGATCTAATGAGGGAAGGATTATGGCGAGTATGTTACTATGAATTGCTGTGTCCGATCGAATCCTGCAGGTGGAGAAGATGAAAGCCCATAATCCAGCGGAGAAGGAGATGGCGGAGCAGAAGAAGCTGGACAGGATAGAGCAGGCGGAGTACCAGAAGCAGCAGTCCATGGAGCACAACGCCGCGGAGAAGGAACGCCAGCGTGAGGCGGGCGCGGGCCACGCCACGTCTGCGATGCCCGGGCAGGGCACCGGAGAACCGAAGGGTGGCCATGTCACCAGCGGCGTGGTGGGAAGCCACCCTATAGGGACGGCCACCGGCATGACGCGGCCCGCTACGGCTCGCAACCCGCTGGCCGGTGGCACTGTTCCCAGCAGCCACGAGACCGGAGGGCCTTACAGTTGAGATGTACGTACGTGTTGATGGCTTTGCATGAACCGGCAAGAATTAGCCTTTTTATTATCTATAATCAATAATCAATGTCACTTAGACTTATATGAGTGGGTACTATATCTAATGATGAGCTCCCACCTATTGCTTATATGTTATTTTGAATCTGGACTTATATCATCGAGCAACATAAGAGTGGTTTGAACTGAGCTAGAAATGCCTATTTTTTGTTATATACAGAGATTTCCCACTGCACCAAACACCAACTAGTGTTGGGGGTGACGATTAAATAACGACAACGATTATTTATATCCGTCATGATATATACAGTGATGTTTGTTTGTATATATTTATTTTTAATTAAATTAAAAATAGTGATAATTATATCTACTCGTTTCAGCAGTAATGATGATTTTTTGAAGTCGTCATTTAAATCATCGGTGGGATTTTAACTAAAAATATACATAATAAGGAAAGTGAGTGCTATACAAACCCTCTCTTAAAAAAATATTGTTGATTTAATTTAATAACTGAGTAGAATCTAGATAAGAGTGTCGACGCTTCTCTCCATGGTGTAAATTAGTTGTAAAATCTTAAACCTTCGTCTCCCAACACTATGGTATAAACGGATGCCCGCAACCCACTCGCTCCTATTTGTGCCCTAATCGCGACGTTTGTGTTGGCAGTGCTTGTCCGGTAGCAGTCGCGGCCTGCCTCACTGAGGACGTGTTGAAGTAGCGGTCTTCTCAAGACACAACAACGACAGTCAGGTGAAGGAAGTAAGTAAATTATTTATGAACTTCGTCAGGTGAAGGAAGTAAGTAAATTATTTATGAACTTCTTCAGGTGAAGGAAGTAAATAAATTATTTATGAATTCCGTCAGGTGAAGGAAGTAAATAAATTATTTATCAATTTCGTGAGGTGAAGGAAGTAAATAAATTATTTATAAACTCTGTCGCAGAAGCAAAGTAAATTAGCAAATTATTTGTATAAATCATTGTATGTTCGTCGCATGAATAAGAAATTTCAGTACAACGATTTGTACTTTGTGAAATAATTAAATTAAAAAAAATTAACAAGATTTCTAATATTCTAATGGATATTAAGATGAGATAATGGTTACCTCTTAAAGCGTGAGTTTCTAAAGCAGGAGACTTCTCGAATCAAGTTCAATTTGTAGTGTCTCTCTCGTGGTGTAGAGATAAATCATGTTGTTTTCCACAAACTTGGACGTTATTTTCACAAACATGGCTTCAAGAAGAGGTGTGTATGAGTTATATACACTCAAGACTCTTCTCTTTCTGTAAGGCACAAAATTCTTAAAGGATTAAGCTCTCCAAAACTCAAGCGAATCCACATAATTTCATGCCTTGCAAAAATTATACAAATCATGTTTACATATAATATTTACATGAATCATATTCATATAAATATTAATTAATATTATGAATCATCATTCACATTAATTAATGAAATATATTTTGTGAATCAAATACAAAAATATATTCATGAAAAATATAATAATAATAATTACAACATTGACTTCTTTAAGTATGTGTCCTAATCCAATTAGGACTCGTGAGATACAAATGCAGATACTTGAAGATAATGTCAGTGAGATTATATTATCAATGTATAGTGACTTGAAATATGGATATCAATCCAATTTCATGGTTTATATCAGTTTTAGCCCGATTCATCAATTATGAACCCATATGATTCCTTTGAGAGATTATAAATCTCATATGTCTTAATATGCATGCCAACATGCTGGTAAATAGACCTTAACTAGGTCACCAACCTATTGATCTATCAAATGTGCATACTTAGGCATATAGATGCATCTATGTCTTAGGTCAAAGGATGTGTGCTTGATCGTGACAGTTACGATTCAAGTCTTAATTTATCTCGACCTCATCAAATCAGCTCTTTGACTTGATTATTCCAACACTTCCGAATCTCTATTCCTATGTAGAGGACCTGCATCAAGAAGTTGGTTGGAAATCGGTTTATAGAGAAAGATTGCCATCTGTTTCTCAGATTGGAAATATTTATTTAACATCACATGTTTGAAGTCAGTTGTGTTCTCCCAATCACATGGTATTCAATATGGTCATGGTACATAACCCTAATTATACAAAGGAACCTTAATAGAAAATTACATTCATATTTATTTATTTATTCATTTCACATGAACATGATAAAATAATAACTTTTCTTGCATTAATAGGTCGTCAAGGGCTTACAAGTCCAACATCAAGCATGGCACCCACAGAAGGATTGGAAGCTTTGCCGACTTGATTGCTTATGCCCCGAAGAAGGAGTTCCATGAGAGCGAGCAGGACATACGAGGTCCGTACTCCATAGATATGCGCTTCGCTAATTGTGGGTGGCTATGTATGCATGTCCACATGCGAGATTGACATGGTTGGGGGTGGCTATGTATGCATGTCCACATGCGATATTGACATGGTTGGGGAATTGGAGGAAGGAGATGGGCATGTATGGGATATCTTTTTGTGGTATTAGTTTAGAGCATTGGATGGAGAAGAGTCAATTTTAATTGAAAATCGATAGTGTTGGGGGATGAAAATCATGGGCTTTTATATGTTTAGAATGTCTTTATCTCAACTTTTGCATGTTTAAATTATTTTTAAATTTTTGTCATATTTCTCTCAGTAGGTTGTCGATCTGCATGCTTCTACCAGAGAGTAGGAAAATTTGATCTGATTAACAATGTTGCTAAAGCTTACAGTCATATGTACAATTTTGTTTTTAATTTTTTGCTTCCATTATCAACCTCTCAAGTTCATGTTGTTTTTATCTCTTTACTAGTGTTGGAGAAAGAACAAAAGAGGGAAATGCCACTCGATTTTGATGGCAGCATTTATACAAAAAAATTGTTTGTAGTGTGTTAGTTCCTACTTGTTGCTCTTTTTTTGCATGGTGATCTTATGAAAAAAGGGGTTCTGAGACTGATTTTATAGTTGACTTGTTTTATGTTGCAGAAACTGATATGGGAGCTTTAACAACAGCATCAATGAGCATCATATAATTTTCTACATCTTATCATGTCCCATTGACCAGCTTATGAACTTTGATTTTAGTGTTTGCCACTTCAAAATTGTTCTTCAAAATTATTTGATTCACTAGATCAATCATTCTAATACAATTACTTACATGATTGTTTATTTGTTGTAGTATGTTAGTCTCACTGAAGCAAGATCGGACAAACCACATCGCTACAATGAAAATGGTGAGCTATATGTTAGGATTCATATTAAGATTGGGAATCCTAATGGGATTGGACTCCTAATCCTAATAGTAGTTGAGTTGTATTCTATTTATAGTCCTATTGAGAATAGGACTATGGAGTTATATTTGAGCTATATAAAGAGGGGGTGGAGGCATTACGTCAACAACACATCCAGCAAGAACAATGTAACCCCTTGAGAGAAAGAGGGAGAGGGAGAGAAGAGAGCGAGGGAACATAGAGAGTTGTACTCATTCTTTTTTTAGTGATCTTTCTTCTCCGGTGGTCGTGAGAGGTGATCGACCACCGTTATACCCAGTTGTTGTTTTCTTCATGTGCTTCTGTGACGGGGGTCAACTGCACATCCGCATCTTCATCTACATCTGCTTCTGTATCCAAGGGGTTTGTATCCATCAAATAGTATCAGAGCAGAGTTGGTACCAGGTTATGATGGTGGATCGTGTTCCCATCAACTGGTATCAGAGCAGAGTTGAAGCCAGGTCGTAACCAACAATCGGTATCCGAGAGGAGACGATATCGTCGAGTCATGTTCCTAACACTGTCTTCATTACTTTGGTTCATGTTGATTGCTAGATGTGTGACTTAAATATTTTGATGGTTCTCTTTTAAACAATATGTTTCTCTCGTATGTATTCCTAGTTTTAAACAATATGTTATCTCACGACAAATGAGCGGAGGTGAAAGGTAATATTTCTTGCTTGTGCATTCCTAGTTGATATCATATGAATAAGTAACTCAATGATACATGCATGTGTACAATAGTGGCCCCGGATCAGAAGGTGTTTGTTATCATAGAAGTTCTCGTTTTATCATTCTTTTACCAAAATTAAGTTCCTTTCTCATCGCATGAAAACCTCCATGAAATTTAAGAAATGAATTCATTCTAAGAGATATCCTTACTGATAGGTAGTTTACTTCTATAATGTGCATAAGTATTATTCTATTCGTTTATTGTAAATCGATTTTACTACTTTAAACTTATAATTCTTTGATTTTTGTTAAAATCTCTTTCCTATTTGTGGGTTATTTCCCTAAGCTCTAGGAAAATCAAATATAGCTGAAATATGGTCAATTATTGCAAGTGTATCTGTGAATCTAGCTGAAATATTGTCAAATATTGCACTAATATCTGCAAACATTTTCTTCCTAAATTTCTAATATAGCTTTGTGGTTCTTATCCTCAACCTTTTTTTGCAGGTTTCTAATATAGCTACTAGCATCATCCACGAAAGAAAAGATCGCAAGCTTATATTTTCAAGAATTAGATGACTTAGCAATAAAAATTAAATAAGCTAGAAAAATTTACATTTACTCACTTATGTGACTTAGCAATATTTCTTATGCATAACTTTGCTTTGGTTTCTAGACTGTCTACTACATTAAGTTTAATAGTTATACTAGCATCAATAAAAATAAATAGTTACTAAAAGCTCCTCCAACTTAGGGCATGAGAGAGTTGGACCCTTCGGGTGACGGGTCTGTTGTACGCAGTATTACCTTACTGGAATTGCAAGAAAAATATCATTCTATCATCTCATAAAAGGACACCTATTTCTAATATTTAATATCGGTGATTTCAATTGGCATTATTTTACTTTACTTTGTAATTAGCTCCCGATTTTTAAATTTTTTATGGTATAAAGAGAAACCCCCTTCAAGTTCGATAGTCCATTGTGTTGTGTTTTTTATAGAAAAAGCATCCATAAGCTTTGCCAGTAGTTGAATCCCGTACTCTAACGAGGATTTTAGATCTTGTATGTTGGATTTCTACATAATTTCTCTCAGCTTCTTTTTCTTATATATTATACATATTTCTTTAACTTTTTCTTCACTAAGGATTGAAAATCCATGTTGAAAAGATCCGACTGTCATGAGGCAACATCCTAAATAATATTTTTTTTAAAAAAAAATATTTAGGAAGTTGTCTCCGACTGTTTTACGCTGGTTGTCGGCTACCTAATGCAACCCTCCTCATTTACCCCGTCTCTGAATGGAGGCGAAGAATCCATATAACCGACCCTACTTAATTGTGGGAAAAGGCTTTATTGTTGTTGTTGTTTTCTTCACTAGGGATATGGTTAGAATAAAAGAGCTTTGTTAGAAGCTTTAAGGCACATATATGCAGATAAGCAACTTTCCTTTAGCTATTATTTCTGTATGTTATTTATGTGCATCAGTTTATTAATTCCAGCTCCAAGAGTATATATTATATTTATAACTAGCATAACATTTTGTACCACCATACCCCCAAATATAGTGTCACATCTAAAACCCATGAAGTGCGGGCGTGGTTTATAAGCGGTGGGGATTACTACTTGACAACTTAGGCTTGAGCATTTTAGGTGATTGTCAACATATACATTTAGATCCGAACCCAATAAGTTGTCAGGGCCAGTTTTCCTTGATAACGGATCGAGGACTTAAGCCTGGAACATTATACATTTCTTTAGATTGTTCCACCAACAAGTACTTCATTATATCTTACGGGTGTATTTTACGAGTACGCAATATAAACTGGATGATTAACAATAACAACGGCAATCCTCTTTTCATTCATTAGATTCCAGTCAGAGTTTTATCTAAAAATGGTTCCTTTTTAGATTTCATTCATGCATTCCATCACGATGACCATATATTTCATCATGATGATCATGTATGTCGTAATCATGTTATTCATTATTTTTTGCAACTTACACAGATGTTAAGTCTAGATTGCTTGGATACCTTAACTCAACCAAGTGGAAATTCAGGAAAATTTTCTGAAATTTTATTGAATGGGAAATGTTTTCTCCACGGTCCAATATAAGGAACCTAAGGCGTGGTGACTAGAAGCATTGAATATATGTACCATCTTCACGAAAGATTTTAATTGAAACTGGTACATACCCGTGCACTCTACAGGTGGAATGAATTAATATTGTAGTGTTGAACTGATTTCGTAAATAATAATATGTAGAGGAAAGAGATCCTACTCCATGGAGTAGGTAACTTACCTACTCCACTTTCTTTTTTTAAATTTTTTTTTTTGAAAAATGCTTCCATGGATTTTCATAACTATATCCCTCTAATATGTCATTCAAATTTCGTCAGAAACAGAGACTCTTACGGCCTCCATCCAGAACATGAAAAATACAGCAAATCTGTGACCGTTAAAAAATGACTGTCTGGATGGAGGCCGTAAGATTTCTGATGAAATTTGAATGACATATTAAAGGGATATAGTTATGAAAATCCATGGAAGTATTTTTCAAAAAAATAAATAAAAATATTTTGAAAAAGAAGAAAATGGAGTAGGTAAGTTACATACTCCATGGAGTAGGATCCCTTTTCTAAAAATATGTATGGTACAAGTAAAGTATAACAGTATATAATTTTGTAGCAATCGGTATTTATTTCATCCAAATATGTAATATATAAGAAAATTGTGTATAAGTAGAGTATTTGTTAGATAGAGTATTTCTTCAACTATACTCATAAAAGTCATAATCTGTTTCATCAATTAGAAAAATTAAAAAGATAGGATTATAACTTGCTAGTTGGCTCCCCATGCTCCGTTTTCCTCATTTTTTATTTTTTTGAAAAATACTTCAGCGAAAATTCACCACTATATCCCTATGTATCATGAGAAACAGACTCTTACGGCCTCCATATAGACAATCATTTTTTAACGGTTGAAAAATGATTAAAATCGACCTCGTTTGGATGGAGGCCGTAGGAGTCTTTATATTGCACGAAATTTGAATGACATAATATAAAGATATAATGATGAAAATCTACGGAAGTAATTTTCAAACAAATAAAAAATGAGAAAAACGAGGCAGGGGAACCAAGCGAGCTCCCCCCAAGGAGCAGTCCCATTTTACCCACATATATACATTCATATACGTATATATAGCAGACTCTCAACCGAGATTGAGCCCTCTTCCAAAGAAGCTTGTATTTCCCAACCATATAAGTAAACCATCTTGCAGTGGGGAAAATAAATTGCAAAAATTATGTTGAAAATATGTGGTTGTATATTTAATCCAAAGTTCAACTCCTCTTCTTAGATTGCATTCCCAACTCCCAATTACTATCTTAGTCTTTTCTTCTCCTCCTCTTGTCTCCCACCCCTCTTCCTTCCTGGTCATTAGAATCGTTATTAAAATTTTGGTTATCATTAATATTTTGATTTTCCTATCTTTCATTTGGTTCTAAAGCATTTGCAGCAGGATCCTTCCTCATTTTTTAGCATGGAGATTGTTTCCTTTGAGTTCTGAAGGACTGCGGCTTCTGCAAGAGTTAAAACATCATTGATGTTGAGAGATGGAACTTAACCGAAATCGAGTCGAGATCTAAGATGGACTTTAAGTATTCTTCCCTTATTGATTATCGATTCAAACGAACATCTTACGATTTTTTAGCATTTTACTTGTTTTTCCTTTGATCTCGGATGCACATCAAGTTGATTCTTGCGACTCGTGGCATGCTTTATTCGTTCAGGATTCACTAGAAGGAGGCACCACCTGGAGATTCCTCTTCAAGCCACATCCTCGTAGCAAGAGAGCTTGAAGGATTTGGTAATCCTTTAATCCAAGGACCTACGCAAAAACCTAACAACCCAGCAACAGTTAAGATGTTCATCATCTTTGCCGATTTTCCCAAACATCACAAACCGTTTCTCGAATTGGTGTTAAACCCAAGAACGAAAGAACATAATCGCAGCTTCCTTCCATCAGACGAGCCGAGAGGGCAACCTCTCTACCTTTATCTCGTCGCAGTCGATCAACCGAGCACTTCCATCCCGAGCCCAACCTTACTATTGCATTCGATAAGAATCTCATTGGGCGAGCCGAGACCTCACCTCTTGGTCAGATTCTTTGTTTGGGGACGATTTGTCATGAACTGTCGCCGAAGGCATTACCCATTGTTGGGCTTGCCCTTGTTGGACAGTGTCGTGGGCATCGTGCAAGATGCCGGTGGGCGGCGGATCCTGTCGAGATCGGACCAAATAGGACACGGATCGAGAATCCCTAGTGAGAATATGGGGTGAAGGAAAGGGGAGAGGATGCCGCTGATGCTGGCGGTGACCACACACCTGAGTCGTGGGAGGCAAGGGATATGAGGTGGTGTGGGCTGCGACGAAGTCGTCTTTATGGATCTATGGAGATGAGACTCCTTGGGCTCGAGGAAGTTGAGGGTTCGAGAGAGCTCGGAGGTCCGAGGAGATGGACCAGAGAACGGGGGTGGTTGTCGTCTTTAGATGCCGTGAGGAGACACAGATAGGGGGAGTGGGATGCAACTGGAGATGGAGGCGACGAAATTAGTTCGGGACGTAGCGGCCATTGTTAGAATTGAGAAGGATAATATTGGAATGACGGGTTCGTGTGTGTGTGTCCCTTCCAATAGGATGCAATCCTTCCAGAGTTCAGGAATGCCACCTCTTTTTCGTATAAAACAAGTATATTGTTCACGAGACCCATTTTACATTAGTGATTGGTTGCTTATCAAGCTCGTGAGTGTACAAATATATGAGGAATGAGAAATTTGCTCCATAATGCAAATTAGGTATATGCATAGAAGTTACGACCCTTGAATAAGACACATCGAATAACGGTGAACATTCTACATTCTCAAAATACTTATGTCATATTCATTTGGAGAATAAGCACTAGAATAAGCAGTCAATTTCCCACTCGACACAGTTCCCAAGAGTACTACTATTCATATCCACATCTCATTATTTCACCTTATTCTACCCGTATTCTTATCTTTATTCCACTTTATTTACCCTTATTCCATCCTTTTCTCCTCATTCCTATCTTTCCAGCCGAACAAAGAATATACATTTATTCTCCTTATTCTCCATCCTTATTCTTGTGTATTCCCAAATCGAATGCTCCCTTAGATTTCAAGGAGTTCCATTGCTAATCGAACTTTAAACGAACCGAACTGAACCTTCACGAATCAAAGTCGAGCCAAACCGAACATGAACACCATTTTCATTTTATCGAACCGAACCCGAACCTCTAAAAAAGTTAAACGAACTGAACCGAACCTGAGTAGGTTCCCTCAAGTTCGATTCATTTACACCCCTGGGCTCAACTCCCCAGTTTTTTTTACAAAAGGTAGGAGAAGTATGATAATGAGCCACACTGATTTTCCAAAGCAATACAAATTCAAATTACTATATAATTAAATGTAAAAAAATAATGCTAATGTCTCAGGATATGGTCCAAAATACATATCAAGAAAATTCATCTGCGTGTGAACTTATGCACAGTCACTTACCAACTTGAAACTCCGATAACATTGAACGAAAAGCTCTAAATTTTGAGGATATTTGTATTCGTCTACTGCTAAAGGCCTATCAGATTTCCTTCATTTCAAGTCCGATAACATTGAATGAAAAGCTCTAAATTTTAATTCTTTATATCCGTCAACCCCTAAAGGCTTATCATATTTATTTCATTTAAAGCCATGTTACAGAATCACCCAGAAGATTTTGAATAGGGCCTACGATTGAATAACACTGGAGATCAGTGGAGTACCAGTTGAGTTGCAAGCACAAACATCTCTACATTAATCCACTCATCACATATTGCGTGGACCCCACCCAAGCTTAATTAGTTGAATTTGACGCTATTAAGGACTATCTGATCTCAATCAACAATCGTACGCAATCTATTGACTTAAAGATTATCAAACAACTCACTTCACCATCAATTTTGATTCCATGCAGGCTTATCATTAGCAAGAAAGATCAGCTTAAAAAATATAAATGCACCAGCCGGAAATCGAATCGAGTCTAACCCATGTGAGAGTATTGTTCTACCATGAAATCACCGATACTTTTTATACTTGTTGTGAATTGCGGAATCACATACAAACAAGATCAATCACGCAAGCACGAAAACACACAGATTTACAAGGTTCGCCCTTTACTGGGATACGTCCTTGAGCGCCGGCGATCGATTTCACCTATATGGAGAAGAAGAGAATACAGAGGATACTGAGAGTCCAAACCTAAGGGGAGCTTATATACTACTCATGTACAAATGGATCCTTGATACAATGAGACCCACATCTTCTTGGGTATGGTAGGGCAGAAGGGTTGCATATGACGGTTCTTAAACATGGGTCAGATGGTTAGATTCAAGGTGTATCAACAATCTCCACTTTGAATTGAATCCTCTGAGAAGCTTTACCAATCCTCATCGTGTCGACGCCAGCCCCTCCTTGGGGCTACTACCAACTGTCGTCATTGAGCAAGTCCAAACAATATTTGAACTTACTCCTAAGAAATGCCTTTGTGAACATATCGACTAGATTATCTGTTGTGTCGACCTTCTTCACCTTGATCCTCTTCTCAGAATGAATGATGTGATATATGACATCTATGTGCTTGGTCTTTTCATGATGCACATGATCCGTGGTTAAGCATATTGCACCGAGACTGTCACAATGTACTATAGCATGGTCTTGTTGTCGACAGAGATCTCCAACTAAGCCCTTTAGCTAGATTCCTTCCTTTGAGGCTTTTGTCAAAGTCATGTACTTGTTGATGAGATTAATCAGAGATGACTAATGTTCGAACTTGGAGGAGCATCTGGTGTCCGACAAGTCGGATTCGACAATCGTTGTATCGGCTCTCTCTCTCCGCACTCGACACATGATATATCAAATCAGACAAACAGTCAACCCATGAATAATATACACAATAAAACAAGGTGATATGGAATTTAGTATACCCTATAAAATGTGTGTATAGTGCGCAAATATAGGGGTTAAACCACTGAGAGTAACAGATGATGAGTATAATTAATAAATATTATTAAGAATTATTTTTGTACTTTCAGTAATTTTCTAATTTTTATGGGTTTTTTGCATATAATTTTTATGGAATTTTAATGGTTTTATATTTTAGGTTTTTATCAGTTGTGTTCCTCTGAGATAATGCAATATCAGTTATGCCCTCCTTTTTTGGAATATCAGTTGTGCCCCTTACTTCTTGTCGTGCTATCATTTGTGTCGTTCCGTTACTTTAGCTGTCAATAAGTCAAACATAACCGTGGTTGTTTCAATCTATGCCGAGGTTAATGTTGGACATGCGAGTCCACGACAAGCCATTATGTAATAAATGTTATTGCGAATATCATTCTCTGATCTGAAATGAAGAATAATAAATTTGCATAGTAGGCCCCTTAGTACAATTAGGGTTATGTACCATGGCCATCTTGATGATTATACAATTGTAGATTCAAGTATGGAATCATAGAGGCTGATGCTTGGATGAATATCTAAGGAGTTAGATAGAGGACTCATCAAGCACCATCAAATGATTGTTAAGTGATGATCTCCAGCATGAGTAGGAGATGGCAATCCTTTCTCATTTGGCTGATATCTGACCGACCTCTTGATGCAGATCCTCTGCATTGGAATAGTGATTCGGAGGTGCCAGATTAGTTGAGTCAAAGGGTTGACTTAACAAGATCGACATAACCAAAGATCTATGTTGAATGCTGTCACAACATAGGCGCACATCCTCTGACCAGAGACAGATGTCTTACTATATGTCTGAATGTGTACATCTGGCAGACCAATAGGTTGATGACCTAACCAAGGTCTATATATCGGCGAGTTGGTGTGCATGTAAGGGCATATGAGTAATACGATCTCTCAAAGGGATCATACAGGTTCACATATGAACCGGAAGATATGAGCTAACTCATGAGGTATTGGGACCGATCAAATTCCATGCATAGTCGTCGTGCTTTGGAAGCATGATAAGAATTTGAAGGTATGATATATGCTTTGAGTTATATGCTTTGAGAAAGCATATGATCGATACCGATTCCCAATGACCAAGATTGAGAAACTTGGTGATCAAACCCTGAAGATGACAGTGTAAATTTGATCTATAACTTTAGATTGATCATAGGTCTTCCAGTATGCAGGATGTACAGGTGTTAGGAATACCTGAGGGTGATTTGATCATAAACGAATGTATAACCATGACGCTTCCATTCCGAGTGAGTGATGAAACAGATTTGGATTTTAGTGACTCCTCTCAGTAGAGAAGTGACATGATCTTTATCCATGTAATGGACATTGATCTGAATGAGATTCAGATGCAATGAGAAGATTAGGTCTACGACCTTGATTTAATCAAGCATCTGTGGGAGGTCCATAAGATCTGGATTTGAGATGTGATCTCAATATCCAAGTCACTATACGTGAAACAATGCAATCGCCATGCCCTTATCTTCAAGTATCTGCGGAGAAAGTGCATTATTCTAGAAAGGGTTCAAGAATGATTCCATAGTTGAATTATATCTGAGCACTAAGAGATTGACAATTAAATGTTATTTAATTATCTTGATGCATGTGGATATTTATCCAATATGATTAAATGTGATTTAATTATTAAGGATAAAAATAATGTGGATAGTAATATCTAATTATTAATAATATGTTGTAAATATGATTTATAATGTATTAGAGAGAGCTTATTATGATTTATATTTGTTAATTAATTATTGGTGTGAATTGAATTCACATTGTGTAATTAATTAAAAATATAAATTACCTTTTGTTTTTGAGTTGTGAATGTGATTCATAAATTTCCAATGGTAAGATTGCTTATCGAAATTAATTATGAATTATTTTTGTAGAATAATTCACAATAAAAGTTGTTGGAACAATAATGGAGATTTTCATGGAGATATGCAATCTCATGAGATTGCATGAGATTGCCTCCACCATGAAAATAGGTGGACGGCTACCAAATCCTATATGGAATTGGTGGCCGTCCCACCTATTTTATGGGGAGATATTATCTCCATGATAATTATCTCCTTATTTGTTTGATTTGATTTAGGATTGAATTGTATTTGATTTATCAAATATATTTGATCTAAATTAAATTATTAGTTTTTGGTTTTTACCAACAACCATCTTGACCATTGGATTAAACACAAATCAATCTCATTCATTGATTTTTGTGTGTCCCATGGATCCCAAAATACTATAAATAGAGAGGTACTCCATGCTCTCTAGGGTTATGCTATCAAGAGATAATAAGCCTCTCCTCTTCTCTCATTCCACACGCCATCTCCTCTCTCTCTCTCTCCTCTATTAGTGCCCGTCCACCAAACCCTAGAGGAGGAACATCGTCGTCACTTCATCATTGCGTCGCCGCCTCGACGTTTCTCGGTCTCCATCTTCGTTGGAGTGCTTTGCTATCGAAGAAGGTGTTTGATCTCGTGCGATGAGATCATGAGTTCATCGTGCTTGGATCAACTTCTTGGATTGTGAGGATCACGCGACTTATCCCAGCGCTCGCAAGCGTCTTCTCCGAAGATCGGACTTGAGACAGGAGGTCTCTTTTTGTAGAGACTCGATCAATCATGCTACAAGAGGTATTCCTATATACTTGATGTGGTTTTAGATGAAATGATTTGAGAATCGTTCTTGGATTATGTGGTTTCATCATGTGAAAAATTTTAAAATTCCGCTGCATAGAACAACTTGTCCGACTAGTCGTTCTTCGTCGTATTCGATACGATACTCACGCTTCCGTGATGCGCTTGAGGATTATCCCATATCCTTCAAGTGGTATCAAAGCCATAGATCGAAGGTTTTTGGATACAATCCTTAAACCTAGGACAACTTGGGTTCGTTAAGGTCGCGAAAGATTTTATCGAATTTCATTTTCGCACCTCTTCTTAGTGAATAAATTAGGCCCTGTTTAAAATATTTAAACACGAATTAATCATTGTAGTTTGTTCCCCATTAAATAAGGAAACCATAGGATCCGAGTTTACGTAATTTGGATTATGTTTGCTCGAGATACGGCCTTTTGAATAAACATGTATTTACTGTTGCGGGGACTGCGAATCTTAACATGATTAGTGAGTTAATTATTGTTTTTATGCATTTAGAAATGCGTGAAATATCACTTATGTTCTTTCATAAATCAAATTACTAATCTTAGAAAACTTATTTTGCATAATTTGGATTTGATTTGATTGAGATATACTAATTTTGGTAAGTATGGGTCACTGCTGAAATTACATTCCAAATCAAATATCATGTGATTGTCAATTAGTGAAATTAATTGTTAATTTCCTGAAATAATTAGGGTAAAATATTTGAGAAATATTTAGTGATGATTATTTTCTTAATTGACTTGGCCTCAACCAATAAAATGATTAGATTTGATTTAGATCATAATCGAAAACACAATCAACAAACAACTTGCTTGAATAGGATTGGGAATTTGATTAGCAAATTTCCTTATAATCAAAAGTATTTTGACTATTATTATATGGTATAATTTCTGTTGAAGAACCGATGATCATCTCAAGTACAAAGTGATTGGCTCGGCATTATTTTTTCCTGAGACGGATATGGTGTCTAGTCGGGGAGCGTTGGGGTAGCAGGTTGCACCGTGTGCGGTCTGTCCCACTCCCGCCGGTACTGGCCATGACAGCGGGTAGGGAACGGATGATGCCTAAGAGATCATGATGTATTTTCTAATTATTAAAATTCGAATTAATACGTACTTTGAGATAATATCATATATATTCAAGTAAAACAATCAAATTTGTTGATTGAATTGGATTGATAATTGATTTAATGAGATTGAATTAATTATATCCAATTAAAAACACTCTATTATGAATATATGTGTATTTCCCTTGGAAGAATTAATTATATGAATATGATTCATGACAATTAATTAAAATTTGAATATGAGGTGGAGGATCACATAAGTGACATCCATGGTCTCCTGTCAAGGCGAAGGGTTCTGTCGCCATATATTGTATGAAGGAGACGCTTGTCCGAAGTGACAGCTCCTACATACGATCCATTTGGATCGGGCTCTCCACTTCTCGAAAGCGTAAGGATGTATGTATAGTGACCCCAACATCAGGTCCTCATATTATTGGGGCGATATTGGATTGTGCATAGAGAGTTATATTCATGTTGACGGTTGGTTCAATTAATGACGGGTCAACATCACCTTAGGGGTGATGGGCTCGGGTGTTAAAGACCGAATTGGGAGATGCAAGTTGGACTTGCAAGGCGGAATGTGTTCCCGCTTCTTTTTATCCGAGTTACATATTCTCATATTATTGGGATGTGACAAAGATAAGGAATGAGATCTCAGATCTTGCTTGAGATATATTGGTAAGTATGTCTCTTACATTGAAAATGATTAAGGGAATGAACTTTCATTGTTGACAAGGCAAGACAACTTTGGTATAAAAATTCCTAAATCAAAGTAAAATATGTGTATATATATATATATATATATATATATATATATATATTTATGCAAATTTCTTATTTCAGATAATCCTTCATTAAACACACTCAATAATATACTCAATAATAACCAATAAATTATCATGGATTGGATCCATGATCAAGATGTTGTACTTGCAGTTAAACACATAATTTATGTGGTTGCAATGTGCAAGATTCCTCATAATAACGAGGAATGACAATTATAATAGACAATAGGACTTCAACCCTAGGGTTTGTATGTCTCTATAGTCTTGATCTCTCATCGTATGTACTTTGGAAGTGACATGACAATGATGATCGTAATTGTAGAATAATCCTTATAAAATCTAGGAAGATGTTCTGGCATACATATATGCTCTCGACATTTAATCATGAATAACATGGTTCTCTGTATCATGCAGAATGGTGGCTCTATAAGAGATGATGTATTCAAATTATTTGAATACCTACTTGAACCAATGTTTAAGAGTTTAGATGGATGTAGATACGATGACTGTCATCATTCTACTGTCTATACTCTGGTCATTCATGATGCTTCATATTATTCATATTTTATGAATTGAATGAAGCATGTATAAATGTTGAAATACTCTTATATTGATTTTTTTTATTTCAACAAAGAGATCCTTTGTCCTGAGCAATGGTTGCTTATAGATAAAGGGAGCGCAGTGGAAGCATGGGTAGGACCCAAGAAAGATAGAAAGTCAAAGAGTTGACTGTACTTCTGTGACTTCCAGATGACATCCAAAGAGTTGGATGAATGCCAATACTGCAATGAGTTGATGTATTGATAGTATGACTATCAAATCTATCTAGAATCCTTAGAGAAGGAATCGGATAGTACATCAGAATAATCTACATATAATCATTGAAATTGACTTCCTTATTTGATAAGATAAAGTCTAATAATTGTATCCCAATCTTCTAATGACACTTGCAATTGGTTGCATATATATATATATTAGAAGATTAGACATTTGATCTTAAGGTTTAAAGGTCATCCATGTTGGAATTGATGCAATTGTTGCAACAGTTTCCACCCGATCAATAGACTTCATATTTTCAGTGGGAGCCCTTAGTCTTAGAGAATGTCTCTATGACCTAAATATTAGACTACACTCATTATTTATTTCTAAATGTTGGAAATAAATATGAATTCTGAAATAGACCTATCATAAGAGTTATGATGAACACATTTCCGATAGTAACCTGACATCTGGAGGACTCTATTATATTAAATTAGAAAATTAATGAATGGTTCATTATAATTTCTAATACTGAAAAGTAAACTTTAAAAGATCAATAGGAGGATGAAGATCATTTGACAATGATCTGGCATCATTGACATCAAGAATTGGACATATGTCTATTGATGAGATCAATAGACTAGTGAGAGAAGAAACTTTAGAACGTCTAAAATTTCAAATCTTACATACTTGTGAATATTGTATTCAAAGTAATAATGTCCAAAGCACCCTTTCTCTGAGAATGGTGTAAGATGTCAAGATATTCAATATCTCATACATATTGATGTATGTGGATCATCTATATCATGATAACACTGATGATATGTGATATCATTAGATGATTATTTGTGATATGAGATTTCTTGTCTTCACCTTAGAAACCTTTTGAAATGTTCAAAGATTTCATAATTTTGATTTGGAACCAAAGTCTAAAGGAAGATGTAGTGAATTTGATCTAATCTAGGTAGCCTATACCTATTAGATGAATTCATAGAATACCTTATGGAGATATGTCTTATCCCACTCCTCCGGATACACCTAAACTCAATAGAGTTGTAGGGAGATACAATTTAATCATGTGCGACATGATTTTATCAATGATGAATTTTAACATAATTACCTCATAGTTTCCAGGTATATATTTGTAGTAGATACTACAATATATATATCCTTAATAAGCTTCCATGTAAGTAAGCTAGAATCTGGCACTGGAGAGTACTACTTCATTACAAAAATAAAGGATGGTATTGGATGCCTACTTTATGACCTTGAGATTCTTAAAGAAATATCATTTCTGAGAATGTGATTCTTAGAGGATGATTCTCTTGAGAATCAAGATGAAAATGAAGTATAGGAACTCATTTAATCTTGAAAAGATAATGAGGTTCCTAAAATCAGAAACTGAAAGGATAATTAAAGATGAAGCACTAATACCTTTTCAAATTAGTTTGAGGATGTATTCCATGTGTTAGTTAAATCTGACAATGATGTTACTTCATGTGATGAAGCTTGTGAAGATCATGACATGGAAAGATGGATGTTAGCAATAAAGTCTAAAGTAGACTTCATATGCAAATGTTGTATATGGCCCCTCGAGGATCAACCTATATGGGTAAGTCCCATTAAGGTGTAAATGGATCTTCAATAAAAAGAGGGAACTGATGAATACCCATTCATCACTCTTTATTCTTTTATTTTAGCTACAAAACCCATGCAAAACACATGTAGATACTTGTAAATAGCAATAATTATCATTCAGCATGCATTGTGTAAATATGCATAATTAGCATGTTTTTGTGCATAAATAAAAAAATAAAGAAATAAAAGAAAAAGAGGGAGATATTTAGAATAAATATTGAGCGACCTAATCCCAAGGGAGGGCTCAGCATGGACCTGACCGCATAAGAACCCAAGTAGAGAGAGATAAGGAAGCTCATGTGATTGTACATATACCTATAAATAAATAAAAATTATTTTCCTCTTATTTAGAATAAAAATGGGTGTGTATTTATTTGTATATATTTGTAAATATAAAATCAAAATAAAAAAGGAAAAACAAAATAAAAATATAAAAATAAATAAAAATGCCCTTCATCATTGTATATATGCCATGTACATAGAACCACTCATCTATTTATTTCCCCTTATAAATAAATAAATAAATATCCAATAAAAATATTTTCTCATCCCATATTTCATGGTGTAAATAAATAAACTAAAAACCATAAAAATACAAATAAAATAAAAGAAATAAAATAAAATCAATTCCCAACCTTGTATATATACCATGTATGATTATAAATAAAAGTATTTATTTAACCCTTGTAAATAATTAATAAAAATAAAATAAAAATACACTTTTGTTCCACATTTTATGCTATAAATAAATAAAATATGAAATTGGAATAAATTGTATAAAAATAAATAATCAAAAATCAAAAATAAAAAATCCATATTGTATATACATATATATAATAATACCATATTGTAAATGCATTATTTTTATTTCAAAAAAATAAATAAAAATCACAAAAAAATAATTTAAAAATAAAGAAATATTTTTCGTGTTTCAACTTTTTCAAAATTAGGCCATTTATTATTATTTATTTAATTTCCAATTATTTAATAAAATCTGAATTCCCATTGGGCCACGGGGGATTGTTGACCCCCGGTCAACTCTCCCCCGCGGACCCCCTTCTAGGCGGATCGGGTTTTTGACCCGATTTCTCATCTTTTTCCCTACTTGATCCGTCCACCAAATACCCAAACCCCGGGCTCCATTTGATCCTCCTTCATCCGAGACCCTCGCCCGGGGTTGAGCCTAGGGATATGTGCTTCATGCGACCATGCCCGATTCAATCTAGCCGGACCCTTCACCATATTTAACCAAACCTTCGACCGCAATTTCACGCCATCTTTGGCGCTACCCTTTCATCCGAGGAGCTCCACCTTACTCCCTAGAGTGACAGCTGCGCGGCGGAGGTGTTGAAGTGAGGAGAGAGAGCCTATACCACTGATCCGGCGACATCTCGCCGCCGTGCGCCGCCTCGAGCTGCGCCCGAGCCTCGGGATCCGACGACCCTTGAGGCGACGACCAGAGCTCCGCGAGCTCATCCACAATCGACTCCCGCCATCAGGTAGATCCTATCACCTTATGTTCGCTGCCCATTTCGATTTTCATCTTTTAGCTCCACCAGCTCCGCCCTAGTGGCCGGAGCTCCGCCCTAGTGGCCGGAGCTCCGCCTGTCCCCCTTACCCATATCGATACCCTTGCCGAGTCATTGCCATCCTTCCTCCACGATCCGATCACCTCGGTTCTGGCCACCCGAGCCAGGATCGAGCTGGGTTCCTTCCGCCGCCTTCGCCGGAGCCCTCATCCATCACCCACGTCGCTTATTTCCTCATCTGTGCGAATAACCTCCGCCGGAGCACTCCTCCAAGCGAGACCCTTCTTCTGTAGGTAAATAAGGCGCATATACCCCCTTGGCCGAGCCTTCAGACCTTCACCGGAGCTCCTCCAGGTCGTTCTTCCCTCGCCGGACGATCTGACCGTTGGATGCTCCATCGGAGGTGACCACCCGACGCGGACCGCCATCGCGAGCAAGACCCGCCTCCCCGATCATTCATCGGCTTGCTGGATCGTCTCCGGCGAGCCGGGGAACCTCAGCCAGGAGGAGTTCTTCCTCATCCACTTCCAGCCGTCGGATTCACCAGCCGCTCCAGATATCATCCTCGTCGCCCATCCTCTGCGGTGTCAGATCGCCAGATCGTGGTCTGACGGACACGCGCCGCCCACGTTCGCTCGATCGCCCCCACTGTTGGATCGTCCAGGCATCTGCATCAGAGCCGCACGTCAGCAGCCACTTCCGCCTCGACATCTGGCACCTCACGTGTCCCAGCACGTGCCTTGGCTGGGTAATTGCACCCGCACCCCTGCAGTCTATTGTTGTTTTGTGTTTAATTTTTTAAATAAGTTAAGCTCTTGAACATATTGCACATAGGACCTTAATATTTCTGGTATTTACATTTTAGTCCCTGCATATGTGAGATACATGCTTCGTCACGTGATTTTTGGACATATTACATTATCTGGGCTTGTAGTTTCTGCGTGTTACTGAATGAAATATAGTTTCTGATATTTGCATCCATGCCCCTGTGAATGCTTGTATTCGACATGTGCTGAATTGTCTGGGTAAATTGCAACTTGTTCCCTGGGCTTTTAGCACCTGTTGCTAATAAGCCCCTGGAACTAAGTTTTATTACATTCAGGTCCCTCTGTGCCCAGACCACGTGCAGCGTGCGTATGGTCTGGAATTTTTGCACGAGGGACCCCTGACTTTCTAGATTTGTTACTTTTAAGCCCCTGCAAGTATGTTTTATTACGTATAGGTCCCTGTGCACTGTGACACCTTGTGCCAATTAAATAAAATATCAATTTAAGTCCAAATCGAGTGAAAATTGGATACATGGCTCCTGCCACTGTGTAAAATTTTCACCAAAAATTTGGTACATTTTTTAGGAATTTTTCTATTTTTAAAAATTCAAAAACCATATTTTTGTATCTGTCCAGTTTATAAAATCATAAAAAATATAAAAACTCTTCTAAAAATTCCAAAAAAAATAAGTTTTGCTTATTTCTATGTGTTTGAATTTCTATGCATTTTTGGTTATTTTTTGACTTATAAAAACCATAAAAATTAAAAAACACTTAAAAACTTATAAAAATTCTAAAAAATTATAGTAAAACAAAAAAATTTACAAACTCTTCTTCTGAATTTTCTTTATTATTTATATTTTTCGTAAAAATTACCTCCAGACCTTTACAAGACCATTTGATATTTTAAATTGGTCTTTCAAGCCTGACTGAACATTTTGCTTGTGTTTCTGTCTTCTTTTATTTTTAGAAAATTCCATAAAAATTATAAAAATCTCAAAAATTCACCAAAAACAGTAAAAAACCTATAAAACATAAAAATATTTTTGTTTGAATTTTTGGACCATTTTTTAGTATTTAAATAAATGGTTGAAGTTGCTTGTATTTGTCTTTTTATTATTTCCCTTATTATTAAAAATCCAAAAATATATATAAATATTTAAAACCACCAAAAATATTTATTTTTATTTTCTTTTATTGTTGACTACTTCATAGGCCGCGAGGTCATCTCGTGCTCCCTGAGTCCGACCCCGGGTGCTACACCAGGCTAATCTCATAGCCAGGACCACTATTTTTGATTTTCTTGTTTTATCTGTTTGATTGGTGGTATGTTCTTTATTTTTCTTGTTGAGTTGGTTTTCTCTCTCTATCTAGGTCGCAACGACCCGAGAGTGATTCTTTATACCTAATCCTGGATTGATTGAGAGAAATTTTTCGGGTCATCAGGAACCTGATGAGAAGGTAGAGACCCTCAAAGCACGGTTCGTAGTCATGAGCTCCACACTGAAGAGAAGACATCGCTTGCGATGAGACTTTCTCTTCAGTGACCATGCTTAAAACCATCAGAATATTGCTAACCCTAGCTACACAACTTGACCATGGCATCTTCAAGATGTAAGTCAAGATTGCATTCCTCTATGAATACCTCTCCGAGGATATTAATATGAAGTAGCCCCATGGTTTCATAATTGAGGAAAGCAAGGTGTGCAAGCTAAAGAAATCCATCTATGACTCAAATAAGCTTCTTATAATTGGAACATAGGATTGATGAAATTATATGTTATGATTTCAGATAGATTCTTGGTGTACCATGCGAAGCTTAGTGGGAGTGTCATTGTGTTCATCGTGCTAAATATAGATGAAATCCTAATCATTTGAATGATATAAGGATAATAATAAGTGTTTTATAACTATTTGTTCCATATCTTGAGATATGATCTCAAGAATACCTCTTAGATCTTAGTTCTGAAGTTGTTCAGAAGCAAAGAGAAGAGGTATTGAGACTGTCACATTTGTAGTACATCTTGGACATGATCCATTCTTGGAAAATTCCAAGAGGGCTTCATTCCCTTAAGATATGGTACTGACCTATCTAAAGGGATATCACATCAAAGAGTTGAGGAAGTAAATGCTAGAACTGCTTGCCCTTGCGCATCAGTTACGAAAACCCGAGTATATGCTGGATGCGTAAAAATGCCAGATGTTTGCCATGGAGTGGGAATAGTAAGTTACTAATCCTACTATGGAAATAAAACACTTGATTACAGTAATGAAAAAATCTTCAAAGATGATATGACTTTAGAGATAGTGATCTCCAAGTCTTATCTTCAAAATCTTAAGACTTTATAGATAGAGATCTAAAAAGGGTCTTAACTGCAGATACCTTTGGAGATAGAGATCTCCAAGAATAAAGGTATTCTGATAAGGGTTATGGAAATACTGGTTACAATAATTATTAAGATGTAGTGTCAAGGACACTGTAACTGACAAGATTGAGTAGTGGTTGCATAATATGCAACATTCGCATTGGATGCGAGCACTGTTATTGGGGGATATGCAAGTGTCGTAAAAGGACTTGGCATAGTCTCTTGGGAATAGAGTGACTGATCATCTTACCTAGCTATTTTTCTAAATAGCCTATGATTGTCACATGAGTGCGGGTTTAATAATTGGCCCATTAATGGCTCTTTGGACTAGTGGGAGATTGTTGGACATGCGAGCCCATGGCGAGCCATTATGCAATAAATGTTATTGCGAATATCATTCCCTGATCTGAAATGAAGAATAATCAATTTGCATAATAAGTCCCTTAGTACAATTAGGGTTATGTACCATGGCCATCTTGATGATCATACAATTGTAGATTCAAGTATTGAATCATAGAGGCTGGTGCTTAGATGAATATCTAAGGAGTTAGATAGATTATTCATCAAGCACCATCAAATGATTGTTAAGTGATGATCTCCATCCTGAGTAGGATATGACAATCCTTTCTCATTTGGCTGATATCTGACCGACCTCTTGATGCAGGTCCTCTGCATTGGAATAGTGATTCGGAGGTGTCAGATTAGTTGAGTCAAAGGGTTGACTTAGCGAGATCGAGATAACCAAAGACCTATGTTGAATGCTGTCACAACATAGGCGCACATCCTCTGACCAGAGACAAATGTGTTACTATATGTCTGAATGTGTACATTTGGCAGACCAATAGGTTGATGACCTAACCAAGGTCTATACACCGGTGAGATGGTGTGCATGTAAGGGCATATGAGTAATACGATCTCTCAAAGGGATCATACAGGTTCACATATGAATCGGAAGACATGAGCTCACTCATGAGGTATTGGGACCGATCAAATTCAATGCATGGTCGTCGTGCTTTGGAAGATTGACAAGAATTTGAAGGTATGATATATGCTTTGAGAAAGCATATGATCGATACTGATTCCCAATGACCAAGATTGAGAAACTTGGTGATCAAACCCTGAAGATGACAGTGTAAAATTGATCTATATCTTCATATTGATCATAGGTCTTCCAGTATGCAGGATGTACAGGTGTTAGGAATACCTGAGGGTGATTTGATCATAAACAATTGTATAACCATGATGCTTCCATTCCGAGGGAGTGATGAAACATGTCTGGATTTTAGTGACTCCTCTCAGTAGAGAAGTGACCTGATCTTTATCCATGTATTGGACATTGGTCTGAATGAGATTCAGATGCAATGAGAAGATCATGTCTACGGTCTTGATTTAATCAAGCATCTGTGGGAGGTCCATGAGATCTGGATTTGAGATGTGATCTCAATATCCAAGTCACTATACCTGGAACAATGCAATCGTCCTGTCCTTGTCTCCAAGTATCTGCGGAGAAAGCGTATTATACTTGAAAGGGTTCAAAAATGATTCCATAGTTGAATTATATCTGAGCACTAAGAGATTGATAATTAAATGTGATTTAATTATCTTGATGCATGTGGATATTTATCCAATATGATTAAATGTGATTTAATTATTGAGGATAATAATAATGTGGATAGCGATATCTAATTATTAATAATATGTTTTAAATATGATTTATAATGTATTTGAGAGAGAGCTTATTATGATTTATATTTGTTAATTAGTTATTGGTGTGAATTGGATTCACATTGTATAATTGATTGAAAATATAAATTATCTTTTGTTTTTGGGTTGTGAATGTGATTCACAAATTTCCAATGGTAAGTTTGCAATATTATCAAAATTAATTATGAATTATTTTTGTCGAATAATTCACAACAAAAGTTGTTGGAACAATAATGGAGATTTTCATGGAGATATGCAATCTCATGAGATTGCATGAGATTGCCTCTACCATGAAAATAGGTGGACGACTACCAAGTCCTATATGGAATTGGTGGCCGTCCCACCTATTTTATGGGGAGATATTATCTCCATGCTAATTATCTCCTTATTTGTTTGATTTGATTTAGGATTGTATTGTATTTGATTTATCAAATATATTTGATCTAAATTAAATTATTAGTTGTTGGTTTTTACCAACAACAATCTTGAACATTGGATTAAACACAAATCAATCTCATCCATTGATTTCTCTGTGTCCCATGGATTGTGATCCATGGATCCCAAAACCCTATAAATAGAGAGGCACTCCATGCTCTCTAGGGTTATGCTATCAAGAGACAATGAGCCTCTCCTCTTCTCTCATTCCACACGCCATCTCCTCTCTCTCCTCTATTGGTGCCCGTCCACCAAATCCTAGAGGAGGAACGTCGTCGTTGCTTCACCATCGCGTCGCCGCCTCTACGTTTCTCGGTTCTCCATCTTCTTTGGAGTGATTCGCTCTCGAGGAAGGTGTTTGATCTCGTGCGACGAGATCATGTGCTCACCGTGCTTGGATCAACTTCTTGGATTGCGAGGATCACGTAACTTATCCCTACGCTTGCAAGCATCTTCTTCGAAGATCGGACTTGAGACAGGAGGTCTCTTTTCGTAGAGACTCGATCAATCATGCTACAAGAGGTATTCCTACATACTTGATGTGGTTTTAGATGAAACGATCCGAGAATCATTCTTGGATCATGTGGTTTCATCATGTGAACATTTTTTAAATTCCGTTGCATAGAACAACTAGTCCGACGAGAAATTCTTCGTCATATTCGATACGATGTTCACGCTTCCGTGATGCGCTTGAGGATTATCCCATATCCTTCAAGTGGTATCAGAGCCATAGGTCGAAGGTTTTTGGATACGATCCGTAAACCTAGGACAACTTGGGTTCGTTAAGGTCGCGAAAGTTAATGAGGTTGGGCGGAGGAGGGGAGGTTGGGGAAGAGGAAGGTAAGGAGGAGGAGGAGGCTAGGGCAGAGGAGAGGAGGGGGAGGAGGAGGAGGCTGGGGCGGAGGAAGGTAAGGAGGAGGAGGAGGCTAGGGCGGAGGAGAGGAGGGGGAGGAGGAGGCTGGGGCGGCAGACGAGTATGAGGAGAAGGAGGCTAGGATGGAGGAGGGGGAGGAGAGGAATGAGGGAGAGGGTGAGGAGGGGTGAAAGATCTTTCAACCTTTCTTTCAATTTAATTCTCGTTGTGTCCCCAAAGTTAACGTCAGTTTGCGTTAGGAATGGACGGCAACTAACCTGAGGGGTACAAGTGATAGAGCGAGAAGAAGGCAGGGCACAACTGATATTCTAAAAAGGGAGGGGCATAGCTGATATTGTAATAAATTAGAGGGGTACAATTAATAAAAAATCCGTATATTTTTATATTTATTAATTTTTTATTTTTAACTTTCTTTTTAATTTTACAAAATTTTAGTTTCTTTTTATTTTTAAAATATAATATATATTTATATGTAATAATAATAGAGTTAATATAAGTAATATAAAGTATATATAGTAAATATAGGGCTTTATTTTTAAATATATATAAATATATCTAAATATAGAAAAGAAAATGTTTTTTTTGTGTTTTTAATATTTTTCCAATTTTGGTAATTTTAAGGATTTTTTTCTATTTTTTATGTATTTTCAAAGTATTAAAATGTACAAAATAGTGACTAAATTAATATAGCAGAATTGTTTTGGGTTTTAAAAAATAGATAATAGTGTCAAAACTTCCCAAATATTTTTATTATATACTATATATAATACAGAAAAATATAGGATGGAAAATATTTTTGGATTTTCAATTAATATTTACGCATTCTTATGATATTTTTAGGTTTTTTTAATTTTTAAGGTTTTAATTTTATAATTTTTAGTGATTTTCAATCTGAACGTAGAATATTTAATATAACATTAATTTTAATTTTTTTAGAATTTTTAAAGATTGTTTATATTTTTAGATTTTTAGTAGATAGATAGTAGATAAAATGCTCCTTTTGATTTTTAAATAATGCCTTAAATAGCTAAATAAAATTATGTGCATGAATAAGAAACAAGTCAAGCATCTATAATAATTTTCCTAAGATATTTAAAGAATAGGATCTATTTATAAAAAAAATAAAAGACAAGAAATAAAATTGCAGCATAACAGAGACTTGCAATTCAAAAGAACTTTAAATGCCTTTAATATCTGGTCCACAAAAGATAAGGGCATGCACACAAATTTTCCAAGATCTCAAGTGTCACAACACATGAGGTGGGAGGGCCTAGATGTAATAAATGCAAATCTCAGGACCCAAGATGCAAAATCTATGCTATTATATTTACAATACAGATGGTTTATTATATAAAAGTTTTAATATACAGAAGTTGGGGGGTCTTCATGTAATTTACCCAGAATGGAGCGCGATCAGATTGTCCTTGATCAGTCACTTACGTGCATTTTATGGCGGAGAGCGTTCATCGCTTCGCCTCAACTGATGACTCAGATTAGATCAGGGTCATGGCTTCGATCCGACGCATGTGGATGGTGGTGGAAGAATAGGGAAGAACATGTTCTTCCTTGAGCTTCGATCTCCAAATGCTCATGCCTCTGGCATTGTCCGAGCCTCATGATCAGCTCAAATCCTTCTCGGGGCTACTCTGCACTTGCAGGAGGCTTCAAATGTGTCAAGGTCCCAACGATGGGAACCTAGAGCTCTTGGTTGTTCTTCGAGACCTGGAGCAGGAACTGCACCTTCAATCCGTCTCCAGGTGGGTCCTCGGGGCTCCAGAATCTACACAAAAGGAGATAGGGCTCGAGGGGGGTGCACTCGACCCAAATATAAGTTGTTGCACACGATGGAATGGATGGGTGATGGAGCTCCGGCGTATGGCAGTGGAAGGAGCTCGCTTCCTCCGATTTGAGTGAAATCAACTATTGACAGATGGGGGTATGATGTAGAACATGATATGTATTGAGATGGTGGCGAAAATGGATCGAATAACATCGAGATTACAATGATCAGGATCTGGAGCTGGAAGCTCCAATGTATGATGAAATTGGAAATTAATCTAAGTTAATGACTAATTACATAAACTAAAATCTACACTGCAGTGATGGAAGAAAACTACACTAGAAATGACATGAAATTAGCTCAGACCTGACCTGAATAATGGAGCAGAGAACCTCCGCGTCAAGCAAGCTTCAAGCGATGGCAGACCTCCTCATCTCCTTCTTCTTCACACTGACAAGATTGGGGAGCTCAAGTTCTCACCACGACCTCGACCCAAGGACTCCTATTGGGGTTACGAAGCAAGAGATGGGATCAAACTCAAAAAAAGGGAGATGTATGTCTATTTATACACAAAGTTTTTGGGTGGAAAGGTCACAAGATTACAGAGGTTTTGCAAAAAGATTGGATGATCAGAGAATGGGGCAAGGTTCCTGATCATGGGGCCCACATTTTTAGTGAAGGAGTTGAGGCACTTCGAGTGGTGCATGATCGAGGAAAAAAATGAGGAAGAGATGAGGGTAGGTACAGATTCAGGTTCTGACAAGGGTTGTGGGGAGACCAGATAGTTGATCAGGTTTCAACGGTCTAGGCGCTCCCATTGGGCCACCTCAGCCGAATGAGGACGCAAAATAATAAAAGATTTGTAAATTCAATTAAAAATAATAAATGATTTTATTAAATAAAACTTAAAATATAAAAATTGTTGTAATTTTATCAACTATTTTTTGTGATTTTTATTTATTTTTACCACTTCATTTATTATTTTTTAATTTTTACAAGTATATACATAAGTATATTTACATATGTTTTAAGTATTTTTACTTTTATTTTGTATTTTATGTATTATTATTATATGTACATATTTTATATATTTGTAATATATTTAAACAATGTGAACGCTATTCACATTTAGTGAAGAGGAGTGAAGAGGAATCATATAAAAATAATTCACATTTAATATAATTAATGTAAATATTATTTATATATTAAAATGTGATTCTTATAATACTATTGGGAATATTGAGAATATAATTCTCATAATGATATTAGAAAATATTGAGAATATGATTCTCATGTTAATATTGAGAACAATAGACCATGATGCTCATATATGTTAGGATTTTTTTTAATATAATTCACACATACATAATAATGCTAATGTGAATAGGATGTGCATCCACCATTAACTAATTGAGAATGGTATTTAAACTTATAAAATGTTTAATATTATACGAGAGAATATGCAATATTGTCTTCAAGAGATAATGGTGTCTCTTTCAATAAAGATATAATTAACGAAAATCGGTATCTTCACCAACTCATACTAGGAAAAGAGAAGAGATGCCTTTCTCTCTCTCTCCAGTATGCTAGTCCCCTTATGTATACACATAGAGAGCATGGGTCTCTATTCAGAACACAAATCTCTTCTCTTCGAGAAGGAACCTTAAGAGGACTCCATTTTATGTCCTCTCCTCTCCTCTCCATGTCCGTCCACAATATCCTCTCCATTTCCTTGGTCATCCCCTCGTGCTACTCCATCTCCATGTTGACATGCCTAATATAAGAAGAGCATTCGTCTTCTTCATGCTCTATGCCTGTGAGGAAGAAGGTAGTGTCGTCGAATGAGGTCTACCTAGGAGACCAAGGAGCATCTTCATATCTACGTGGGAGAAGAAGGATAAAACCACCACTCTTGGTTTCGCATGATATGTAGTCAGCTACACTACCCACCCAAATCGAAAGGTCTCTCATCCTTCAGTCTCGATAAAAACCAATGCAATCTTAACCATCCTTCTTATCCCAATATACTAATTATTTACCATGTTTGAATTCATAATCCATCTATGTAAATCTATGAACTCTTAACTGTGGCCTTAATTAGGGATATATTAAAACTAAAGCTCTGCTAAATCCTAGCTAGTTAGGGTTGAACCTTAACCAGAACATTGGAGAGCGCTAACCTAATAATGATTAATATGCACCCTAGTTAAGACCCAACTTCAACCACCTACTAATGCATCTAATCCAAATTGTAATAGCAGTTAGCTTTATCTAAGCCATAAAAGACCCCCATGCATCTAAACCTAGTTAGTAAGACTTTGACCCATTCAATTCTAATCCTACTTAAGTTAGAAGCCATCCTTGAAACAAAGCCCTACATCCTAGATATACACCTAGAACTCATTAAAATTTCTAACTGCAAAACTTAAACCACAAAACCAGTATCAAACTAAAACCTAAACCATAAATCTCCGGATGAACCTCATTAAGATATGTCAATTTGACCCTAAATTCCCCAAACCAAAATTATGTGAGTTAAAAAAGCAACCTATAAAGGGTCGAACAAAACCTAAATGAGGCTTATATAGGATCTTAAGAAGGTCTAATGTTTTAAAAGCCTTGAACATGCATTTGAGCCTACTAGAACATTTTGACTACTAGGTCCAAATCCCATCTTCTTGAATAGGTCTCGGGATCGAATTCTCCATTCTTATCAATGGTTCGATCAAAAGATCCAATGTCAAGTCTCTTCCTCAACTTTGTGGCTTCTTACATGCTTTTGGATTAAATCATATGATAGTAATGATGTCACTCACCCCGCCTCATTTCTTACCTCGAATCAAATTCTAAGGGGCCTCCTCACTCCATACCCTTTTACATCTTTTCATTTGATCATATAATCTAAGTTCTAGTGCTCATATACACCTAGCTTAAGTGCATGTGCCCTACATTAACTTTTGAAGGCAATATAACAATTGATGTAACCTTATATCCCTTCGTTTCGAAGAAGCATATAGCATACTTTTTACTTTGAACTTGTTCAAATCGACATGTGGAGGTCGATTGTACGCCCTAATGACCTAAGCCTCCACACACTGCCACCCCCGCCTCCTTCTACTGACAAAACAAATCCAATGCTAGTGTTTGAAGCCTATCTCTCAGCTTGGATACAAACATGGATCTGCTCTGCCAAATTCGGACACCCGCTCATCTTCTCCACGTCCTATTGACTTAACCCATTGGTATCTCCAATGCTAAAAAAAATGCACCAAGAAAACGCCATTCGAATCTTAAAATTGTTCACATCATAATAAGAAAGTGAATTATTAGAGCGAATGTTTTTTTAACAATAAGGTGTCTTTACTGAAAGTAGATTGTGCAAAAAAAATATATTCTTCGTGTTTTGAATTCCAATATAGTATGTAAAGGATTATCGAATTCTTGGCATAACTCCAATTTTTTACCTTATCCTTATAAAATAAGAAAAATAGTTACTTAACGAATGCGGATACAAGTCATTCTAATATACTTACATTGATTTATGACATTGCGAGTGATTTTTTATTAACAAAATGTGATCAAATCTATCACTCAATTCCCCTTGTGATGCTAAACAGGCATCTTCCTATTGTCCTTTTAGGATTGGCTTCTTTGTTGATGGCTGCATTACACGCCAACTCCACGAGCTCGTTACCTTTGCACAGCTTTTCAGCACATGGCTCCATAATATCTTTGCTCATGTGATTAATTTAGCAATTTGCATATAAATACTTTGATAATAATGGGAGACTTATTTATTATAAACATATTTTAGCCCCTTTTACATTCAATAAAACTACACATAGGGCTGCTAATCGAACTGAACATGTTCATATTCGATTAGAGTTCGTGATAATAGTTCGAAAAATGTCCGTTCGTTTTTAAACGATTTGAACATGAACTTCAAATTTTAGTTCGATAACTTAATGAACCAAACATGAACATAACATATGTTTGTTTGATAAAAGTTCGAATTCGATCTACATATGCATATGTGCACGAAGTTCTGTGTTTAACTTCGTATTTATCACAAGATAAATTTTGAGTTAAAGAAATTACAGTTTTTTGTGGGCTTTGTACCATTTTAATCTGAATAATTTCTTAATTTACTGCTTATCGAATCTATTATCAAACTCTAGTTTCGAACTTGTTCATATAAACATGTTTGAGTTAAGTTAAATCGTTAAAGGACTATTATCAAATCGAACTCGAACGTTCGATTTTTAAACGAACTCGAACTCAAAATATCCTATCGAACATTTATCGAACCGAACTCGAACTTTCGATCTTTCTTATTAAACCGAACTCGATCATAGGTTCGTTCATTACGGTTCGATTAACAACCCTAACTACGCTACAATGTTATACTCTACATATAAGATTCCTTATGGAAATACCCATAAAGAGGAGAAATAACGAATGGGATACCTTGAATTAAGGAATTTTACTCCATGATGACTGATGCAATATTGACCAATTAAACCATGCTGACGTAATCTTTATAACTACATCACAACCCATGTAATTTTACCAAGTCTTGCACCAAAACCCTTGCACAGGGTTTGTGATGTAATTAAAAAGATTATTGAGATTATGGTGTAATTGGACAAGATTTTAGGGATATTAGGGTAAAAATTCCTTGAGTTAATATAACTATGACAACTAGGTGTTCTCTCTTTTGTGAAGAACATGGTTTGGACTCTGGAGTGAGAGTGCTACAACCTTACTTACATGCATCAACAAAAACGTCATAAGGAATTTGGGATTTTTGTGGATCCGATTAGAACCAAATAACACCCATAACAAAATTTCCCAAATATTTTATTGAAAACCTATTTTTTAAGCCGGCTTTTATTGAAGATCGAATCAATATCAATCCATCATCTTACACTACAACAAGATTTCGATCAGAAGTTTTCTCATGCATCAATCTAACTCCAGACTAAGCCCTTTTGTAACATCTAAGGCTTAGAGTCGTGCCGTTATTCAAGAAAACTGACCTTAACAACCTACTGGACTTAGATACAATTGAACCCATTGACTTTATCATCCAAAACGCTTAAGTCCAAGTTATGAATTAGTAATCAACATCTCTAATAACATACACTCTCTCACACATCGTGAATACTAGTTGACGAATTGTGTATGAGGTGTTCACCTTTCCTCACCCACATCAAAAACCCGAAAATGTTCCTCATTTCATATTTCATCCACTAAACTTCGGTCGTTCTTAAGTTTTACTCAAGTAAACCACTTATCCTCTACCTAGCCAACCTCGACAAGCCATGACCCACCTAAGCTCTGCCTTCGAAGCCATATCTCATTCAATCACTACATTCACATAACGACTCCGTCCTCCAGCTCTCTAATATTGCTCAATATCCATTCACGAACACAATCCATCAAAGGATTATTAAGCATGGACACAACAACCTAAACATCCCTTTATTGCTTTCAATGAAACATCTAGTTAAAACTGATCTGACCAACAACACACAAGTGAAAAAACAACTAAGAGAAAAATAGTCAGATACAGAAGGGATTTTTACACCTATAATCCTGAGTAATTTCGCAATAATAATCATAACTGTGCATAATCATGAATTACATGAGAAACCCCGAGTAATGCTAACTCTTACATGCCATAAACCCTGTGTTATTTTCCGTTTGGTATGTCCCGTTATATTTGACGGTTTCTGTTAGAAAAGACAAAAACTGCCCCTAGTGTTAATTCTTATTTGCAAAATATGCCCGCCCCTCTCCCTCCTGCAGAGCAGCACCTCATCTTCCCTTGCAGGCCATGCATCGACCTTCCTCAATCCAGGCCGGCCATCCGCCTCCCGTGCTCCAACCCGTCGTCCTACAGCCTCCCCACCGCCTCCCTCCCGTGCATGTCGAAGCAACCCCCTTGACCTTCCTCAACCCAGGTCGGCCTCCCATGCTCCAACCCGCTGTCCTGCAAGCCTCCCTTCCCCCCCCCCCCCCCCCCCCAACGCCTGCCCACCTCCCTCCCTCCCGACTGCCCACCTCCCTCCCGCGCCCGCCCCCCCCCCCCCCCCCCCCCCCCCCCCCATCCTGCAAGCCTCCGCCCATTCTCTCCCATGCCATGCTCCAATCCCCTGTCGAAGAACCCCCCCTCCCGGTCCTGCAACTACAAGCCTCCCCACCGCCTCCCTCTCTGAAGACAACCCTCGCGGTCGCTGCCTACCCACCTCCCTCTCGCGCCGCCTACCCCCCCCCCCCCCTCTCGCGTCTGCCCACCTCCTCCCACGCCGCCAACACCCCCCCCCCCCCCCCCACGCTCTGCTCTGCCTGACCTGCCCCCACCTCCCAACAAGCCTCCACTGAAGCTCCTCGATGCTCTGCTCTACCTGCAAGCTCGTCGAGCCCCCTGCCAGCCTTCTTTTCTCCACACCGTGAAGCTCTCAAATCCATCCAATATTTTTCCTTTTCTTTTTTTTACTTCTGATTAGTAACAATCATTAGATTACAGAGTGGGTTAGATTAACTCAATCATCTGGTTGAGTTAATAAACTAAATTAACGGAAGGTTTTGGATGTAAAACGAAGCATTTATCCAGGGTTCTAGATGTATTTCATAATTATACAGAGTTATGATTGTAATTACGAAATTACTCAGGGTTATGAGTGTAAAAAATCCCAATACAACATACAAAGATATAAAATGGATAAATCTTTCGCGATTATACAAATACATTACCAATAATCGATCTTCACATCGAGACCGTCCATTTTTGGATCATCAGACCCTGTCCCATGATACAGCACATTCTCCACCAAAAAAGTCAAATCTGGGGCCCACCGTATGGGCTGCGGGTCCCATCTAAGTGGCTCCCATCCCCAATCACATCTCTCTTCCCGTAAATAAACACAGGCCTTTCTGCTCTCGCCGTTCACATCGTTCCACTATTCCTCCGGAACAATAGTCTCATAATTATTGTCCAATCACACCCCAGTAGCTCTTACATCCTCTCCCTCCATCCCATCAAACTCCATTCCTTATCCTTCTCCGCACCTCACCGCACCCACCTTCCCCATTTCACCCCTTCCCCGCCCACCCCACCTAGCGATTTCCTGTTCTTCCTCCTCCCACCTCCTCCTCCCCCGGACCCCCTCCCCACCATTCAGATCGATTCCGATCACCTATCCCCGCCGGTCAATCGAGAGGGAGAAGGGAGGAGGGATGGCAATCCTGTATTCGCTGGTGGCGAGGGGCTCGGTGGTGCTGGCCGAGTACGGGACCGGCCAGACCAACGCCGCCGGCGTCGCGCGGCAGATCCTTGAGAAGATCCCCGGCACCAACGACAGCCACGTGTCCTACTCCCAGGATCGCTACATCTTCCACGTCAAGCGCACCGATGGCATCACCGTCCTATGTATGGCCGACGATGCCGCCGGACGTGAGCTCTCTCCCCCTCCTCTTTATGATTCTGCGGATTCTTTGATCCGTTGGATAGTTTAATCAAGAAGAAGAAAGTTTGAAAATCACGGTCTGTAGGATTTGAACCGGTGTCGCTCGCAGCGAATCCATGTATGAGAAGCTGGTGGGGCGCTTCCAATATAGCTGGATTAATTGGGTTTAAGTTGTGGATTGTGCTGCGAATGCGTGGTGGGGATGTTGCGCGTGATTTGTTACGATGTGATTTTATAGTGTGGTTTTGTTTTTGATCAAATGCTGCAATTTACTTACATGGAAAGGTTATGATGATGAAAAGGATTTGGATGGATGTGTACTGGTATAGTTTGCTAAGTTGAGAATCAAGACAAGTGCTTGTTTCGTTGCATCTTGATGGTGGTGTTTTGATAGATGTGGGGTTTGGGAGGTTGACTTGGACATGGATTGGATTTCTGTCTCTCGGGCACTTGAAAATTTTAGAAATTGGCACTGGGATTTGATGGATGTAATTGCTGCTAATTGAATTTCGGCGTCTTACGGTTGGGAAGGTTGTGTTAAAAAGCGTAAGAGCTGTTGTTTTAAGCATTAAAGAGAGCAAATTGCGATTAACGTGATACTTGACCTCTTCAGTGCAAAGATTGATGCTGAGGCATGTTTATAGGTGTCCCGTGCACTCAGAGATTCGATGGAAATTTTTCTAGAAATGCGAGTCCCATACTGTCAGTTGGTGTGAACGGTATTATCATATTTTCCTATGAATTGTTTGTTATTTAAGTGGTGCAATAGGTGACAGACCTTTTCACTAGAATCCGTGAATTGTTCACTATCATAATCTGAGAAGTTGTGTCTTGGAAATGCATATTCACAAGTAAAACCTTTCTTATCCATCGGTGTTCCTGTGTGCATGAACTAATTGTTGCACAGTAGGTCATTCATGTTCAAAAGACAAACCAATCTTCTAGAAAAGCTTCAAGCGAATCCTATCAAATGTGTCTGCTAGCAGAGAAATTCTACAAGGTACACAATTTGAAAATTTTGCAGCTAGATGCCAACTACAAGAGCATCTAATATTATTCCAGCTTCAAGAATTATGGAAACTTGTCTGCTTATAGTTGTCCAGTGACGTTGTTTGGCATTTTTAAAATTATCGGGCACTAGTTTGATCAAATCCCCAGCCTTCAACAACTACAATTTGATATACGGAATTACGTTAAAAAAGATTCAGGATCTTGATAAGCTGCAACTCGCTTACCAAATTTCAAAGTATTTAATTCTTGATTATTTCACCACAGATTGGTCTATAAATCTTAGGTATTCAATGTCACTGTTGTGAAGCTTAAGAGGTACTGCTCACTTCATCATAAATTGAACTGAGAGAGACCAATGTTGCACATACAAATAAGTAATTAGATAAATGGCATGCATCCCACTTCTCAGGCAAGAAAGCTTCAATGAAAGAGACGAGACACTGCCTAAAATAGTTCAAGCAAAAATATTGTGAGATGGATCTAACAAGAAAATATGTAAGCTTGGACTTCATGTCCCCTGGAGTGGCTGGTAGTATAAAATTATAAATCCCTTGTGCAAAAACACACAAAAAATGGTCTTACTATGTAGTTTCATTGTTTTCCTAAAAATTATATTAGGAGTTTTATCACTTTAAGAAGAACCCTACTTTCGTGGTAGTCATATGGATCTTGATCTAGGCAAGTAGAAGCTGAATTGAAGATTTGACTTTCTTGCCTTATGTAATGGTACATTATGTCCGAGAGTATAAGGGATACAAAATCGAACAGGTCTCTCCCCACATGTTCCCTTATCCCCAACACACTGCCTAGTTGAAAAAAATCAAGTCAATCTGCATTCAGACCTCTTTCATGGTCTGCTTTGATGGAAGGAATGAGATATGCCTTAGGGAAATTTGACCATATTTGGAGAATGTGATTGCCCGCTTTTAGTCCCCTTGCAGCTGTTTGATTAGAGGATTTTGAGCTTATACACCCAAATGTACAATGATCAACATCATATAATTTATTGATGCTCTTAAGAAATCGTGTATAGGTGCTGTTATTGCTTCTTTCTATCTCTCATTCTTAAAAGAACTTAAGTTCTACGTAACAAACTTTTTTTTTCAAAAAAAGTCTAACTAATAACAATCGTCTTATATCTCTTATTTTCGTGAGCCTAGTTTAGTTTGGTGAGCCTTAGTTTAGTTTGACTCAATGTGAAATAGTTTGTAACTGACAATTGTTACTTTCTAATTATGGATTTAATGGAAATGGCTGGATTTCAGGTTATTTCACATATGCATGACTGAGACTACATCTGATATACTATTCATGCATTTTTTGCTTTATTACTTGAAGGCTCTTTGTAGTCATGGATTAAAAGCATCAGGTTCAAGCCTTATTACGATGGTTTACTCAGATATTTTCCAGATGTTCAGAAATTACTTTGTGTGTTGGGGAGGGTGGTGAGCAGGTTAAATCCAATCCTATTGCAAGTTAGATGATAAGAAATGAGTGAAGAAAAATATAATAGGTATTAGAAAATGCCCCTCTTAGAATGACAGATTCAATGGCTAGTAATTTATATTTGCCATGTCTTACCCTAAATCTTAATCAAGCTCCCATGCATCGCCTTGATAATGAAGCCTACCTTTTTCCTTCATTCTTCCTTTTGCAGATCATTTATGATCAATTATGTGTCATTTGATTCCCAATCGTCAGGTGAGACCTGGGAGCCAATGACTGGCGAAATTGGTGGTAGATGCTTTTCGAAACACGGACTCGAGGTAAATAGGGCATTTGCAAAATAAGAGAAGGTTTGTAAGAGAGAAAAGAGCATACTAGGACAAATGTTGGTAGAGAATTTTCTTGGATGCATCATGCATCTTATTTGTAATCTGGAGCAGGACCCTTGTCCTTTTCGATGCAATTTGCGCAGCTTGGAGAAAGAATCTAGAAAGAATCTTGGCATACAGGACAGCTCCAATCAGGCAAGATGTTAAGACTGTTGGGGGAAGCTGCATTGTGGATCGAAGAGAAAAGGACTTGGATGCATATATAGGGAAAGGAAATAATGCAACAAGAAAGGGCTGATTTTTCCAATCAGGGTCAGACAAAGCATCAAAATGACAAAAGTGTATTAGGAAAATGTAATTTGAAATATAGTTTAGGACTATGATCTTTGACACAGATTTCTTCTGGACTTTTGGAAGCCACAGTCATATTGGGATTATAAAGGCAACTATAAGCTTTTCTGATCCCCAGTTCGGCTATCTGTGGGGCTCTAAAGGTAGTGAAGTGAGGAAAGGGTATTCACTTGCCCAAGCAAACTTGTCGTGGTTGAGCTTGGCATGTCCTATATGTCCGGTGCAACAAGCGTGAAAGGAACAAGGAACAAACCCACACATTTGCTTATATCTTCTGTAAGACTTCATTCTGCTGTCTAGTGAAGAAAGGGTGTTCAGTTGCCCAAGGAAGCTTGCTGTGGTCGAGCCTGGCATGTCCTATATGTCCGATGCAACAAGCATGCAAGGCACAAGGAACTAGCCCAAACATTGGCTTTTATCTTCTCTAAGACTTCATTCTGCTGTCTAATATAAGAGCACACAATCTCTCTGCAAATCCCTTTCACATAAGCACCAAATCTTTTGATTTGTATTCTCTTCTTCCTTGACTATTTGACTGGTGACTTTTTTCCCATAAGAAGATAGAATATTCTTTGTTGCCAATTCCTATGTTCAAAGGAGAGGTGTGCGATTTCACCTGATGCACCTACTACCCTGCAGTGTTTCCTCCTTTTGCTAGCGACTCAGTGCCCCTTTCAAGTGTTTGCGAATACTGCCCATACATTCTTGGACCTACTACCATGCCTTGCTTCCTCTTTTTGGTGATTTTTGGGCTTTCAAACGCCATTTCTTTTTCACATATGTCCATCCAAATAAAAAGGTTGTAGCACCTGGCTAAGAAGGGGCAATCTAACTGTTGATATGCCTTGAATCCTAACTATCCGTTTCGAACCTAGTTGAAGAATTGTCTTATATACCCCACATCGCACCATACCCTACTAGCATGGGGATCCGTTTCTCTAGGATACATTTGCACTGGTATGAAGTCCCTAGGGTTAGGATTATCTGTATAGTATGTATTTTTTCCTTCTCCACATATAGTGAAACGATCCCTGCAGCTCGAGGACGTAGCCGAGTTAACGGTGAACCTCGTAAATCTGTGTATATGGTTTGCTTGTCTGTGTTTGTCCGTGTTTGCTTCTGCTACTCGCAACACTACCTTTATTCATCAAAGGTGATGTTGAAGAAAACAACTCCAGTGACCCTGCTTTTTCTGTAAACCATCATTGAACTTTCTCATGCACTTGCATCATGAGTTTGAGTTGACATTCTCTTCCATTTGTTGACTCCACCTCGTCTTTTGTCCTTGGAACCAGTTTGATCATAACTGAAAACTAGCTAGGGCAGAGTGAGCCTTGCTTGTTGTATTTGTAACTTGATATGGTAGGAATATCAGGATTATCAGCTGATGAATCTTCAAAGATATTTATCATGCGAAAAAGGTCAACAATGACACAGTGAAAGAGAACACAAGCAATATGCTATTTTCTGTTGCATAGTTCTATATTTATGTTCGAAAATGGATAAGTTGCATTTGCAGACCATATTTCTTTTACTTCTTAGAAATTTACTGAACATCCATTTTTTGTTTGAAGAAGAAGAATCTTCTTTTCATTTTCTTAGCATCCATCGTGATTTCAGTTCATATATGTGTTTACAAAATATTCACTTCATGGACGAAATATTCACTTCATGCCAACTCTTGTCTCAGGAAGGATCCCTTTTGCATTTCTGGAGGATATTCATGGGCAATTTGTCAAGACATATGGTCGTGCTTGTCATACAGCTCTTGCATACGCCATGAACGAAGAATTTTCTCGAGTCTTGAATCAGAAAATGGATTATTATTCAAATGATCCCAATGCTGACAGAATGAATCGTATTAAAGGTGAAATGAACCAGGTGTGTTTTAGACAAGAGTTGCATTTTGATCAAGTCCATGTACCTGAAGTATATACATCGTGTTGATCTATATAAGTTTTCTATAATTTTCACCAGAAAGTCTAAAAACGACAGACTTTATTCATGAATTCTGAAGATGGCATTTCAAGTAACTATGCTTTTAAATTTGCAGGTGCGTAATGTCATGATTGAGAACATCGATAAGGTTCTAGAAAGAGGAGAAAGGCTAGAGTTGTTAGTCGACAAAACAGCCACCATGCAAGGAAATACACATCGCTTTAGAAGGCAAGCCCGTCGCTTCAGGAACACTGTTTGGTGGAGAAACGTCAAACTCACGTATGCTTCATTATCTTGATGCTTTTTCATAATGCACATACTGTTTGAGTGTTTGGTCATATTTCTTGCCTCTTTTAGCTTACGATTGTCTGGGAATGTTACTTGTGGAGGCCTGGATCAAGTTACTATGGAATAGTTCCTGTCAAAATTATATGCAAGCGAGGGACCTCTTCTCTTTTTCCACTTTTACCAGTCTTCCTTTCTGAGGTTTATCACCCGAGGTTTTGCTCACTGATAGGAAGTAGGAGACCTATTATCTGGCAGCACCATCATAGAAAATTATTTGCTATTAGGATGATGCATAAATGATAGTTTTTTCACTAGACTTTTCACTAGACTTCTTAGTGCTTGGTTTTTTATAATTTAAAATTTTGATTTTTTTAAACCATATATAGCTCCCAACTACAACAGCAGCCAAATCTTTTCTCACTTTGTGTGTTCGACTACGTGGATTCCTTCCATACAAATTGAATTTGGGTCATATCGCTTAAATCCGATAAAGCCATATCCCTTTTCATATTATCCTTCCCACACTATTTTGTTCTTACTCGACCCCTAACAAGGCTCTTTTTTCTAGTTTCTCACATCTTAATACTGTACAAATAAGTCGCCTTGTTTGCGCACGTACATTCGTCCCTAGCTGAGACATTTTGTCTTGTTTCAGTGTCATACCAATCTTTCTTCTGATACACTCCTTGTGAAACCGATCCTCCTTTATGTAGCCAAAGATTCACCGTAGTATCTTTTTGTTAGACAGATTTTGCCCATGTCTATAATTCTTTGTATGATATTCGCCACTGTAGAACATTGCAGGTCTCACTGCAGTTTTATAGTGTTTTCTTTTGAGCTTCACCATATCTTCTCATCACAAATAACACATCAAGCTTCTATCCACTTTATCTGTTTAACAATAATTCAGTGAGTGACATCTACATCAATGCTTCCATCCCTTTTGAAAGATCAAATCCAAGTATTTAAAACGCCATTCTTTGCCTCTGACTGATGAATCCACGTTTCATCATCTTTATTCTATCATTTTGGCCTTAAAAACCCTAGTAAATGCGTGTAAATAGGCTTAATATAGGCATTTTAGCATTCATGCATATGTGTGTAAATATTGTATAAAAAGCGGTTTTTAAAGCCAAAATAATAGAATAAAGAAAAGAAAAGAAAAAGAATAAATATTGTAAATATTTTATGACCCGAAACCCCGAGACCTAGGCATCTTGATGAATAGGTCGACAAGGAATAAAGTAGGGGGAGATAAGGGCCAAAACACAGATAAAATACCTATACACTTTATTCATTCTTTATTCATTTTGGGACCTATTTTTGGTTCCACTTTTTGTACATCAAATAAAGAAACTTTGTACATGAAAGTTGTAGATAATAAAATAAAGAAAAATACAAAATTGATTTCACAGAAAAATAATATACAGATAAAAAGTTATGGTCTGAATAAAAATCCAAAATGCCAACTTCCCAGACCCGTATCTCACAAATAAAGACTCCAAATGCAGCGTACTTACCTTTAATTGTATATAGAAGAAAATAATCTAATTAATGGCGGTGGTTTCGCATTTGGCGGAGCTACGGTTTGAAAGTTGACTTTTGGACCCTCATTGTATACTTGTACATATTAAAATATTCAATTTATCATTTAGTTATTATTTTTATAATTTTATATTTTTATAATGTTGTAAGTAATACTTATAATAATTATGTATATTAAAATTAGAATAAAAACATCATTAAAATACAAATAAAAATACTTGTATATATTCAATACATAGGTATATTACCTATAGACATACCTATACAAAACATACTTGTATTTTATTAAATATACAAAATAAATCAGAAAAATAAAATAAAAATATATTTGTGTCTATAAAAGTATTTTATAATTTTAGAAAATAAAAACCAAAATAAAATAAATTAAAAATACCTAAATAAAAATAAAATACTTAAATACATAGATATAGATACCTATAAGGGTATAAATACAAACCTGTAAAAATATACTCCATAAAAATAAATAAAAATCACCATAAATTAATTCATAAAATAATAAACATTTTTTATTTTATAATAAAAAATTAATAAAATCTTTTACTATTTTTAAATGATTTTAGAATCATTTTTTCCAGGCTTTTTCCTGGTTGGTCCACGTGGACCAACCAGGAGGGCTGGAGAGTTGACCTGGGTCAACTCTCTGACCCATTGCCTGCTGTTGTCAGAATGCATTTTGTCCCATCTTCGCCCTTTTTTCTAGGCCGATCCGTTCATCGGTTGACCTAGATCTCTTCTGGGATTTTTCTCCCCTATGATTGGTCATTCACGCCCACCTATTATCTCGGGGATTGGATCAACGGGCCACCCGTGATCGCGCCTCGAAGAGAGCTCCAGAGCCATGTTTCAAAAACCACCCAAACACCTCCTCCAACCTTTGAACCCTCTTTGACCTTCTTCCCACTCTTTGGTTGTGAGTTCTGGATCGGGTCTTGTGACAGGAGATCCTCCAACTCCTCAGGGGCTGTGCTAGTCGATCAAGGAGGTGCTTCCATCACCTCCGGCCACCGTGGCCGTGGAGGTACAACCTTGGGTTGTTCAACCCTCGAGGTTCTTTTTCTTCTTCATCTTTCTGTCCATTTTTTTTGCTGCTTTATTCTCTGTTAAGATAGGGCACTGCTTCACGCATCTAACTGGTCCTTTCCTCAAGTAAACTACGCCCAATCTCCTCGCCGGAGTGCTGCGCTTCCGGCCACCACCACCAATGTCCGCCCACTCCTATTCCGCCCTTTCTCCACTGCTGTAGCCCCCAGGACCATTTTTTTTTGTCGTGTGATCTTCATTTGCAGGTCCTGGAGGTGCAAGACCCCGCCGGGGGTCGGTTTTTGAGATACGACAAGGCACCCGGGCACCCCGCCGATCTCCGCCCTTGGAGGCTTCCCGGAGACCTGCTGGAGCTCGTCCTCGCCCATCGCGGGCGCGTAAGACCTCCAGGAGGATTTTGCGCTCCGCGGGGGTCCTTCCTCTGGCCGGCGGGTGGTGCTATGCGCGCGTGAAGTCCGGACTTGGCCGGACTCGTCCCTGTTCTTGCGAGGGAGGTCCCTGCCGTCCGATCAAGAAATGGGTGCCAGGCAAAACAGCGGCCGTCTGATGCCCTGAGGTTACACCGTTGATCTACGCCGACAATAGCTAATCCAGGCCGTGGATTTCGAATCGGCATCGCGCGTCCGTAGGCTGCCACGTGGGTTAAGTAAAATCCGATCACCGTTGGATGCCCCCTTTTGTCTGGGTAAATTGCGAACTATACCCAGCGCTTTTTGTTATTACTTATTAGTTTATAATCTTTCTACTGCTGTGTAAAGTATTTGTGACATTTGCGAACTTGCCCCCCAATGTTTTGACTATTGCGAAGAGACCCCTGCCAGGCGCGCGTGCGAGCCACGTGCGCCTTGGCATTTTTGCGGGGATAGCCTCGTCATTTTTATTATTAATATTCAGTTCGCTAAGTTTTTCATTTAGGTATTTAGTTTCTGGAATATTTTCGTGGAGACCCCCGTATTTCCTGTTAATTGCGCAAATACCCTTGCATGCATGGTTCTTCTTTTTGTTACTAGTATTTTATGCATGCAGCTATAAAGCCCTAAAAAATCTACAAAAATTAACTTAGACGTCTGTTGCATAGTACTTCCACGCCGTATTTTTATTTTTCGTAATTATTGCTTTTTTATATTTATTAAAAATCAAAAACATCTATTTTCAGCACTGTCTAGCTTCTAAAATACCAAAAAAATATAAAAACTCTCCAGAAAAATCCCAAAAAAATATATTTTGTGTCTTTTAGTTTGTTTTAACTCCCAGCCAAAAATCTCTAAAAAATATAAAACCAAACTCCAAAAAAATGCAAAACTCTAAAGACCTTCATAAAAATTTATAAAATCATTAAAAAAATCCAAAAATAGTGTTTTCTTTTCCTGAATTTTCTTGGTTTCATTATCTTTAAGTGAAAATTACTTTGGAGAATTTTTGCCACTGATTTCTATTTTATTTCTCCATTTCAAGTTTCAGCCTTGCTTTTTACTACTGTTTTCTTTATTTTGATAATTAAAAATACCAAAAACAATTTAAAAATTACCCAAAAATCACAAAAACATTAAAAAAGTATAAAAAGACCAAAAAGACTTTATTTGCTTATTTTTGAGTATTTTTATCTATTTTTATAAATATCTCTTGCTTTCTTTTATTACATTGTCTTTAATTTCCAATTTGGAAAAAGAAAATATAAAAAAAATATATAAAATATAAAAAGAAAATATAAAATCAGTAAATTAAAAATCAAAATACAAAAATACAAAAATTAAAAATCAAATAAAAATTATAAAAATTAAAAACCCACAAAAAAATAGCTTAATAGGCATTTGATCACAACTCACTCATTTTTGAGCCTTAGTGCCCCGTTCTACCTGTCTGCTCCCTGTGTTCGACCTCTACAATACTTGCACCTATACACATCTTTGTTGTAGAGTTATAATAAATTTTAACTCCGCACATTTACATTCATTGCTTGATATATCTGTCGTGGGTTAATTGTTGTTTGAATCGGGATTTCGAGCGGTCACCGCATCGACTGCGGTTTCGCCTTGTGAAACCGTACGACCCTCTATTTCTCGGTTAAAAAAATGGCGCCGTTGCCGGGGAGCAACAGCGCGTAGTTCGAGTTTTTGTTTTGTGTTGTGATTATTTGTCTACCTTTGCGGCTTTTATTTCTGCTTGTTTTATTTTCTTTATTTTTGATATTTCTTGTTTGAATTGTCTAACCTCTCTCTTGTTTGACTTCTTGCGAGGAACGCGGATCGAGGGAGGAGCTCTATTCCAGGAGCCCCTACGCACCCACGTGAGGCGACTGAACTTAGCACGAAGGCGGGCTAGGAGAGAATTTTGAAGACAGCTCTAGTTCTTTCTTCTCTTATATTTATTTTGTAATTTAAGTGAGTGAGAGACTATAATTGTAATAATACAGGTACCCCCGGACTGGACTCTCTGGAGCCTAATTTCCAAGTGATTGTTCACTTGGGGGCTCTCGCGGTTTTTGTCGGCTTTTCATCGCATTTTTTTATTTTGTTTTGTTTTTCGATTTTATTTCTTTTGTGTGATTGAGCCCCTAGTTCTAGGATTGTTTGCGATAGACTAAGGCCAAACACCTAATATTTTGCATGCACCTATAGTCTCGTTTGGACTTAGTCAAATTTTAAATAGTTGATCCTCACCTTCAACCCGTCGTGCCGCGAGCTCTCCCCGCAAAGCGCTTTCTCCTACCCTCAATTTGTTGAGCAGAGGAGGGGTGAGCCTAGACCGGACTCTAGGGTTGAGGATTGACGGTCAACTTGTGGTTCTTCCCGCTAATAGCAATTTTTGAACTTAGGGCGATTTCATCGGCTTTGCATTTGCATATAGATAGGTTTCAATTCTGCTGAGCATCCTTGCATGTAGAGTGCTGGATGCAAGGTGAGCATTTACGCTTTAGCATCCATCATTATTTGCCGCTTGCATTGCTTTTCCGACTCTATCTCTTATTTTGCCAACCTAGGTGTTTAAAGGAATTGAATCCTCGTTAGGCTCGTGCATTTCTAACTAAAAATCCAAAAAAAGTGATAACCAATAAAATTGGGACTGCTAACATTACTTGACCCTAAAATTCACCAAAAAGAAAATCTTGTATTGGGGCGAGTAATCCCCTCATTGTCTTCGCTTTTACTTGCTCGCGCACACACTAAGGATTAGTGCCCAAATCCCATTTTAGCCCCCTAAGTGTTTGCGCAATTTTGGACTTCTCACCTAACTCTAAAACAGACAAGATAAAAAGACCGCATTTGTGGTCTTCACCGAGTTGAGTAGGTGAATTGAGGGTTTATCTTATTTTCATTTTTGTTTGTGATTGTTTTGTGTGTGTCCTAGATCATCCCCGCGCATTTGCGCCTTCTTCTCACCTCTCTTGGCTTGACCATCGTGCTCTCCCGATCATTTTCTTTTGTTTCGAGATGGCCGACTGGAGCGTATTCTATCCGGACTTTGCGGATCACTCGTTCACTCCAGCCGGTCCACCTCCTTTTTTCCAGGAGGACTTTGCTCCTGATTTTTGTACATATCCAACCAACCCACTATTTCAGGATCCGGACTTTGACCTTCACCAGTCATTTCCACCACCATCACCTACACATTTCGACAACCCGCTCTTCCTTGAGTATTCCGATCCGGAATGTGATTTTTGTCCACACCCACCGCCCACATTCGACTCACCCGATCCTGGGATTTTGGAGTCACCTTTCATGATGTCCACACTTGAGACCTTGAATCAGATGATGGAGCATATGAACTCGAGGATGAGTGATCTATTTAGTAAAAATAAGAACCAGAATGTTGCTCCATGCTTTGAGGATGAGGATTCATTTGAGGATTTCCATGAGAGCTTGCAATCGCCCAAAATACAAAAAAATGAGAAAATTTTAAAAATACAAAAAGAGATCGGGAGACCTTTGATCGAGTCAGACTGTGAGGAAAGCGTACACTTGCCAGATCCTCTGACCACACAGCCTCTCACACCTAGTCCCACCTTTGACCCCGAGGATGCCGCTGTACAGACTGCTCTTGGCATTCCTCGTATATATTATGATTCCGACTTCCTCCCTTGTATGGAGGAGGTCCAAAATTTCAAAAAAATGTTGACTAAACCCGAAGTGGTGGCCACCATACATGAGATTATCCGTGCCCCACTTCAGCAGGCCATGACCGATTTATCTGCTCCTCTTCCCAAGAAGAGAAAGCGGAGGAGCAGATCTGAGCGTCATATCTTGACCATGGCCACTGCCCATGCCATCTCACATCGTCCCATTCCTCGGAAGAAGAACACTGCCACACCTTTCATTAGCTGCACAATCTCTGACCATACTTGTGATCGCACTCTCCTGGACGGCGGTGCTTCGATTAGCATATTACCCTTCTCGCTGGTACAGTCTCTTCACCTAGGGCCTCTCAAGAAGACCAGGATGATTGTACAATTTGCTGATGGATCAATAAAGAGGCCGAAGGGTATTCTTGAAAACGCCGTCATCTCAATTCAGGGCATGAGTTATACCGTTGATTTTGTCGTATTGCCCATGGAGACCTCCACAGGGGAGCATTCTCCAATCATCCTGGGACGACCATTCCTCGCCTCCGCGAGGGTCGTTATTGATTACGGATCAGGAGAGATTCGCTTTCGCCCGGCTGACGGCTTGACGAGAGCGAAGCATTGATCACTGCACCTACTGCCGACCAGAGACCTGCACCTGATGTGACCACACCTATCTTGGCTGACCTCGAGGACCATGACCTTGATGATACTATCAAAGAATTTTGTTGTCTATTGGATTCCACTGAGACCCGAGAATTTCTCCCGGTTGAGGAAACCTCGGAAAGCATGGACCTCGACGTTCCTTCTTCTGGGACTTGGCGTTGTGTTGATGACATCCGCGGGATTTACACGATTGACACCATTGAGCGGAGGGCAGATGTAGAGACTATACAGGACGAACATGTTTTGACTACTTCCACTGATGAGTCCGCTCCTGTCCATGTAGATACTGATGAGACTAAGGCCGAATTTGATTTAGTTGCATTTCTTCAGAGATTCGGACCTTTTGATGAAAAAGATGATCCAGTTGAGATTATAGAGGACGAACAGAGTTCGACTACTTCCACCGATGAGTTCGTGCCTTTTGATTTTGATTTGGACGAGACCTCGCAGGACGACACTGAGTATACTACTTCCGATGATGATGAGTTCGTCCCATTCCACTTTGATATCAGCGAGACTCCCAAGGCCGGACCTAGCCGTACTTCTTCCACTACTCCGTCTGTGCCTTCACACCCTAGGGCCCCCGAGGACTTACACCTTGTCGACCCTGATCGGATTCCGTCCACTGTGGACCCCGATGTCGACCTGCACCACACTAGATCTATTCCTCCGCGGTCCCGCAAGAAGGTTCGCTTTCAACCTTCTTGATCATCTGTATATCCATCTCTGTTGTATATTCACTTTTGTGTACCTCTGTTCTCTCTCCCGTATTGCTCGTCTACCCATTCCTCGAGTCTGCCTTACTTAGGACGTACTTTGTCCTAAGTATAGGGGGGTGGACGAGCCGATTGCTCTTTTGTCGTTCCGTCTGATCACTCCTGTTGTTGCCTATACTTAGGGCTTCTTTTACCCTAAGTATAGGGGGAGTGACGTGTACATCCTCCGATCTCTTCTTCCATCTTTATCTCTTTTCTTCTTTTCTTCTTTTCCTCTTATATCTTCTTCATCTGCCGAAAAGGTGTCACCCCTTGCAGACAGTCTTCTATACTTAGGACGTACCTTGTCCTAAGTATAGGGGGGTGTGCACCCCGAGTTGTCTCATTCATTTCGATCCTCTCCATTGTCTCCTCTTCTTGTCTATACTTAGGGATATCTTACCCTAAGTATAGGGGGAGACAATCCGAGTACGATCTGTTCATTCCCACCCTTGACCCTCCCTGCTTTGTGTACAGTCTGCTATACTTAGGATTATTTGATCCTAAGTATAGGGGGGACGGTCAACTTCTCATTCATTGATTCATTCATCCATTCCTTTATTTATTCTTTAGATTTTCCTATACTCAGTACGAGTTATGTCTTCTCTTTTCTCTCCGATCTATGAGGACATAGCTCAAGCTAAGTATAGGGGGGTCGTATATACTACGTATATACTTTAGCCATAACTCGTACTTTCGTATTTTCTTAATAAACGTGGATAATAATTCTTTAAAAAAAAATTCATTAAAATTCATTAAAATTCATTAAAAATTCTTAATAAAAAGATGTGGTTATTCCTCAAATTCTTTTTGTATTTACTGATTAATAAATCAGGTGAAAATGTTTTTTGCAAAATGTTTGAAAAATAGTTTGAAAATCTTTGTGAACATCTATTGAAAACTATTTTGAAAATATTTTGTTTCGTGTTTTCAACCTGTGTGAAAAAATGTGTGGATTGTAAAATTTCTTTTCTTTGTGTGAAAGAAAATGTGTGAAAAATGATTTTGCAAAATGGTTTGAAAAATGGTTGCAAAAATGATTTGAAAAACCTATATATACTGTTTTGAAAGCCTTTGCAAAATGAATTTCAAATGTTTGTAAAATGTTTGTAAAAATTATTTTGGACTATAGTTTTCAAAAAATTGTGTGAAAAGTTTGTGTCAAATAAGTTGAGGAATATACACATCACACCAAAATCCACCTATATATATGTATAAAATTGACCACTTACCCTGTAAATTCTTAAAATCCACTTCTTGTATATATAAAGAAGCACTCCCGTGTACATAGTTTTCACCTTGTTTTCAGCCAAAATCTTTTTGTTTTCAAAAATTCCCAAAAACATTTGCAAAAATTAAAATCCAAAAACATTTGAAAAATCTTTTTGAAAAATACAAAAAAATGCATATGCATCATCATCATATTTTCAAAAATCCATAAAAAGTTCAAAATCTTTGAAAATTGCATCACAAAAATATTTTCTGCACTGCATTGCATAGCATGAGCATTTTTCGGATTGAGTTTGATAGCTGAACAAGTCTAAGTAAAATCCAGAGATTGGAGCTTGATTGGACCTTAAAATCTACCTAATAACAGGAACCTTATAGGAACTGGGTTTGAGGTACTTCAGGTCTAGTTGACTTAATTCTTTGAGGATCACGGGACTTGGTTCAATGGATTCTTGACTGCCTAAGTAGAGTATTTCGGAGCACACGCACGACTCTTGTTGATAATGACTTAACTTGGACACCTGCACCTTTCACATGGCTCAACTCAGTTGGAGTGGTGAGGGGATTGGATTTGCCGATATGAGACGCACACAAGTGGAAACACTTGTCCTCCTCTAGGGAGGGAAGTGCACCCCAACCCGTCCAGTGATTAGGAAGTCTAAAGACAGGAGGCTGTGGGTTGCGATAAAGCTTCAAAAGAGGGATAGTCTACTGGCTCAAGAGGAAAAACTCCTTATGTAAATGCTGCTGTGAATAGTATTTCAAAAAAAAAAAAAAAGTCAGGCATGTACAAAAAAACAAAAAGCCTGCAAGTATGTACAAAGTCAATAAGCAAGCTTGAGTTCCAAAGTCATATCATGTGAGCCTGCAGCAGGATGACTTGACTACACTGGTCTTGCATCCAAGGATAGGTAGCTACACTGGCTACCGTCCATTCTTCTCTTCACCCCCTCCTCTTGAGCTGGTTGCCACTTGAACTTAGAAGGGAATACCCCGCTCCTCGAGGATGGAGTTGCTGGATTGGGGAATCATTGGGTTGTCGTACTGGAGAAGTCAGTCTCTTTGTCATTCTAGTTGGGGAGAGCCACCATCACTTACACTGTACAAGTCAGATTCATAGTCGTAAGAGTTTGCGTATGAGTTGAGATATTTCTGACCTGGCTATTGAGGAGACTTGAGCAGAGTTTTGGGATTCTTAGGGACTGTTGGATTTCAAATTCGGTTCTCATTAAGGTTCCGCCCGCACTAAAATTCCAAAGGTCCGACTTAAGCTCCAAACTTTGATTTTGTGAAGACAAGTTTGATAATCAAGTTTAGTCCACCTTTCTTCTTTTTCTTTTCTTTATTTTTCTTTTCCTGCACTTATTGCATAAGTGTTTGCTAGGGACTAGCAAAGGCAAGTATAGGGGGATGATGAATCCACGTTTCATCATCTTTATTCTATCATTTTGGCCTTAAAAACCCTAGTAAATGCGTGTAAATAGGCTTAATATAGGCATTTTAGCATTCATGCATATGTGTGTAAATATTGTATAAAAAGCGGTTTTTAAAGCCAAAATAATAGAATAAAGAAAAGAAAAGAAAAAGAATAAATATTGTAAATATTTTATGACCCGAAACCCCGAGACCTAGGCATCTTGATGAATAGGTCGACAAGGAATAAAGTAGGGGGAGATAAGGGCCAAAACAGAGATAAAATACCTATACACTTTATTCATTCTTTATTCATTTTGGGACCTATTTTTGGTTCCACTTTTTGTACATCAAATAAAGAAACTTTGTACATGAAAGTTGTAGATAATAAAATAAAGAAAAATACAAAATTGATTTCACATAAAATAATATACAGATAAAAAGTTATGGTCTGAATAAAAATCCAAAATACCAACTTCCCAGACCCGTATCTCACAAATAAAGACTCCAAATGCAGCGTACTCACCTTTAATTGTATATAGAAGAAAATAATCTAATTAATGGCGGTGGTTTCGCATTTGGCGGAGCTACGGTTTGAAAGTTGACTTTTGGACCCTCATTGTATACTTGTACATATTAAAATATTCAATTTATCATTTAGTTATTATTTTTATAATTTTATATTTTTATAATGTTGTAAGTAATACTTATAATAATTATGTATATTAAAATTAGAATAAAAACATCATTAAAATACAAATAAAAATACTTGTATATATTCAATACATAGGTATATTACCTATAGACATACCTATACAAAACATACTTGTATTTTATTAAATATACAAAATAAATCAGAAAAATAAAATAAAAATATATTTGTGTCTATAAAAGTATTTTATAATTTTAGAAAATAAAAACCAAAATAAAATAAATTAAAAATACCTAAATAAAAATAAAATACTTAAATACATAGATATAGATACCTATAAGGGTATAAATACAAACCTGTAAAAATATACTCCATAAAAATAAATAAAAATCACCATAAATTAATTCATAAAATAATAAACATTTTTTATTTTATAATAAAAAATTAATAAAATCTTTTACTATTTTTAAATGATTTTAGAATCATTTTTTCCAGGCTTTTTCCTGGTTGGTCCACGTGGACCAACCAGGAGGGCTGGAGAGTTGACCTGGGTCAACTCTCTGACCCATTGCCTGCTGTTGTCAGAATGCATTTTGTCCCATCTTCGCCCTTTTTTCTAGGCCGATCCGTTCATCGGTTGACCTAGATCTCTTCTGGGATTTTTCTCCCCTATGATTGGTCATTCACGCCCACCTATTATCTCGGGGATTGGATCAACGGGCCACCCGTGATCGCGCCTCGAAGAGAGCTCCAGAGCCATGTTTCAAAAACCACCCAAACACCTCCTCCAACCTTTGAACCCTCTTTGACCTTCTTCCCACTCTTTGGTTGTGAGTTCTGGATCGGGTCTTGTGACAGGAGATCCTCCAACTCCTCAGGGGCTGTGCTAGTCGATCAAGGAGGTGCTTCCATCACCTCCGGCCACCGTGGCCATGGAGGTACAACCTTGGGTTGTTCAACCCTCGAGGTTCTTTTTCTTCTTCATCTTTCTGTCCATTTTTTTTGCTGCTTTATTCTCTGTTAAGATAGGGCACTGCTTCACGCATCTAACTGGTCCTTTCCTCAAGTAAACTACGCCCAATCTCCTCGCCGGAGTGCTGCGCTTCCGGCCACCACCACCAATGTCCGCCCACTCCTATTCCGCCCTTTCTCCACTGCTGTAGCCCCCAGGACCATTTTTTTTTGTCGTGTGATCTTCATTTGCAGGTCCTGGAGGTGCAAGACCCCGCCGGGGGTCGGTTTTTGGGATACGACAAGGCACCCGGGCACCCCGCCGATCTCCGCCCTTGGAGGCTTCCCGGAGACCTGCTGGAGCTCGTCCTCGCCCATCGCGGGCGCGTAAGACCTCCAGGAGGATTTTGCGCTCCGCGGGGGTCCTTCCTCTGGCCGGCGGGTGGTGCTATGCGCGCGTGAAGTCCGGACTTGGCCGGACTCGTCCCTGTTCTTGCGAGGGAGGTCCCTGCCGTCCGATCAAGAAATGGGTGCCAGGCAAAACAGCGGCCGTCCGATGCCCTGAGGTTACACCGTTGATCTACGCCGACAATAGCTAATCCAGGCCGTGGATTTCGAATCGGCATCGCGCGTCCGTAGGCTGCCACGTGGGTTAAGTAAAATCCGATCACCGTTGGATGCCCCCTTTTGTCTGGGTAAATTGCGAACTATACCCAGCGCTTTTTGTTATTACTTATTAGTTTATAATCTTTCTACTGCTGTGTAAAGTATTTGTGACATTTGCGAACTTGCCCCCCAATGTTTTGACTATTGCGAAGAGACCCCTGCCAGGCGCGCGTGCGAGCCACGTGCGCCTTGGCATTTTTGCGGGGATAGCCTCGTCATTTTTATTATTAATATTTAGTTCGCTAAGTTTTTCATTTAGGTATTTAGTTTCTGGAATATTTTCGTGGAGACCCCCGCATTTCCTGTTAATTGCGCAAATACCCTTGCATGCATGGTTCTTCTTTTTGTTACTAGTATTTTATGCATGCAGCTATAAAGCCCTAAAAAATCTACAAAAATTAACTTAGACGTCTGTTGCATAGTACTTCCACGCCGTATTTTTATTTTTCGTAATTATTGCTTTTTTATATTTATTAAAAATCAAAAACATCTATTTTCAGCACTGTCTAGCTTCTAAAATACCAAAAAAATATAAAAACTCTCCAGAAAAATTCCAAAAAAATATATTTTGTGTCTTTTAGTTTGTTTTAACTCCCAGCCAAAAATCTCTAAAAAATATAAAACCAAACTCCAAAAAAATGCAAAACTCTAAAGACCTTCATAAAAATTTATAAAATCATTAAAAAATCCAAAAATAGTGTTTTCTTTTCCTGAATTTTCTTGGTTTCATTATCTTTAAGTGAAAATTACTTTGGAGAATTTTTGCCACTGATTTCTATTTTATTTCTCCATTTCAAGTTTCAGCCTTGCTTTTTACTACTGTTTTCTTTATTTTGATAATTAAAAATACCAAAAACAATTTAAAAATTACCCAAAAATCACAAAAACATTAAAAAAGTATAAAAAGACCAAAAAGACTTTATTTGCTTATTTTTGAGTATTTTTATCTATTTTTATAAATATCTCTTGCTTTCTTTTATTACATTGTCTTTAATTTCCAATTTGGAAAAAGAAAATATAAAAAAAATATATAAAATATAAAAAGAAAATATAAAATCAGTAAATTAAAAATCAAAATACAAAAATACAAAAATTAAAAATCAAATAAAAATTATAAAAATTAAAAACCCACAAAAAAATAGCTTAATAGGCATTTGATCACAACTCACTCATTTTTGAGCCTTAGTGCCCCGTTCTACCTGTCTGCTCCCTGTGTTCGACCTCTACAATACTTGCACCTATACACATCTTTGTTGTAGAGTTATAATAAATTTTAACTCCGCACATTTACATTCATTGCTTGATATATCTGTCGTGGGTTAATTGTTGTTTGAATCGGGATTTCGAGCGGTCACCGCATCGACTGCGGTTTCGCCTTGTGAAACCGTACGACCCTCTATTTCTCGGTTAAACACTGACCCATCTCTATTCCTTACCATTGAACTTGCATTCCATATACTCCGCACTAGTTCTATTTAGTCAGAAATCCTTACATTCCGAAGCCTCCCTTCTAAGCTCATGCTTCCTTTAATTCTATCTATCGTTTCTTGCACTAAAGCAATGTCATCTGCAAACTGCACCTAGGTACCTCCTTTTTGTATGTGCTTTGTTGAATTTGTCCATATAAAAGGTAAAAAAGTAAGGACTCGGGGCTGATACTTGGTATAGACCAATAATGCTGCTACTGCTCTATTGGCATTGGGGATTGAGAATTCGTGAAATTTTGGTGAAATTTCATCGAAATTTTTTGCCGAATTTTTGGTATCGACAAGGGCTTGGTGTTGAAACTCCCCTATAGATTTCGATCGAGATGGGTCGAAATATTGGTGATATTTCGGCATATCGACCCATATCGGTTGAAATTCATGGTTTTCAGTACAAAAATTTCTCGGATTTCGGCCGATATTGATGAAATTTCATCAATACCTATGTATATCAACAATATTATCCATATGAGATTGATTTTATTACTTATTTAGCTACTCCCAATATTAAACCACAAAATGATTTATATAATTTGTTTCGGGTCCGTGGCACTGCCCTCGCACCTCGCAAGGGATCGCACCTGCTCCTCCTAGACCCCCCAGGCTCGTTGACCAAGCAACGAGATTCCGTTTGGTAGAGTATGATGCGATAGGGGCGGTGCATACTATGATTCCTAAACTTGGGGAGCTTTACCCCCCTTTGGGTTTTAACAATGGAGATCAAACAATCATGTAACTTCTAGATATCCGATATAGCTTGTTGATTTGATCTCATTTGTCATTTATTTTCGTCAATATATACAGTTTACTGTAAGGTAACTAATTCCATAATTCGCAAGAACATTGTCTACGACAGTTATTTCTATGAACGAAATATTGTCTCATTAAATATTATCTACATTTTAGAATCAAATGTCTCTTCTATTTTTATGAACAAAAGACACGTTCTGAGTCTTGTTAATTTATTTATTTCGATTTTCATTTCCTATATCCATCAATCAACTCAATGATATGCCTGATATGTGCTATATAAGGCATATGGATGAGAGATATGTGTGATATAAGTGTGCATTTATAAGCTATTGTTATTTTAAGAACTTGGATGATATACATTTCCAATATGTAACATCTAAAAATCAACATTAACAACGATATGATCGGTATGTTGTGATATAAGGGGCATAGATGAGCGATATGTGTGATATAAATGTGTATTTGTAAGTTATTTATTATTGTAACTTGAAAGCTCTTAATTTGGGGGGAAAATGGTCGAAAATGACTTTTTTGAGCCATTTTTGACATTCCACATAAATTGTTGAAATTTTCCTCGATTTTGAGAGAGACTGAACCAAAATCGAAATCGAGATTTCCAACCATCTGAAACCTTACTGTCAAAAAAAGTTTCAACATGAGCACATGCGTCTTTTACAGGTGAACTTCGCAGTCCTTGTATTCTGAAAGTCCTCTCTACTAAGTTCAGACCAGAAAATCAAACCCAGGTGACACTTTAATCAATTCAAAATGGCACTAGTTAGATGATAGGATGCTTGGTTTTCTTTCTCGTTACATGAAAATAGATAGCATGTTCTTTGACCTTTTGCCGGGAAAGGAACAGAGTGTGGCAGATAGCCCTCTTAGATGCGTTTTCTGCTCTGGTGTGTGTCACGTTTTTGCCGAGAAAGGAACGGATGTCCTTTTCTTGTTGTCTTGGCCCTTGGGTGATCTCCGTCATTAATTCTATGTATGTTATATTTCCTTCGAAGGTGTGGGGTGATTGCTATGTAGTAGAGTGGCGTCATAAAGGTCATCAAATCATGAGTATGTTTGATAGGTCTGCTTCTGAGTTCTGACATTATTTGCGCCAGGGATCTGGGTTTGCCAGAAAAAAAAAGAAAAGTAGGGTAAATTTTGATCGTAGTTCTACGACAAAAAAGAAGACACTTGCAGAACTAACAGAGCTATAAAAAAAGTAACTTGTGCGTTCACCTAGGAATATCAATAAGGATTTCCGCACATTTGCCAATCCATCTCTTCTGTAGCTATTGAACGGTGGCATTATGTAGATTTAGCAACTATCGAGGATACAACCTTAATATCAGATGACATTTTTCTAAAGATCCACCTTCAAATATGTAGTTATGCTACAAATAAATGAAACTACTCTAAACGAACAAAATTAAAACAACAAACTGACCAACGTAATATGCTTTTTATACCTGCTTGTGTACTGCATCATTCCCAAATAATGATGTCCGATAATCTAAAATTCGGAATTAGACTCAACATGGATTATGAATATGTGGGGTGTGACTCTTTTACTGAATCTTGCAAACGTCAAAACCTTGAGTCATCTACACCAACATTTGTTTTTCCAGAATAATTGAATGCGCCTATTATTTTAGTGGGTAAGTGCAACCATTTTACTTGGCCAACTGGAAATTCGGATCTTCCTAATGTTTGTTATAACTATAGAGAAGGAAAATATCATAAAATGAAGCTGCACAGCTCAAGTTTCTTTTAAGAACAGCATAGGAACGTAAGATCCTTGTGCTATTTTCTTCCAGATTTTGTTTGCTTTTGTTGAAGTACTCGTGGGCTAATATTGACTTCATATGTTGCTCTTTGTGGTCAATGCGACAATAATCAGATGCATTGACAATGTCTTCCATGATCCTCTCTCTTGATCCATTTCGTGACATTTGTCGGATCGAATAACTTCTTGGTTGGTATATTAATTGTGCTACAAAATTGAGTTGTTGTATTATCCTTAGATGACGCCTTTTTGTCAGAAAATCTGTACCTTCATTCCTTGGGTGTTTTCTGCTGATACTAGATTATTCTACTTACAAATAGTATGAATTTATGAAAGTGTGCAAACTACGGGATCAATTGCGTTCCCAAAACTGATGCATTGCGAACAAATTTTATGGTGCAGGTTGGCCTTGATTCTCCTCCTCCTGATAGTAATCTACATTGTTGCTGCATTCTTCTGCCATGGCCCTACGCTGCCGTCCTGTATATAGTTTGAGCGTGGTCTATACACAAATGAGCTTGCTCCCATATCATTAAAGCGTGCAATTTGTATAATTGTCTCGAGTGTCATCTTCTTCGCAACATTCATCGCCGTGAGTGTGTAAGTTCCATTTGTTGTCCTCTTTGATTGTCACACATTCTTCTAAACGGCTAATCATCTTTTTACAAGGGTGCGTGTGTTAATGAGAGATTAGCAGTTGTGACAGGACTTTGTTTGATTTTTCATTTGATTTTCTTTCCAAGCTTTTTGGATGAAGGGCCTTAACTTGCAGGCTTTTGATGTATTCAACAACAGGAGATGAATGTTGGCATTTTAGCATTATATATATGTGGTTATTTTTGCATTGCGTGTCAAGAAGAGAACACACACAATCACAATACATAATGTTATATAGTGGTTTGGCAATGTGCTTATTCCATTCCTCGAAGCCTTGAACTCGCTCTTCTTTATCATTCATGAAGATAGTACCTAGAAGTGCAATGGCCGGGGGCTCCCTGATGGCACTTTTATACCGCAAAGTTAGAAGGGTATGATGTTACATGAAATCATGAATATATCTCATGTACGCTAAAAAGAAATTATTATCAAGTTTTCACATAGGACAACCTAACTATTATTGATTTTACTAGAAGAAAAGGTGATCCAAATCTTTTTAGAACCTCGAAAAAGCTGGAATCAAAGGGTGCATTTAGTTACGATTTAGCGCAATCTCGAGTATTCAGTCATTATTGAATAGTAAATTTATTATTATCTTCATGCTTTTTCTTTAATTAAAATATTTAGAGTTAAGAGATAAGTAAGACGGAAATAATTCTAAAATAAAATGCATTTTACCTAGTTTTATAATTAATCCGATTTGATTAGTTAAAACTTAAAAATACTTATGCGCTAGGTATTTTCCAAGTTATGCCACATGATTCGAGCCCAATCAAGTTCGATCCACTAGAACCGAGCTTGGCTCGAGCCACAATATCAAGTTCAAGACCCCTGCCCAATCCTTTTTCTTGTGCTATATATTCGCATAGATTAACTTTTAATTAACCATATATGTCTATAATTTGAATTTTTTTTAATATATATTTGATAAAGCATTAGTTTATATTTAACAAATTAATATGTTGAGTAATCAAGCTGAAAATTGATCTCAACTTGGCAAGGACATATAAATCGTGACAGGCTTAAAAGGACAACATCAATCACCAATTTAGTTAGGGAACCAAATCCGATGCAACCTATTTTGTAAGTTTTTTTATTCTTTTCGGCATTTATTTGCATGAGTTGCATTTTTATTTTCTTGATTTAAATTGTAGTTTCCACGAAAGGATGCTTTGGTTCATGAGGTGCCATCATTTCATCATGCAACCTCCGTATTAGCAACTTAAAAAAGAGAGTTAATATTGATGTTTGAGATGGAACATGAATGATTAGTTTTTGAGTCCAATCAAATTCTTTTTGGGTTTCTGCATCATGATTTTTAAATCTTATTCAGGTAGGGGCTTTTTTAAAAATAATTATCAAAATATTCGTAATTAATTAAATATGTATCAAGTTTTATTATTAAAAAAATAGCTATCAATCGGCACCTGAGGTGCCGATTTGGGATGTAAAGTCCAAATCGGCACCTCAGGTGGCGATTTGGATTTCTCCCTTCGAATATTTTATGTTCATACCCTTCTTTTTATTCCCCATTCAAAACACCCAGCACTCATTTTGTCTCTCAAAAGGAGGGATATGGATGCAAAAGGGAGCAACCTAAATCGGCACCTCAGGTGCCGATTTGGGTTGCTCCCTTTTGGGTCATTTAAATCTATATCCCTCCTTTTGAGAAGCACGCTTTTGCTGCATGCATCACATAATTTGTTAAAATCATTTCATCTATCTCTTCCAATTCTCGATTTATTTTATTTAGATCAACAAACTAACCACCGGTCAGAGGAAACAACATGAGCACAAGTGAGGCCACTAGTCCCGTTGTCTTCACACTCAGAATTGCCACTCCAAATAGCTCCCCAACTCTCTAAGCAAATTAATCACATATTTAGCCTAATCATACCTTAATCATCTCAGAAAAATCATGCATACCTGGTTCGTGACGACGACCAGATAAATCTACAGCAACGTCAAGAAGAAGCATGAACCGTCCTCATGAAATCGACCATGAAGTAGACGATGGCCATGAAGATGGTCGAATAGAAGAGGTGCGCCACCATGTCGCAAAGCGTGCTGCACGTGTTGTACACGCCGATCCGGTACATGTCTGCATTCCTCTTCATGACCAGGTGCACCTTCTCAAATGGGAAGACGTACACCTCCGTGAATATCGACGATGACGTCCAGAAGATGCATATGTAGAACATCAATCCAACCTGTAACAACAATTGATCAATGCCGATTTTTCAGCTAATTAATCATATGAATAATTATGGTCTTAATTAATTATTTGATCTCTCAATGACCGGTGGTTAGTTTGTTGATCTAAATAAAATAAATCAAGAAGTGGAAGAGATAGATGAAATGATCTTAACAAATTATGTGATGCATGCAGCAAAAGCGTGCTTCTAAAAGGAAGGGACATGGACATAAATGAGTGCTGGATGTTTTGAATGGGGAATAAAAAGGAGGGTATGAATATAAAATATTCGAAGGGAGAAATTCAAATCGGCACCTGAGGTGCCGATTTGGCCTTTACATCTCAAATCGGCACCTTAGATGTCGATTGAATGCTTTTTTTAAATAATAAAACTTGATATATATTTAATTAATTATGAATATTTTGATAATTATTTTGAAAAAAGTCCCTATTCAAGTACACCATGACTTATGGAATCTTTACCGTTATCCATATGTCATTGTATCTGTTTTTAAGTGGATATGGACATTAATTTTTATGTTAGTAGATACGTATATGGACATTTATTTTAGTAGATACGGGTATCCGCATTACTGAATCAACATTGACATATCAATGTTTACGTAGACATATATCTAAATATGTTACATGGTTACACGTAATATGTTGTATTCTGGAATCATTTTCAAAATACACAAAGAGCTTATATATCTTTACAGTATTTTAATTATTTGTTATAAAAGTTATTTAATTTATCACACTATCTTATTTCCTTTTTTAAGGTTATGTATTTTTGACTTAATGATATCTTGATTTTAACTTTACTTTCTTATGGTCATAGTTTAGGAGGTGTTTCCTATCTGTGGGATAATCTACGTCCATTTGTTAAATATTTGTTTCCATATGAATTCCTATTTAAGAATGTGATTTGTAATTTTCAATATCGCAATGTATTTATTTTCGTATATGTATCTATGTTTTAAAACATATAATGATACGGTAAAAACTATATTTGTGTACATACCTATCCATGTGCATCCCTACCGTGACCATTGTAAACTATATGACAAACCTATAATTTTACTAACTCTTATATCTCAGCCCTTGGGCAGGGCCATATGTGTCGAATAGAGTAAAATTATAGCGTCACGGTGTAACTACGAAGATTATAGGGGTTGTGGTGGAATATGATAAGATTTTAGATGTCACGGTGTAAATCTTATTCTATTTTTTATATTTTTACATGCATACCCCCATATAATTTTGTAATTACGTATAAATTCTTTCGTTAGACTCCTAGACAGTGGTTAAGCATTATATGACATGCCCTTGTGTTAACTTATGTTCAAGTTTGTCTGTTATCTTTGACGGTATCCATCACACAATGACAAGTTTGCCCCTTTATTTCATCTTATTTGTAATGTATGCCCTCCTCTTCTCCGTCCATTAATAAAAGATGCCACTTGTCCTTCCTTTTACGGTGATGGTGGATGGGGCTCTCCACTTAGCGGATCCTCTCCATGGAGGCATTGATGTCGTTGACCTCAGATCGACATTTACATATAATTTCCATGTTCATCGCCTCCTACTCACTCATTTGTCTCAAAATCTAAAATTGCAATTGCATCAAAGGTAGATCCACTTGCATTCTCTCATCTCAATGTCAATGGTGGATAGAGATGATACACGCATAAGTTTCACGCAGCTCAGCGACATAGTTCTTTTTTTCTTCATATAAATACATATATGTGACATATAAAATTAACAATATAAAAATAACCATACAACTTTAATTGACAACAATGATTGCTAATTTGTTGCTTCTCACAGCCATTGGAAGAGAGCGACAACATGCACATGGTAGGAAGGGGAGATGTGATGCTCATGAATGGGAGAGACAATGCTAGGTTGTCAATACTCATGCTCTTGTATTTTATTAAATAATTGGATAAATACTTTTTGTCAAAAAATGGATGGTTAAACTGATGGTTTGATTTTGACTGATTTTTATTTTCTAACCATAAAGTGATTGATTAAATTAATTTTTTCTCCGGTTCATGGTTTAAACCAGTCTGTTCGGTTTTTAACCTTTACAAAATTCACTATGGAATATGTGAGCCATTTAATATTCAAAACTGCATTTATTTTCTTAAAAATCATCATGTGTTTAATTAGATAATGAAATTACAAATATTGGAGACACGTGCTAATATATATGCGTATATGAAAGTAATATCTGAATCTTTTTAAGTATAAAATAAATGCATTTCCTCCTCTCGCTCCTCCTCCTCCTCATTTCTTCTTGCACCACCACACCACTGGTAATCTTTTTGTGCTTTCCTTCGGATTTGTTCTTGTTTAAGAGTTATTTTCTTCTCCAAAATCAAGTTGATGGTCTGATGCCAATCTTTCTTATTTAATAATTATGTAATTCTTGTTTTCTTTTTCTTTTTTCTCTAGGAAGTTGTAAAGAATGTTGTTGCTCATATATCTGAAAAAATTATTAGTTTTTAATCTCTTCTAGTTGTATTGATTAGCTGAATGTAGATGCTTAATAGAGAAGACGAGAAATAGGTTTAGCAATAAGGGCTCCGTTAATATCCGAGGCTTTTGATCGACAAGTAAAGAATCGGCGGAATTAATCAAAGCTGGCATGTTTGCACATATCTTAGATCACATTTTCTCCCCTTTCCCGTTGCATAGCAACTAAAGGTGGCATTTTTATGTGATTGCATCACTATGTGGTATGAACTATGAATATTATATAAGAAGGATCAAATCAGCAGACAATAATACCTTACCAAATTATTCAGTTTGAAGAAAAAGAGCAATGACAACTTTCCTTACAATCTGAAGGAAAAAGAATACCACAACGCATGTTCTGATGGTTGAGCATTGTACCTTGCCAGGGACCAGAATTTTAACCCAGTTTAGGCTTCTCAGAGAAGAAAAAGTGTGATCCCTCCCCACTTTTCAGGCATGTTCAGGAGGATGAGGAATATATTATTAGTCTTTCGATGGATGAATCAAAAGAGTGTGCACACATTAAATATGTCTTCAGACACTTTTTGATGCAGGGTATCTTCCACGTATAGATTTGTTTCCGGACCCTTCCCAACCCTCCAACCAAACAACCCAATCCTCCTCACAGTTTACTATTCACAGGGGTACCCCTGCCCAACCCAACCCTGCCCAACCCTGCAACCAAACATGCCAAAGAATTCTTCATTTCCTACTTGCTTGTGGGATGTGATTTTCCCAACCCAATGTAGTTACTACTCTTCCTTTAATAATGTGATAGTTGTTACGAGCCTAGAAAGAAATAATCATACTCTTGAGATCATCTCAACCTTCACTAGGCACCATCAATCTATCTCCTCATTCAATCTGCAGAATATACACTTCTTTATGGAAATTCCATCTCCTTCAATTTTGAAAACCTCCCCTGCCCCTTCCGCCCAGGCCGCCCACCTTCCCGCCCAGCCCCTCCCCAACCACAACTCCTTCTGCCCAACCCCTCCCCTTCTGCCCAATGCCTCCCCAGCACCCAATCTATGAGTATTCAGAAAGACGCTTTGGACAGCCAACCACATATGCGGAGTCGAGACCTCTAGCGAACCACATATGATATACTCGTTGCATATGCAGACAAAGGAAATATACAGCATGGGTATATTGTATATGACCACATATGTATTAGGACCTGAACCTCTGTACCCCTAAAAAATATAACCCTACAAAATTAAATGACAGCCCTCGACTCCAAATATGCTCCCTAAGCCTTCGAACCTCCAGCTCTCAACGAAAACTGAAGGATCTACCCTCTCGACTTTATCTCCTCTGATCGTTGTCACAACAGAGCAATTTCCCCGACAGGGCATGCTCTCCGAGCAAATGCCCCGTCAGGGCATGGGTATTTTTTTCCCGACTTGGGCACCGATCGGCGTCCCATTCGCCGATCGGCGAACGGTTCGCCAATCGGCAAACCGTTCGCCGATCGACGAATGGGACGTCGATCGGCGCCCAAGCCCCCGCGAACTCAATCACTTAGCAGGCAGTTAGCTAAGGAGTAATATTTATTTATTAATTAATTTTTGCTATTTTTTGCATTTAGTCGTACGTAATATTTATTTACTATTTAGTAACATGATATTGTAAAATTTTACATTGTTAAACATGATACAAAAGTGTGATATTTTTTATGTTTAGCGAAACTTATAAAAGAGATAGAACATCCAACATATTTTGCAAAGAGGTAAGTACTATTTTTGAAAAACATAGAACATCCATTCGTCATTTTTCATTACAACTAAAAATGCAGTACTATTACATCAGAATACTTCCAACACTACATGAGTTTATCCCATTCACTGCCGACGAACACGCTTCCTGCGTAATACGCTCAGACGAGCATATTTTAGTGCAATCGTGTAATGTAAATCCGCTAAGTCGGCGTAGAGATCCTCCCCCTCGTCATATATATCATTTTACGGAGAAGTCTCGCTCTGCGAACTATCGACCATAGCAGGGGGCATGGTTTGAGGCGAGTAGTCAGTGAATGGAGACTCCGCCGACTGAGCTTCTCGATCCAGCAAACGCTGCTCCTCCGAAGGGTACTCTGTAGGGGCCTCAGATGGCCTGGGTAAAGGTGGAGAGGGCTGCACGAAGTCTGGTGCCGGTGGAGTCGCAGAAAGCGATAGTCGTGGTGACCCAAGTGGAATGGGTGGTGTCCCACGAGATCCATGCGGAGTGTGTGGATGACGTACTGCCAAAATTCGATTGTGCGGGGGCGGACGCACCGACTTACGTGCAGTGAAATGAGTTTTTGCCATAACCTGCACAGGTACAAAACAATTGCGTGAGATATTTTATATATTAAAAATGTTTAGTGCTCATTAAAGAAAATAACAAATGCATTATAAGAATCACTTACTGAAAAGTTCATCACGAAATATTTAATAACATAAAAACAGAATAAAACATCTCATTAATATTAAGAACTTCATTACAGTGATTAGAAAAATGTCATCGAGTATACATTTCTACTCTAGTCGAACATATGTCGCGTCCTACGCAATATTCCTGATAATCTAGCCCTACGACCTCTACTACCTCCACCAGAGGTACTTCCACTCTCCACACTTGACTCCCGTGTTTGTTCTCTAACTGAAGTTGTTCTGTCAAGCTGTGGAGATTGTTGGCGATGCTGCAATGGATATTGTGGAGGATCATCTTCCTGCTGGGGTGGGTACATCAAATCCGATCGCAGCTGAGGTATACTACAGAACGGAGGAGGACGCTCTTGGCTCGCATAGTATGAAAATCCAAGAAAAGACTGAGGAGGAGTAATATGGGTGGTTAGGGACTCAGAGACTGTCTGCGTAGGGGGGGTTGGACCCCAAAAGTCAGCAGCCTGTGATGGTTGCGTCAACTGAGTCTGTGTTGCAGGCCTTGGCTGAGATGGGCCTGCCTCGGCATATGAGTACCAACAGCAGAGGTAGTTCCAGCAGCATCATAACTTGTGGGGAAGAAAGGGAATGTTGATGGCTCATTGGAATAAGAGTACCACGGTTGGTACTGTGTCAATTGATCCGCCAATCCAAAGGTATGCAACGCAGAGTCCAGCAAACCGATAACATTCTGCAATTCTGAGCCGCGTTCGTAATGCTCAAGAATCCCACGTGCCTCACATACGCTTTGTACCTGTGATAGTAAAATCATCACATACTACTCTTTTTAGGTTGTCAATTTAAGTAACCAACGAGATAAATTGAAGCTCATACCCCAGGCCTGTATCTAGGAGCGTAAGGCTCATATGCGAGGCGTGGTGCAGGGATGGATGTCTGAATCCAACGTCGGGTAATTTGCCAATACCATTGCATGTATCTTGTTACCCGTTGTTCAAAAGTTTCCAGCGATGCTCTCTCCACCACAATTGTTTGTCGTCTTCGATTCCACTGAAGTACCTGCTCACGGAGACGGTCGGCCCAATCGATCGGATCGTTATCCCTCTGTCTAGTCCAACGCTCAGGGAAAAATATCCTTGGCATCAGCTCAGGGATATGGGGGCCCAGATCAAATTGTCGCATGACTCGATCAGGCATGTGCATCACCACCACGTTAAAATAAATCAGCACTGTTTGTGACATCCAGACCTCTACTCCTTCTCGGCAAATTACGGGTAGGTTATTTACAACATCCATGTCAAATGGAGACCACCTCATCTGTTGAATATTTCCAATTAGTAGTCTGTAAGTTTCTGGTGCGCATCGTAATGCGTAAACAACATACCTGATGTTCCGGCTGAGTATCTAACTCATTGCGGTAGAATGGTAGATTCGTAGTCTGTACATTTTCTACGAAGGACCTTCTCCCCGATGTCCATCTATACTCAATTACATATCAGTTTCATATTATAGGTCAAAAGTAAAATACTATAATATGTTGTTGCTTTACCTCCATGCGTAGGGTCCTCGATGCAGAACATCTTGCTCCAGACGATATGGACGAGGAACGCCAATGTGTATATGCTCCCACGACCAAGTCTGCAGTAAGGTCAGGAAGGCATAACATCTCTTGGATTTACCCAAGGAGCACTCGTCCAATTGTTGGTACAATAGTGCGAGAACTGCAGCCCCCCAAGCCATCTGTCCACACTGTTCTAAGTTCTCCAACAAACGAAGGTACCGCAACGGTACTTTATCTCCAGTCGAGTCTGGGAGGAAGGACTCTCCAATTTGATATAAAATAAAGGCACGAACTATTTTCACCAGACGATTTGCATCTTGTTCTAAAAGATTAGTGTATGTGAGAATGTTTTCACAGATCCAAGACAACTTAAGTCGTCCGCTTGATACGTGCTCCCCTCTTCCAGCGCTTGGATTTACGCCAAGCATTTGTTCACAATACTCAGACCACTCAAAACGAGATGGGTGCTCTAGGCCGGTAACAGGGGCACCATCGACACGAAGGCCAGTCAAAATGGAGACATCCTTTAATGTTACGGTAGCTTCTGTTGGACATGCGAGCCCACAGCGAGCCATTATGCAATAAATGTTATTGCAATTCACTCCTTAATCTGAAATAAAGAGTACATAGTTTGCATAATAGGTCCCTTAGTGCAATTAGGGTTATGTACCATGGCCATCTTAATGATCATACAGCTGTTGATTCAATTGTTGAATCATAGAGGCTGGTGCTTAGATGAATATCTAATGAGTTAGATTGAGGACTCATCAAGCACTGTCAAATGATTATTAAGATATGATCTCCAGCCTGAGTAGGAGATGGCAATCCTATCTCAGTTAGGCTGATATCTGACCGACTTCTTGATGCAGGTCCTCTGCATATGAATAGAGATTCGGAGGTGTCAGATTAGTTAGGTCAAAGAGTTGACTTAACGAGATCGAGATAACCAAAGTCCTATATCATATGCTATCATGATATAGGCACACATCCTCTGACCGGAGACAGATGTGTTACTATATGTCTGAGTATGTACATTTGGCAGACCAATAGGTTGATGACCTAATCAAGGTCTATACACCGACGCGCTGGTGTGCATATAAGGGCATATGAGTAATACGATCTCTCAAAGGGATCATACAGGTTCACTACTGAAACGGAAGACATGAGCTCACTCATGAGATATTGGGAAGAATCAAATTCCGTGCGCACGGTCGTCTCGCTTTGAAAGCTTTACTGAATTTGTTGGTTTGATATGTACTTTTGGAAAGTATATGATCAAGACCTAGGTATGATATATGCTTTTGGAAAGTATATGATCAATACCGACTCCCAATGATCGAATGAGAAACTTACTGATAAAACCATGAAGTAGACAGTATAAAGTTGATCCAATACTTCGGGTTTAATCTGAATCTTCCAGTATGCAGGATGTACAGGTATTAGGAATACCTGAGGGTGATGTGATCATAAATGATTGTACAACCATGACACTTCCATTCCTAGGGAGTAATGAAACGGGTCTGGATTTTAGTGACTCCTCTCAGTAGAGAAGTAATCTTATCTTAGTCCAATTATTGGACATTGATCTGAATATGATTCAGATGCAATGAGAAGATTAGATTTGCGGTCTTGATTTAATCAAGCATCTATGGGAGGCCCGCGATCTGGATTTGAGATATGATCTCAATATCCATGTCACTATACGTGTAACAATACAATCGCCATGTCCTTATCTCCAAGTATCTGCGGAGAAAGCGCATTATCCTTGAAGGAGTTCATGGATAATTCTATTGTTGATTTATGAATCCGAACATTGAGGAAATGGATAATTAAATGTGATTTAATTATCATGATTAATATGAATTCGATTCATATTATAAAGAGAGTTGTTTTAGATAATTAAATATGATTTGATTATCAAAGATGTAAATAATGTGAATATGATTCATGTTATTTGAGAACAAGAGAATAGAGATCCAAGATGATTAAATGTGATTTAATTATCATGGATATGAATAATGTGGATAGCAATATCCATATTAGTCATATATATTATAAATGTGATTTATAATATATAAGAGAGAGCTATTTGTAATTTACATTTGTTAATTAAATGTTAATGTGAATTGGATTCACATTGGACATTGAATTGAAAATGTAATTTACATTTTGTTTTGGGTTGTGAATATGATTCACAATTTTTTCAATGGAAAGAATGCAATGTCTACAAAATAATTGTGAATTATTTTTAGAATAATTTGCAACATAAGTTGTTGCAAATAATGGAGATTACATAAAAGATGAAATAGCCACCTTCCTAATGGAAGAGGGTGGACGGCCACCACTCCCATTAGGAAAGGGAGGTTGTCCCCCCTCTCCACATGGAAGGAGGCTTTCTCTCCTTTCATTATCTCTATGTATTGATGATTTAATTTTATGATTAAATTATGTTGATTTATCAACATATATTTAAATTAAATTAAATTAATTGTTGTTGGTTTTACCAACACAAATCTTAGCCATTAAAAGAAACACAATCAATGAGAGCCATTGGATTTGTGTTGGCCCATGGATTGAGATCCATGGATCCCAAAACCCTATAAATAGAGAGACATACCTATGCTCTCTCTTTACACAAAATGCTTGAGAAGCATCTCTCTCTCTCTCTCTTTCTCTCTAGACGTCAGCCCTCTTTATCCCTCTCATGGTTGTCCACCATGGATACCATGGAGAGGTTCTCCATCGTCGTGGATCTCCGTTATGCTGCCCGTTCGTCTGCTCGTGGATCTCCGTCTCCTTCGGTGCGCCTCGCTCGTGAAGAAGACATCGAATCTCGTATGTCGAGATCAGGAGATCCACCGCTTGGATCATCAACATGGATTGCGAGAAGCACGCGGTTCATCCCCGCGCTCGCAAGCATCTCCTCCGTCGGATCGGACTTGAGACAGGAGATCTCTTCGTTTAGAGACTCGATCGCAACCACGCTTCAAGAGGTAATTATGTTACTTGTTTGTGGTTTAGACGAAACGATCCGAGAAGTGTTCTTGGATCATGTGGTTTCGTTGTGAGAAAAATTTTAAATTCCGCTGCATCAAGCAACTAGTACGACTAGTTGCTCCTCGTCGTATTCGATATGACGCTCACGCTTCCGTGATGCGCTTGAGGATCTAACCATATCCTTTAAGTGGTATCAGAGCCTTAGGTCGACGGTTTTGAATATGATTCACAAACCGAGGACGACTTGGGTTCGTTAAGGTCGCGAAAGTTTTTATCGCATTTGATTTCGCAGATCTGTTGTGTAAATAATTTCGGCCATGTTTAAAATGTTTAAGCACGAATTATTTACTTGGATTTTGTTCCCCATTAAATAAGAAAACCATAGGATCTGAGTTTGCGTAAATCGGATTTCGTTTGCTCTAGATATGGTTGTTTTAATGAACATGTATTCACTGTTACGGGAACTGCGAAGCTTAACGTAATTAAGGAGTTAATTACTGTTTAGAGATGCCTCGAAATGCATGCAAATCACATAGGTTCTGTTGTAAATCAAGTTAGCAAACTATGGAAACTTACTTTGCTTAATTTGGATTTAAATTGATTGAGATATTCTAATTTTAGTAAGTAGGGGGTCACTGTTGAAATTACTTTCCTAATCAAGAACCATGTGATTGTCAATTACTGAAATTAATTGTTAATTTCATGAAATAATTATGGAAAATATTTGAGAAATATTGGAATATGATTATTTCCTTAATTGACTTGACCTCAACCACTTAATTGATTAGATTTGATCTAAATCATAATTGGAAACACAATCATCAAACTCCTTGCTTGAATAGGATTGGGAATTTGTCTAGCAAAATTCCTTATAATCAAAATTGTTTTGATTACTATATGGTATAATTTCGGTTGAAGAACCGATGATCATCTCAAGTACAAATTAATCAATTTGGCATTATCCTTTCCCGAGGCGGATATGGTGTCTAGTCGGGGATCGCTGGGGTAGCGGGTTGCAACGTATGCGGTCCGTCCCACTCCTGCCGGTACTGGCCATGACAGCGGGTAGGGTCGGGATAATGTCTGAGGGATTAAGATGTATTTTTCTAATTATTAAAATACGAATTAATACGTACTTTGAGAATAATACCATATATTCAAGTAAGACAATCAAGTTTGATTGATTGAATTAGATTGATAATTAATTTAATATGATTAAGTTAATTATGTCCAATAAAAATACTCTAATATGATTAGAGTTGATAATTCCCTTGGAAGAATTAATTATATGAATGTGATTCATAGAAATTAATTTAATTTGAATAAGATATGGAGGATTACATAAGTGACATCCATGGTCTCCCGTCAAGGCGAAGGGTTTTGTCGCCAGATATTATATGTGGGAGACGCCTGTCCGAAGTGACAGCTCTTGTATATGATCCATTTGGATCGGGCTCGTCACTTCTCGAAAGAGTAAGGATGTATGCGTAGTGACCCCAATATCGGGTCCTCATATTATTAGGGTGATATTGGATTGCGCATAGCGAGTTGTATTCCTGTTGACGGTTGGTTCAATTAATGACGTGTCAACATCACCTTAGGGGTGGTGGGCTCGGGTATTAAAGACCGAATTGGGAGATGCAAGTTGGACTTGCAAGGCGGAATGTGGTCCCGCTTCTTTTTATCCGAGTTGTAGGTTCTCATATTATTGGGACGCAACAAAGATAAGGAAGGAGATCCCAGATCTTGCTTGAGATATAATGGTAAGTATATCTCTTACATTGAAAGTGATTAAGGGAATGAACTTTCATTGTTGACATGGCAAGACAACTTTGATATAAAAAAAATTCCTAAATCAAAGTAAATTATATATTTATATATGTTCATGCAAATTTCTTATTTCAGATAATCCTTCATTAAACCTACTCAATATTATACTCAATAATAACCACTAAAATATCATGGATTGGACCCTTTGATCCAGATATTGTACTTGCAATTGAACACATAATGTATGTGATTGCAATGTGCAAGTTTCCTCATAATAATGAGGAATGATAATTGAATAAGACAATAGGGCTAAAACCCTAGGGTTTGTATGTCTCTATAAGTCTTGATCTCATCGAATGTACTTCGGAAGTGACATGTCGATGATGATCGCAATTGTCAAACAATCCTTATAAAATAAATAAAGATTTTCTGGCATACATATGTACTCTTGACATTTAATCATGAATGACATGGTTCTCTGCATCATGTAGAATGGTAGCTCTATAAGAGATGATATATTCAAATTGTTTGAGTACCTACCTGAACCTATACTTTAAGAGTTTAGATGGATGTAGATGATGAGTGTCATCATTCTACTGTCTATACTCTAGTCATTCATGAAGCTTCATAATATTCATATTGTATAAATTGGATGAAGCATGTATAAATATCGAAATGCTCTTACATTAAATTCTTTTGTATTTAACATAAGAGGTCCTTAGTCTTAAGCAATGGTTGTTCATAGATAAAGGGAGTGCAGTGGAAGCATGGGTTGGACCCAAGCAAGAAGTATAATCAAAGAGTTGACTGTACTTCTGTGACTTCCATATGACATCCAAAGAGTTGGATGAATGCCAATACTGCAATATGCTGATGTGTTGATAGTATGACTATCAAATCTATCTAGAATCTTTAGAGAAGGAATCGGATAACACATCAGAATAACCTACATATAATCATTGAAATTGACTTACTTATTTGATAAGGTAAATTCTAGTAATTGTATCTCAATCTTCTAATAACACTTGCAATTTGTTGCATATGTATTAGAATATTAGAAATTTGATTTTAAGGTTTAAGTGTTGGAATTGATGCAATTGTTGCAACAATTTCCACCGGATGAATATACTTCATATTTTCAGTGGGAGCCCTTAGTCTTAGAGAACGTCTCTATGACCTAGATATTAGAATACACTCATTGTTTATTTCTAATTGTTGGATATAAACATGAATTCTGTATTAAATCTATCATAAAGAGTTATGATGGAGTTATTTCAGATAGTAATCTAAAATCTAGTGGACTCTACTAAATTAGAAAATTAATGAATGGTTCATTAAGATTTCTAATACTGAAAATTAAACCTTTAAAGATCAATAGGAGGATAAAGATCATTTGACAATGATCTGACATAATATTTTGGACATATGTCTGTTGATGAGATCAATGGACAAGTAAGAGATGAAACTTTAGAATGTCTAAAATTTCAAAACTTGCATACTTATGAATATTGTATTCAAAGTAAAATGTCCAATACACCCTTCTTTTGGAATGGTGTAAGATGTTAAGGTATTCAAGATCTCATACATATTGATGTATGTGAATCATCTATATCAGAATAAACATTATGGATATGTGATATCTATTAATGATTATTTGTAATATGAAATTTCTTCTCTTCACTTAGAAAACTTTGAAATGTTCAAAGATTTCACAATTTTGGTTTAGAACCAAAGTTTGAAGGAAGATGAAATGAATTTGATCTAATCAAGGTAGCTTGTACCTATTAGATGAATTCAAGGAGTACCTTATGGAGATGTGAATATCATTTCTATCTCATCCCTCCTAATGAGCCTTAACTCAATAGAGTTGTAGGGAGATGCAATTGATCATGTGTGACATGATTTGATCAATGATTAATCTTAGCATAATTATCTCTTAATTTCCAGGTATATGTGGTAGAGACTACATTATACACTTAATAAGGTCCCAAGCTGGTAAGCTGGAATCTAGCACCAGAGAGTGCTACTTCATTAGGAAAATAAAGGATGGTATTAGATACCTACTTTATGACCTTGAGATTCTTAAAAGATCTCATCTTTGAGAATATGATTCTTATAGGATGACTCCCTTGAGAATCAAGATTAAAATGAAGAAAAGGAACTCATTTAATCTTGAGAAGATAATGAGGCTCCTGAAATCGGAAACTAAATAGACAATTAAAGATGAAACATTAATACTTCTTCAAATAAGTTTGAGGATGGATTCCATGTGTCAGTTGAGTCTGAAAATGATCGGACTTCATGTGATGATGCTCCTGAGGATCATGACATGGAAAGATGGATGTTAGCAATAAAAGTCTAATGTAGACTTCATATACAAGTGTTGTATATGGAGCCTCAAGGATCCACCTACATGGGTTAGACCCATTAAGGTGTATATGTATCTTCAAGAGAAAGAGGGAACCTGATGAGAAGGTATAGACCTTCAAAGCACGGTTCGTAGCCATGAGCTACACACCGAAGAGAATGCATCGTTTGCGATAAGACTTGCTCTCCAGTGACCTTGCTTTAACCCGTCAGAATATTGCTAACTATAGCTACACAACTTGTCTATGACATCTTCATGGTGTGAGTCAAGATTGCATTCCTCTATGAATACCTCTCTAAGGATATTCATATGAAGTAGCCCCAGGGCTTCATGGTTGAGGAAAGCAAGGTGTGCTAGCTGAAGAACTCCATCTTTGGACTCCAATAAGTTTCTTGTAGTTGGAACATAAGATTTGATGAAATTATAAATGTTGTGATTTCAGATAAAATCTTGATGAACCATGCGAAGCTTAGTGGGAGTGCCATTGTGTTCATTGTGCTTAATGTAGATATTATTCTAATCATTTAGAATGATATAAGAACAAATAATAAGTGTTTGATAATTTGGTTGTTCCATACCTTGAGATACGATCTCGAGGATACCTCTTAGATCTTAGTTCTGAAGTAGCTCAGAAGCAAAGAGAAGAGGATATTGGGACCGTCACATTAGTAATACACCTTGGACTTATTCCATTTTTTGGAAAATTCCAAGAGAGGCTTCCTTCCCTTAAGATGTGGGAGTGACCTGTCTAAAGGGATAGCACCTCAAAGAGTTGAGGAAGTAAAAGGCAGAACTGCTTGCACTTGTGCATCAGTTACGCGAAGCTGAAGTGTATGCTAGATGTGTACAAAAGCCATATGTCTGCCATGCAGTGGGAATAGTAAACTGTTACTAATCCTACTCTGGAAATAAAATACTTGGTTGCAGTAATAACAATATCTTCAAAGATGATGAAACTTAGAGATAGTGATCTCAAAATCTTATCTTCAAAGGATTAAGACCTTGTAGATAGTGATCTATAAGGGTCTTAACTGTAGATACCTTAGGAGATAGAGATCTCCAGGAATGAAGGTATTCTAATAAGGATTATGGGAATACTGGTTATGATAATTAATAAGATGTAGTGTCAAGGACACTATAATCAACAAAATTGAGTATCGGTTGCATGAGATGCAACATTCGTATTGGATGCGAGCACTGTTACTAGGAGATATGCAAGTGCCGTAAAAGGACTTGACGTAGTCTCTTGGGAACGGAGTGACTGATCAGCTTACCTAGCTATTTTCTAAATAGCCTATCATTGTCACATGAGTGTGAATTTAAATGATTAGCCCATTAATAACTCTTTGGGCTAGTGGGAGATTGTTGGACATGCGAGCCCACGGCGAGCCATTATGCAATAAATGTTATTGCAATTCACTCCTTAATCTGAAATAAAGAGTACATAGTTTGCATAATAGGTCCCTTAGTGCAATTAGGGTTATGTACCATGGCCATCTTAATGATCATACAGCTGTTGATTCAATTGTTGAATCATAGAGGCTGGTGCTTAGATGAATATCTAATGAGTTAGATTGATGACTCATCAAGCACCGTCAAATGATTATTAAAATATGATCTCCAGTCTGAGTAGGAGATGGCAATCATTTCTCAGTTACGTTGATATCTGACCGACTTCTTGATGCAGGTCCTCTGCATAGGAATAGAGATTCGGAGGTGTCAGATTAGTTAGGTCAAAGAGTTGACTTAACGAGATCGAGATAACCAAAGTCCTATATCATATGCTGTCATGATATAGGCACACATCCTCTGACCGGAGACAGATGTGTTACTATATGTCTGAGTATGTACATTTGGCAGACCAATAGGTTGATGACCTAATCAAGGTCTATACACCGGCGCGCTGGTGTGCATATAAGGGCATATGAGTAATACGATCTCTCAAAGGGATCATACAGGTTCACTACTGAACCGGAAGACATGAGCTCACTCATGAGATATTGGGAAGAATCAAATTATGTGCACACGGTCGTCTCGCTTTGGAAGCTTGACTGGATTTGTTGGTTTTATATATACTTTTAGAAAGTATATGATCAAGACCTAGGTATGATATATGCTTTTCGAAAGTATATGATCAATATCGACTCCCAATGATCGAATGAGAAACTTACTGATAAAACCATGAAGTAGACAATATAAAGTTGAGCCAATACTTCGGGTTTAATCTGAGTCTTCCAGTATGCAGGATGTACAGGTATTAGGAATACCTGAGGGTGATGTGATCATAAACGATTGTATAACCATGACGCTTCCATTCCTAGGGAGTGATGAAACGGGTCTGGATTTTAGTGACTCCTCTTAGTAGAGAAGTAATCTTATCTTAGTCCAATTATTGGACATTGATCTGAATATGATTCAGATGCAATGAGAAGATTAGATTTGCGGTCTTGATTTAATCAAGCATCTATGGGAGGCCCGCGACCTGGATTTGAGATATGATCTCAATATCCATGTCACTATACATGGAACAATACAATCGCCCTGTCCTTATCTCCAAGTATCTGCGGAGAAAGCACATTATCCTTGAAGGAGTTCATGGATAATTCTATTGTTGATTTATGAATCCGAGCATTGAGGAAATGGATAATTAAATGTGATTTAATTATCATGATTAATATGAATTCGATTCATATTATAAAGAGAGTTGTCTTAAATAATTAAATATGATTTGATTATCAAAGATGTAAATAATGTGAATATGATTCATGTTATTTGAGAACAAGAGAATAGAGATCCAAGATGATTAAATGTGATTTAATTATCATGGATATGAATAATGTGGATAGCAATATCCATATTAGTCATATATATTATAAATGTGATTTATAATATATAAGAGAGAGCTATTTGTAATTTACATTTGTTAATTAAATGTTAATGTGAATTGGATTCACATCGGACATTGAATTGAAAATGTAATTTACATTTTGTTTTGGGTTGTGAATATGATTCACAATTTTTTCAATGGCAAGATTGCAATGTTTACAAAATAATTGTGAATTATTTTTAGAATAATTTGCAACATAAGTTGTTGCAAATAATAGAGATTACATAAAAGATGAAATAGCCACCTTCCTAATGGAGGAGGGTGGACGACCACCACTCCCATTAGGAAAGGGAGGCCGTCCCCCCTCTCCACATGGAAGGAGGCTTTCTCTCCTTTCATTATCTCCATGTATTGATGATTTAATTTTATGATTAAATTGTGTTGATTTATCAACATATATTTAAATTAAATTAAATTAATTGTTGTTGGTTTTACCAACACAAATCTTAGCCATTAAAAGAAACACAATCAATGAGAGCCATTGGATTTGTGTTGGCCCATGGATTGAGATCCATGGATCCCAAAACCCTATAAATAGAGAGGCATACACATGCTCTCTCTTTACACAAAATGCTTGAGAAGCATCTCTCTCTCTCTTTCTCTCTAGACGTCAGCCCTCTTTATCCCTCTCATGGCCGTCCACCATGGATACCATGGAGAGGTTCTCCATCGTCGCGGCATCGTCGTTATGCTGCCCGTTCGTCTGCTCGTGGATCTCCGTCTCCTTCGGTGCGCCTCGCTCGTGAAGAAGACATCGGATCTCGTGTGTCGAGATCAGGAGATCCGCCGCTTGGATCATCAACATGGATTGCGAGAAGCACGCGGTTCATCCCCGCGCTCGCAAGCGTATCCTCCGTCGGATCGGACTTGAGACAGGAGGTCTCTTCGTTTAGAGACTCGATCGCAACCACGCTTCAAGAGGTAATCCTGTTACTTGTTTGTGGTTTAGACGAAACGATCCGAGAAGTGTTCTTGGATCATGTGGTTTCGTCGTGAGAAAAATTTTAAATTTCGCTGCATCGAGCTACTAGTACGACTAGTCGCTCCTCGTCGTATTCGATACGACGCTCACGCTTCCGTGATGCGCTTGAGGATCTAACCATATCCTTCAACTTTACCGTATCGAAGATGAAATGTGTGTGTCTCGGGCCTCCAACGTTCCAATAAGGCCATGAGAATTGACTGATCTAGGTTGACTCTTTTTAGGTTGGTGACACATCGCATGCCTGCCACCTCAAGCATTTGATCAAAAGCCTCGTTACGGTGTTTATGCAGAATCTTGTTAATTGTACGACCATGCTCCATAAATCTGTAATGATGTTGCAGGGATATATTGTTAAAGTACATAGACTGCAGTTTATATGAATGAAATATTTGAAGAGCTTACCGAGGTATCATCATTGAGTGGAAGGGCAGAGATGTGGCTGCTCTGTTGGACCAATACAGATGTATCAATTGGTCCCGGTAATGAATCCATTCCTTCCTATTTCGGCATAAGTTATGTAACATTTGTAATTTAAAAAGAATATAGTGTTAAAATTAAGATCTAATGTATATAAAAATTTACAAGGTACATTTAGCATCATTTAGCGTCCAGGACACGTCGTTCGGGTATGATCGAACTGTCTACATAATCCACATCTAACATTGACTCGACCCATTTTGTCCATACTATTTCGTATCCTTACAGATGGAGGGCGTCCTGGTCTTACTTCTACATTTGGAGGCATTAAAATAGACCTTGGCACGTTTGCCGGCCAAAAGCGACGATCAGGAATTGGTGAGAATTCGGCAGTGTAAATCGCACGAAATGCATCTGGTGTGTAAAACCACGAGCAGTTTTGTAAATGCTCGATGCCTACATTTACAGAACCACAAACGGCAATTACATGTGAGCAGGTGATATGCATGCATTGCATGAACCCACATGTGCACTTGGACTCTTTTCCGTTGAGGATGACTCTGTAATTTCCTTCTCTACACCTCACCTCGAAAACAGTCTGGGAAAATTGCTCAACGTCGTGGGTTCGAGCTGCGGAAACATTTTCTGTTAAAATTTGATTATATCTCGGCATTAATTCCGAAGTTGTCATCTGTCCTTGTCTGCGGCGTGTCACGAAATAAGTATTCATTCGATAGAAGATGGCAAGAATCATCGTCAATATGGGAAGTCCCCGCATGCCTTTCAAAACACTATTGAAGCATTCGGATAAATTAGTTATGGTATTCCCATACCGACGACCTTCATCGTAAATTATTGCCTAGTAAGTACAATCTCCGTCTTCCTGCCTAACAATCCAATCGTACGTATCTGGGTCTGCAGATCGGATTTGTTCCATAATTTTATTATGTGCGTGTGTGTTGATGACTGCACCCGCACTGTAGAATTTTCCTGTTGCCCAAGAGTCATGTCTAGCACGATGCATGTTCGCCTTCATGTGTCGAAGACAGAATCGATGACAGTGTCCACGCTCTGCAGGAAAGTATTTCGGTAATAACTGCTTGAGACCTGAAAATCGATCGCTCAAAAAGCAAATCCCATCCCGTTGCACCAAATATGCTAGCTTGTGTAAGAAGAACTCCCACGCAGCTATGGTCTCTTTTTCAGCCACTGCAAAAGCAACTGGAAAAAGATGACCATTTCCGTCGACTGATGTAGCTACAAGTAGGTGTCCTTTGAATTTACCGTGAAGATGGGTAGCATCTATACTCAACACTGGACGACAATGCTGAAAACCCATTAAGGACGGCCCAAATGCCCAAAACAGACGGAAGAATGCAATTTTATCTTCAATAACTGCTTGAGTTCGTGGATCTCGATATGGTTCAGTTTCAAATTCATACCACGATCCATGATTCGTCTGTTTCATCGTCTACATAAACCTACGAATATCTGCGTAGGAGGACTCCATGTCGCCAAATATTGTAGCTAATGCATTCTTTCTCCCAATCCAGGCCTTTTTATATGATATAGCGACATGGTAAGTATCGGAAACTAAACTCTTAATCATATTAGGCGTCAACGTTAGGTTGGATCTTAATGTCTTCAAGATGAATCTGCTGATAAATTTTGCATTGCACTGCCTGTTATCTGTTAGAAGGACTGGATTTCGACATGTATGTTCATCTCGATACGTCCGGACTTTCCAAATTTCACCCTTCTTACTGCGACTCACATGTAACCTCCACTTGCAGTTTGGCAAGGCACACCCAATGGTGTATATATCTTTCTTCGAAGCTATTACTTTGTATTGGACATACTTGGCCATACTCCATGTACTCACAGCATCAATTAAATCTAACTTCGAAGGGAAAGTTCTATTCTGCCAATACTCAAGTCCACTACGATCGGGGTAAATGATCTCTTGGGGCTCGCTCAGGAATGGTATCTCCTCCGCATATGTGTTTGTTATCCAGTCTTCATCCAGAAAGATATCAGGCAACTGTGGCATTGGATCCAGTGTAACAGCATAGTCAACAGGGGGATCGAAAATAGGTTCATTGTTTATTGAACCTATAAGTGATTCTTACCCGTGAATGTCCTCGTATGCGACATTCAGATCAGGGAGAACCCCCTCCTCCTCAATGCCAGTATCATCATCAACTTCAGTTACGTCGTCAATATTTTCATCCTCTACAGGCAAATCTTCCTCCTCTATTCGTCCTCGAGATGATTGTGCGACATTGGATACGTCGAAATGGGTATTATCTATTTGATCTGCTTCGACCATTAATTGCATCATTCCGAGAGAACGGACAATATTTAACATCAAATCCGTCGTCTGATTATCGGAGACAACGACTGGACAGAATGTGCTGACATTCATCGGCCATCTACACGTCACTCGTACACTGTAGTTGTCTCTATTATAACCAGTCATAGCACAAATACTGGGTATGAGATCTTCGAAGTTGGTATCTAAGGGAAGGCCTATCATCTGACTTGTACCCTCTTCATAACTAACACTTCCATTTTCAAAGACGATTCTTCCATTCCAAGAGATATACAATGCAGCAAGATCGACCATAATCTATGAATGAGGGAAGTCAATAATATGCTTACCTAAATAGACTTACACATTAGACACATAATTACTAGTTTACAACATTACATTTATTAAGCAAAAACATGTACTAGAATAGACTCAATCTTAACTAGCTAATTGTATTTCGTTAATTACTCTTGTTGATTACTTACATGATTACATTTAATTAATTATTACTGTCATTAACTTAATTACATCCATTAGTTAATTACATTTTTTCTAAAATACAATTACTTAACTTCATTTAAATCCAATTAATCTACTTAATTAGAATTAGTTAATTATACCTTTCAATAACTTAATTGCGTCCAATACTTAATTACTTTTAGTAGTAATATACAATTAATTAACTTAATCAAAATCCAATTAATATAACTAATTACAATTACTTAATTATTACTTTCATAAACTTAATTACATCCACTACTTAATTACGTTTATTACTAAAATACAATTAATTAACTTAATGAAAATCCAATTAATCTACCTAATTACAATTAATTAATTATTACTGTCATTAACTTCATTTAAATCCAATTACTAAACTTCATTTAAATCTAATTAATCTACTTAGTTAATTACTTAATTATTATTCATTAATTACAAAACAATAACGTAATTACACTTACTTATATTTACTTAATTAAAATTAATTATATTAACGTATTTATACTTAATTGCATCACTCTTAATTATACTTATTACTTAATTAAATTATGTGAAATACACTTAATAACTAAATAAATTAATTTCAATACCATTTAAAATTGCATTCATTAATTAGTTGTTAATTACAAGATAATATACATAGTTAATTGGATTAAAAATTCCTAATTATCAACAAACCTAAATTATTAATTTCGAATTAATAAAAACTACTAATAAAAAATTTATCATAATTAAATGAAATGATTTTTTTCCTTAATTGTTAAGTTAAATAGCCTAAATAACCCTAACTATAACCACGTGATGTCTCCTTCTAACATGGGCATACAAGGACAATCAAAGGCAATTAAATCTCCTATACAACAAATACGCTAACTTGCAAAGGATAAATTAATTTGTTAAGCAATATAGAGATTATTTTATTTAAACTGAGAGAATCACATTTGTGGAACTGCATTTGTTAATAAATTGTTAATCACAACAATAATCTAAAATTTTAATTAAAAAAACTACATTTGTTAATAAAAATATTAATCACAACAATAATCTAAAATTTTAATTAAAAAATTTAACTGCTATAAGGGAAATAAAGAAAATAATCCGGACGTACCTTTATGGGAAAGGGAGGGCGAGAGGGGCAAAGCAAGAGAGGGAGAGAAGAGAGGGAGGGCAAGAGAGGAGGGAACTCACGATTGAGTGAGTGGGGTGAGTAGAAGTGAGGGGGATTTGGGGCCCTTTTATAGGCGAGCGAGGGGGCTCATTCGGCGAACCATTCGCCGATCGGCGAATGGTTTGCCGATTGGACCCTCAAAGACCGCGCCATCACTCTTGGGCACCGCGCTGCACGCGCGTGCGTGCGCGTTGAGGATCGCGCCCGCGTGCCCCGCATTGAAGACCCTCGCCTCACGTGCCCTCGCCTTGAAGACCGCGCGCACGCGCGTTGAATGGGGACTGTAGCACCTTTGATCAGCGAACCGTTCGCCGATCGGCGAATGGGACGCCGATCGGTGCCCAAGTCGGGAAAAAATTACCCATGCCCTGACGGGGCATTTGCTCGGAGAGCTTGCCCTGTCGGGGAAATTGCTCATCACAACATCTCTGATTACTACCACACAACCTCCAATCACTGCTCCAGCTTCTTCGACCATCTCTCTGTTAAAGAAGCTTTTGTCGTTGCTCCTCTCTCTCATTGATGGAACTTTACAAATATTTTTAGTTAATTATTATCTTACTATATATTATAGCATGTGGGGTGGCACTGTAGCAAATTTACACCCGAGAAATCTCAACGATCTAGCCTTTGCCATATTTCCTCATCTGTTAATTCTCCCATTTCTTTATTATAAATTAATGTTTCTTGCCCGTTACAGTGGCAAATATCCACTCTCTCACTCCTTATAAATTAATTAATAATATTCCTTGCGTCTACCTTCTCCCTATTGCTATGTTGTATGTTATCGTGTCCTCGTTGCATGCTCTATTGACCCCATGAACTTTCTGCTTCTGGAATGTGGCCTCCGCATACGGCTCAAGGCTTTCTTCCCATGCACGTAAATCTCTTTATATTGCTACTGCCGACAATTGCAATCCATGCTCGAAGTTCCGTCGAAGTTCATCTTCAGCTTCCTGTCGTCCTCGCATTTCTGTTGCTATCATTTGAAATCATCAAGGTGAGTTTTTTATTTCACATCCCCCTATTGCTATACCTCACTACACGTAGCCATTTCCCATTAACACTTGATGCACACGTCTCTATATACGGCAATACTTGCTCGCACACAAATATTTTCATGCAAATTAGAGTATGCGTTGTGATGTTTGGTTGTGATTCATCTCCCATCTTCCCTTCCCGTATCGTATTGACGCATGTTTGTTTATCTTTCCGGTGATCGGTTGTTACCGTCCTGCCTTTGCTTTCTGGTCGTTTGTTATCGTCTTGGCTAATATAGCCCTAAGGTAAGTGCTCAGTCACTCTACGTTTCCACCACTGCTACAATCCGTCCACCAGTTTTCCTTGCCGTATTTTGCTGATGCATGTTTGTTTATATTTCCGGTCATTAGTTGCTACTATCCTGCCTTTGTTGTGTTCTCGTCATTTGATGTCCTCTTCTGTGATACCATTGCTAAGGTATGTGATCAGTCGCTCTGCTTTACCGTCACTAACAAATTCACAGAACATGTACACTATGCTCTCCTTGACGTGCTGAAATAATACGATCATTATAGATATTATTAGCTGGACATTTCTCTCGCTCGCCCGTGCATCGCACGGGTGTGCACTAGTTATAGTTATTACGAATTAAGTTGAGTCCATTATTATAGTTAGGAGTCAAATAAATGAAAATTTAAAATACCTATTATAAAAAATCTTATTCCATCCTTATATTTGTTTTATGAGGAGTCGGTTTAATTTTGATAGGAAATAACCTGTCTAAAAGCCCCACCCATAAGTAGAAGAAGGCAATCGAAGAGAAATATTTTCCACATCTTTCTCTCTTCCTTCCTCCCCTCCTTTCCTTCCCCACCCGTACGAGATCCTATCCGCGACCCATTTTCTCTCCCCCTCTTCTTCCCCTGTCCTCTCCACCGCCGCCACAACACCTCCCGTCCATCGCCGCCTCTCCCATCACCCCCCAGCCACCTCTCCAACAGCCTGCGCCACCGAGCCATCTCCCCTGCCTTTTCCCCACAGCCGCCAACAACGCCGCCTCCATCTGCTCTTCGTTGCTGGATTCGCCGTTGTGAATACGTACCCGTCATCCTCACAGCAAGGCATCGTTCTCCCCTCCGGCTGTGGTAACGGTTAACCATCTTCCCGTATTTTTTATTTGTCTGCCTTTTGGCTGTGGGTTGTTGTTCAACCTTGACTTGTTGAAGGGTTATTTGTTGTTGCCTGCAACCATTAGCGCCAAAAAACCCCAAATCTATTAGCTGTTTGGGTAAGCTCAAATAGTGGATAAGTGGTGCCCCTTCTCTTCTAGTTTGGCCGTACCCTCGTATCTGAATTCAAGCACTGTTGGCATTATTTTGCTTTCCAGAGCCATTTATAAATCACTTAATTATCATCTGATTCATCTATGCCTTTTATATTTACAATCAGAATCGTTTAATTCATTTATTTACAGTGTACATTAATTCTTTTAGTTGCATTGATAGTAACTCATTGTCCAGCAAATTTATATTATTGCTATAATGATTCCTGATCAGTCTGTCTTCGTGCTCGGGTATTGGGTCGTTCCCCCGTGTAGTTGCATCACGTATCGTCAGTGTTCGCTGTTAAGTGACCATTCTCGTAGCGCTGTTTTGTTCATCTCTCTCTCAGCTCTCTCCTCACTGCTGCGCCTGCCGGGAGTCATCCCCTTAGCCGCCGCCAACTCTTTTATCTCATATTTTTTATGGTTATTTTCTGCCCCCTTCCAGTTCACTTCATTCAGTCATTTAATTTTGTCACGTGTTATTATCTTGGTGTATGAAAGGTCTAGAAATTAGGATTTTTTTCCGTTCTTCTGAATGGCTCATGTTGTATGCACATGCTTTATACATGTAGAATGGAATTCTTGTGCTAATAATATAGTTTATCAATGCCAACTTTATCTCCCCCCATATACAGAAAATCACCGTAGATAATCCATGAAAAGAGAAGAAGAAAACTATAGTTGATATGGGCTTAGGGAAAAAGTTTAATCTTCTAACATGCTTCATTGCTTCCAAGATCTAGAAAAAAAAAGATATTCTGAGAATCAGGAAGATTAATTTAGGTACAAGAAAAGGAGGTATCAAGTAGGATTACAACAAATCAGAATATGATACTTATTGCTGGATTGGTAATATTAAATTTGTTCAGGTTAAGGAGCTTGCAGAAGAGAAAAGTTGAAATGTAACATACATTTAACATACTGTTAACAATGTAATGAGACAAAAAGCTGAAGGTAAATCTAAGTTTGAATAATTAGGGCATCGAAATGTTCAGAGTTGCAAAAAGCTGAAGGTAAATCTAAGTTTGAATAATTAATCAGCCTAGTTGTCCGATTTCTACATGGATACGCTATATTTTGTTTTGTTTTGTTTTTGCTTTTTTAAAAACAACATCAGTGTAAGATGTTTAACGTTTGATTTGAATTTGATTATTTCATTTATTTGATTATGATAGTATAGAAAATGCCTAAATCTATATAAATATGTAAAAATATATGTATGAATGTTGATTTATATATTTAAAATAATTAAAAAAATCAATTCGACTAAGATCGACTAAATCCGTTTAGTCGCTCAACTGTCGATTAATCCTTAGTCAGTGACTCGACCGACCGATTTTCGATTTTTGCAACCCTGGAAATGTTACAACTGCTCTACTCTTACAGGTTATTTGCATGTAAAGAAAATATACAAGCCAAGTAGTGAATATATTTTGGTTCATCATGCAACTTAAACTGTGTTGGATATTAGAGAGCGAGATGGAAGAGATCCCCAGATTTCTACATTTGTGAAAACAGAAACAAGGAATTAAATATATATAATGCTATTCATAATAATAGAATTAGAAATCAAATTTAATTATGTTTATTAAAGTAATTTACAACCCATGATATGAATGGTGTATATTATAATAAAAATAACATAGCAGAGTAGCATATTGTTTTTGCAGTGGAAGAGAATCGTCAGGAGTTTGGCAAAGGAAAGTCTGGAGGAATGTAATTATCTTATTTTTGTGCATTTCCATATTGTAATAATAACAGAGGTAATGCCTCGACAGGGCAAGGTCCCATTTTAGTATATTGTCATTTAAATGCTTTGTTTACAAAATCCTATTTAATGCTCCCATCCTTCTACCATAAGAACACCTCTGCCAATCCTCCCCACTTAAATGCATCCTGCTTGATGTGTATAGTACTCTAAATATGCAGTTTCTAATCTAATACAGTTGTACTTTGAAGATGTATTTTCTGAGATCCCACTTCTTAGAATTTTGATAAGATTTTAAATACATATTAATTATATATTCTTTATGTTATAAATCCAAGCGCCTCTTAGTAACATATTGAAGCTATTTTTTCAGTCTTTCATCGGAGGGGCACATATAGTACCTTAACATTCATATGATGGAGAAGGAGGCTACGGATCCTGCAGAGCTCTGCGATCTCTTCGACTCGTCAGTCCAATTGGAAGAGATCCATATGAAGGAAGGCTTCAACGAAGGCTATAAAGATGGGTTGGCCTCTGGAGTCGAAGAGGGGCAGCAAGTGGGGCTCAAGCATGGTTTCATGACAGGGGAAGAACTTGGCTTTTATCGTGGTTGCATCAGTGTGTGGGAATCAACAATCCAGATCGACCCAAAGGCCTTCTCAGAGAGGGTGAAGAAGGGAATACTTCAAATGGGAGAGTTGCTAGAAACGTACCCCATAATGGAGCCAGAGGATGAGACTTTGCAAGATTTGATGAGCGCCATGAGGTCTAAGTTTAGAGTGATAACGGCAGGGATGGGAGTTAGGATTTCTTATGATGGGTATCTCCAAGATGAGAAGGGGATCGAGTTCTAAGGTGGGTCACTTTTGTCTCAGTGAACATTGGGTTATGGTAAACATCAGATATTTAGAAACATGTGTCCTTCCAGTTATTAATTATAGAAGTTATCTTCTTTAATTCATGAGCAAGAGTTTTAGGCTCTCTATATCCAACTCTTGAGTTAATTTTTGAAAAATTCAACCCTATGAATGCACATGCCACACAAACAAGATATCATAGATATACAGCATTAGACTCACATAGATAAGGAGTTTTTTTAGACCTTGGAACGGGGGTCCAGGGTAATGTCAGTGTAATAGAAGAATGATGGGTTATATGATAGTAATTTGAGTAACTAGAGAGCACCACAATAATAATAAAGAAACTTTAGAATTATTTAAACTCAAGAATTTTCAATTTACCACAGCACTTGTACAAAAAATAACCATTGGGAAGGAGTTGTGAAACTTACAAATCAATGAAAAAACATGCTATGTAGTTGTCTTGTTATGACTCTTCTTGGGTAGTTACCTAATGAATATTCTTTCGGGAAGTAGGGGCATTAACAGGCCTCCACTTGGTTGGAGATATTGAGTGGTATTTCTAATCCACTTCGAAATGCACATTACATGGACATCCTCAGTATCTAAAGAATCTAAATATTAAGACAACACTTCGTGCTCTAAATAATCTTCCCATTTCTGAAACTTTCTAGGTCCACCTGTAGAAGCTTGTATTTTCAAATAAATATTTCGTGAGGGACCAAGAACAATTGCCAACATTTGTACAAGATAATTATGGAACATGACAAATTACACACAGATTTAAGAGGAGTTACAATCAATAGCTTAAAATTTGATCGTAACTTACAGTTCTGGAGCCATGCGATTGTTGTCTGTGATATAATACAAAAACCATTATCAGTTTTGAGAAATGTGCAACAATCCAATAATTAATAGCTTCATACATTTCATAATATACAGCTCATTCTCAGTTCCCTCCAGCATTTGTATTTCCTCACTTTGTGGCACATCCTTAAGTCTGCATCTTTTAGTGTTTCCCCTCCATTGAATTTGAACCTCAAATTGAAGCAGCTAATGAATTTCATCTCCAGTGATTGAGATTTATAGATATTCATTTTTTTTGTTTTCAGTAATACACGATGATGAGTAACTGGTTTTCTTGTCCTTGCCTTGTTAGTTTTCAGTTCAAAGCTACTTACCCTCCTTGCTAAAAATTTTGCTGTGCATCTTGCAGGACTTGTCAAACTCAATGCAATGGAACTTCGGATGGATGAAGCAGCTTATCAGCATTGAGGAAATAAAGTTCTGGCGCTTGAGTTCGATGATAAACATCTGCCTTTAGGTTATTACGGTTCAAATAATTGGGTGTGGGTTTGTACACCTTTTTGAAAGTAGTTTCCATTTTTTTTTGCTCGCATTATATGAACTTTGTATTTGTAGTTTACTTTGGGACAGTACTACTTGTTTTTTTTTCCTTTTAGTAGTTGCACTTTAGTTTTTATGTGAATTGTTAAGTGATCCCACTTGATGTGGTAATAGACTTGTTTTGGTTTTGATCACCATGCTTTGCAGAGGCCCTTTGAAAGGAGCTTTACACATTTACTGAATGTGATACAAGTTCATTATCAGTAAAGTTGGCTGTAAAATAACTTCCAGGTATTTTAAGTCAGAGTTGCTTTCAGAATTGCATAATTCGTGTTCTTTTACTGATTCTTTTGCTTAGAGGATGGATTTTAAAATGAGCTTAACTCATGCCAATCGCCGGATGTTGGTCGACTTATCTTTTCTGCATTCCAATATTATGAGATTCTAGTTTTAGGGTTCTCTGGTTATATTAATTAGACATCTTGATGTTCTTGTTGGTGTGTAAAAAGTGTATATTCACTTGCTAAGTATCTGTTTCCTTTCTTGAAGTGTAGCGTATCTGTTGTGCAGTTTGTGTAAAACTGGGCAATAGAAGATGATGAAGTCTGTGCTTGCATGTTGCAAACTTTACATTTCCGAAAGTCAAAATGCTTTGGCATTAGAATCAATTGAGCAAGCTGTGAAACTCTATAGACCAAAAGCTGTACTTGTCAATAAGTTTAGAGATGATGCTTATAACCGAGTTGGTTACACGCTTGTGTCCACATTTCATGCCAGTGAGGCAGCAGAAGCATGTATCTTAAGAAAATCAGTGTTTGAACTGGTCAAGGTTGCTTTAAAAGAAATCAGTCTTGAGTGCCACAGCGGAATGCATCCTCGGCTTGGAGTCATTGACCATATTTGCTTCCACCCTCTGGCTCAAGCATCACTTGATCAAGTAGCGGAGATAGCAAAATCAGTTGCAGCTGATGTTGGCAATACACTCCAAGGTTAGATTTTTTAATTGTTTTAGAATAATGTTCTGAGTCGGGTTTTGTTGATATGGTCTTTCTCTTTTGACTAGTGATACACAAATGAAATATAGAATGATTTAATGCCCGTTATGGTTTCTGAGCTCTACATCTATAATGACTTGTATGCGTTGCTTTGACAGTCTTTTGTTTCCACATTTGCTACTTCCTTTTAGATGGTAGGATGCTTCAGACAATTGGCCCAACATGAGTGTTTTAGTTTAGATTGATGATAAACACTACTTATATAAATGTCTATGTTGATCACGGGAGATAGAAGGCGTCTGTTATAAGGTAACATCGTCTATGATGCTCTTACTATAAAATTAAGTTGTGCTTTAGAACCCCCTTCAATGGTTTGGTTGTTGAGCAGTGTGCCTTCAACTCCCATAAATTACCATTTTCTTGAAAAAAAATAGTTTTGTTTCTAGTTAATTTAAAAAAAAACTATTGTTTTTTGTGGTAGGGTTCTCTAGCATTCTATGTTTTGTGAAATCTCTAAAACATGATCAATTGCCTCAAAATGATACTCATCTTCCATTCCTCTTTGCTAACTAATATTGGAAGAAAACAACACCTTGCAGTGCCAACATTCCTGTATGGTTCTGCCCACAAAGAGGGGAAGACACTGGATTCCATCAGAAGGGACCTGGGATATTTCAAGCCTAATACATCTGAAAACCTATGGGTTGGAAGTCTTGGCTTCGATCGGTTGCATGTGAAGCCTGATGCCGGTCCTTCACTTGTTCCTCGAGCCAAGGGTGTTCTAGTGATCGGTGCCACACGATGGGTAGACAACTACAATGTTCCTATCCAGACTACTGATTTAGCTTCTGTGAAGAGAATTGCAAGGAAGGTAAGTGGAAGGGGAGGTGGTCTGGAATCGGTGCAAGCTATGGCCTTGGCACATGGAGAAGGCTACATGGAAGTCGCATGCAATTTGCTGGATGCGGATAAGATCGGGGCTGAGCAAGTCCAACTGAAAGTTGAGCAACTTGCTGCCCAAGAGGGGTTAGCTGCTGGAAAAGGCTACTTCACAGACTTCTCACGGGAAAAAATCATACAAGAGTACTTGAAGCTGCAATGAAAGAAAAGAAAAGGAGATCGATATCATGATTGAATCCTTGAGAACCCTTTCGATTGATAGCAGCTGACACTGCCTTCACAATTTGGTGAAGTTTTGTGAATTGCAATGAAAATGATACACGAGAGCATCTGAAATAGGTGATGTTCTGGTTGCATATGTTGAGTTTTACAAAAGGAATATCTCAGTGCTTTGTTGTTCATCCATCTCTCCTTTGACTATAATTATTTATGCATTTCAACAACCATATCGGTATGCTTAATGATCCTGGAGAAATTTTGGTTTGAAGGTCTGGTATTTCAGTCAGACTTATACTGGTCTTATAGGTACTCTATCATACAATGTTATCAACTATTCACTTGCATGTCATTATTTTCATTGTTGATTCTTGTATCTTGGTATTTATAGCATAGATCCATCACATAAATCAATTGTAAACATTAATAGATAGTTAATTATTTTGATTAAGGCAAGGAGCTACATGTCTAGCTTAACCCATGAGGCTCTATATTTTTATTGATAAGAAATAAAGTCAAATGGCCAAAGTGGAGGAGGCCTTTACTGCTCCTCTTGGCCTAGAGCAAGTACGCACCCTTGAGTGGCTTTTTGTTGCTTAAGCACTTACCAAATTAGTAAAATGCAATCAAATAAACAATACCAGGCATGTACTAGATCAAGCATGCAATATATAGCAAATATACAACATATAAGGAGTAAGAGGATCGATGTATTACCTTGTGTTGAGGGTCATGTAAACAGGTAAGCGGGTCTTGGGAGAGGATCTGCCTTACCTTGAGTCTTACCTTGAGTCTATGTGTATGTCTCCCTCTCCCATTTTGAAAAATAGAAAAAGAATAGACAAAGTTCTAGTTGCTGTGAGCAATAAGGGCCCTTCTTGTGTTTTTTCCCCTTCCATCTTGGAGGGTTTCCATGTAAACCACCATCTTTGTGTGTTTGATTATCTTTATCTTTGTGTGCTTCATTTTTTAGATCGTATCAGAGTAAGGTTGAAGATCGTAAAGACTCTTGTGTGTTGTTTTCGATCTCCTACTTGTCGATGTTGTGCTCGATTCATCTTGATGCGATGCTTGGTTCAACATGTGCTCGGTTCTGCGTGCCTCAAGATTTTCACATTCAACAAAGGCTCCGTCCCTCCTTTGGGTAAGGGCTTTGTGTTAGGTCTCTGTCCAACTGTGCTCGCGGAGATTGGCTCCACCTAGCATTGCTCAGGCCAACAGTGTTTGTCCACCTTGTTGGTCTCCGCCCAGCAATGCTTTCCCCACCTAAAGTTTTTGGTTGTTGAGGTTTAGGGTTGCGTTTTGTGGTTGGTTGCTACGTTTTGGGGTTAATTGCTACGTTGGTACATCGTTGCCATTATTTACTTGGGTATTGGTGGATGGAGTTATTTGTTCTTTGATGTGATTCTCATGTGGTATTTTTGTTATTCACCCAAGTGTTGATGTTGACTAGAGCTTGGATTCTGCTGTGGTTGACGTTGGGTTTCAATTTTCCTACAGTTGTTGCGCCTCTTTTTCATTACGCTGCGAAGTACTGTTATTGTTGGTTATTTTGGGGATGCACTACTGCAGTGATCAGAGGTTGGTTTAGTTAAGATTTCAAAGTTGTGTTGGTGTGTTTCTTCCTTCATGGCAGGTGATCCAAAGCTTGAGTGGATAATTGATAGTGGTGACACTGATCATATGATGGGTAATTCAAAACTCTTTAAACCTTATAAATTAGCATGTGGTAAAGACCATACAACTCTTGCTGATGGATCTCATGTCACATTTGTTGGGAAATGAAGTCTCTCTTCTTGATAAATTTGGTATCCATAATGCACTTCATGTTACAAACATGCCTCTAAATCTCCTGTCATGTGGCAAGATAACCAAAGAATTGAACTTTGAACTTATCTTTTCTTATTATCGTTGTATGATGCAAGACTTGGTGATAGGGAAGAGAGTTGGGACCGGTTTAATTTCTGGCAGTTTGTATTTTCTTCCAATTAAAGTAGAAGTTGCTTTAACGATCGTGTTTTAAGGAAGAAAGAACAAGAATGAATGTAAGTGCCTAGTCATACAATGCACAAATACTTGGCCATCTTCTGTTTGGTTATCTTAAAGAGTTGAATCATGTATTATTTGAAGACTTGAGCTCTATGAACTTAGTTTATCACATTTGTTTGAAGGCAAAACACACTCATGCAGCTTATCTCGTTTCCGAGACCAAGACAAGTGAGTTGTCTGAGCTTGTTCGCTCTAATGTTTGGGGTCCCTCTAACATTCTTATTCATATAATGGCTACAAATACTTCCTTACATTTATTGATGACTATTCTAGAAGCATGTTTGTCTGTTTACTTCGTGATCATGGGGAAATTATCAGCACTATGAAAAAGTTATTCAATGTTATTGAGACACGATATGAGAAAGTGATGAAGCATTTTAGGTCTGATAATACACGTGAATATTTGTCGAATGAGCTACAAGAATTGTTTAGCGCTAAAGGAATTATTCACAAGATTTCTTGTAATTATACCCCTCAACGGTGCAACAGAATAGAAGAACAGACACCTTGAAATTAACATAATGATCTTATTGCAAAGAAACCTCCCTAAACGATTTTGGAGAGAGGTGGTTTTCATTTAGTACCTTATAAACATGATGCCTCCAAGATGGTTGAATATAACGACTCCTTTTTGCTTTTGTTCAGCCGTAGAGCAAGTCGTTTGATCTTCCTTCGAAGAATTTTTGGTGTGTTTGTTATTTCCATAACTGTGCAGTAGATGTGCAGGAACTTTATGCTCATAGAATCAAAGGTAGTTCTTTTGGGGATACTCCCTACTCATAAGGTTATAAATGCTTCAACCTTAAAGATGGAAAGATACATGTGACCAAAGATGTCTCGTTTATAGAGCATGGCCCTTATTTTTTTGAGCATTTCCTTCAGGGGGAAAATGGAAGTGATGATGAAGGAAATGTCCAGGATATTCTGTTCTTACAGGCTTGTAATGATTCTTTGGTTTCTTTGGACAACTACTTTCAGACTAGCGCTGTGATATATGAGTGAAAGTTTCATTCTCCTCATTGGCATGAAAAACACTATAGTAAAAAAGATCAACAAGCGACTCTATTGTAAGCTTAGGAAGAGAAACCAATCCCAATCATGTCCAATCCCTAGATGACCCAAGTTCATCTACTACATCTGGTATTTTTAACCGTGATCTAGAAAGTGACTTAGAAAAGGAGGTCAGTGACATCGATGAAGATGAGAAAATTGGCGACTTGATCATATCTGAAGGGGATTCGGTGGCACATAGACGTGGATACATGGAAATAAAGCCTCCTCGAGATACCTTATAAACAGATATGTTGGTTACTCCAAACTCCGTAAAAAGTATAAGTACTTTATAACCTCTTTGTCTACGTCTCTAATTCATAGGAATGTTGCAGAAGCATTTGTGGATTCTCGGTGGATTTGTGTTATGGAAGAAGAAATAGGAACACGTAGAAATACGGCACATGGGACATTGCGAGCATCCCTGAATGGATGCATATAGTTGGTTCAAAGTGGATGTATACCATAAAGTACAATCCAGATGGTTAAGTGGAGAGATACGAAATCAGACTTGTGGGGAAGGTGTTTAATCAAAAATATGGTATTGATTATTTGAAAACTTTTGCCCCTCTTGCATAAGTGAATAAGGTGCATGTTGTTCTTTCTTTGCGATTGTTAAAGAATGGAATCTTCATCATATGGACGTAAAGAATGCCTTTCTGAATGGAGATCTTCAAGAAGAAGTTTACATGCATATGCCACCTAGGTATGAAAAGATAGAAGGTGTTGCAAGATAAAGAAGGCATTATATGATCTGAAAGAATCGCATAGGGCTTGCTTCAAGAAGAGTAGAGTTGTGATGATCAAATCGGGTTATCACTATGGAAATGGGGATCACACTCTCTTCGTCAAGAGGAGTAGGAATAAAGTTGCTCTTCTTCTTGTCTATGTTGACACAATCATTACTGGGGATGACGAAGAGGAGATTGTAAGAAAGAAAGGATAACTTGTTGCAGCATTTGACTTGACATATCTTGGTAACTTGAGGTAACTTAATGTGGCATTTGACTTGACAGATCTTGGTAACTTGAGGTACTTCTTAGACATTGAAATGGTAAGGTCAAAGAACAGATTGGTTCTGTGTCAGAGAAAGTACATCCTATATCTCTCAAAAGAAAATAGAAACTTGGGATGTAAACTGGCCACCACATTGAGAAAAATCACAAATTGGGAATCAAGTATGGGAAGCAACTTAATGAAGATTCAAAGAATTGGTACTAAAGACTTGTGGGGAAGCTCATTTACCTCACTTTCACCGGATCGAACATCACATATGTTGTAAATGTGGCGAGTCAATTTATGCATGCACTAACTGATTTACATATGAAGGTAGTGGATCACATTCTTTGCTATATAAAAAGGTTAGAAAAGGGATTATCTTTACAAAAAATGATAAGTTCGAGGTCGAATGCAACATTGATTCTGATTGGGCTGGGTGTATTGATACGTGGAGATCTACTATTGGACATTGTGTACATTTGAGCAGCAAACTTGGAATCTGGAAGAGTAAACAACAATATGCTTGTGCACGAACAAGAGCTGAAGTTGAGTACAGAGTAGTAGTAATGGGCGTCGCATAGATGCTATAATTTAATATCATCTTGATAGGCATCGAGATTGATCTTGATATGCCTATGAAATTGATTTGCGATAATAAGCATGCCATAAATCTCTCCAACAATATTATGTTGCATGACAAGACAAAGCATATTGAAATTGATCGCCACTTCCTTCGAGAGAAAATTGATTCCAAGGAAAAGGGATTGTCAAGTGTCAAGTTTGAGAACAATGTTAGCAAGTCAGACATGTTTCCCCAATGTCATTGCTCCCAACTATTCATGCTAGTTGGCTAGTTTATTTACTATTCATAGCCATCAGTTTTGAATAAAGAAGTCAATGATAGTAAACAACTACATCTTCCATAGATGGATGACTCAAATGTTAAGTAAAATCCTTGGCCTCTAGCTCTTAGCAACCTTTCAAATGGTAGGAAGTAATAAATGGAAAGAGAGGATCTAAAATGTAAGTGAAAGATTTCCTTACTCGTTTTTTTTCCCAAAGGAGGCATGCGATGAGCTAAAATCGTGGGTGCTAAGATGTGCTAAAACACGTAACATTGTGCGACACAATCATACATCAAATCAATAATAAAATACCAAACTCAAGCAAATAAAACACAACACATAGAAGTGTAATGAATACAATATAGTTCATAATATGATCCAAGGATATGAGCTTATTACAAGATAATCACATCATGAATTGTAATCATCAAATAGGTAAAATCATCACAACTTGAACAGAGATATGTTTTGTTTTTTGTGACGCTAGTGTTCATGACAATTTGGAGAAATAAAAATATATAAAACAATGAGCTTAGCTAAACATCAATACCACAAAATTCTTAGCCATTTGACCACATAAATAAATAACAAAAACAAAAGATGAAGATAAACTAGTAAATGTACTCTACTAACTTGCATCGAAATAAGAAATGAAGAACAACACTACATATGACATAAATAAAAGAAAAGATAGAAGATGTTTAATTGTGGTTTCAAGACTGCAACAAGAGGTGACACATCAATAACTTGCACGTGATGTGTATAAACTCATGCACATGAGGGCACATGTGCAAACTCCTTCAAAATCTAGCTAGGTCAATTAGAGACGTGCTTCAAGTGCTACTTGCGAGGGACTCACCACGAGCATCTAATGTGAAATCAAGTCAAGCATCAGTTTCAACAACTACGATAAACCGAGAGCATAAAAGTCTAGGATGCATACTAAACTGACTATGAAGCTAGAGCATGAACTCCAACAAAAAAACTCATGAAATGTCGAATAAAAAGGCATAAAGAAAGTGTTAGAATGCAGGGAACATCTCCTTGGATCAGATGGTTATACATAGGACCAAAGGGGCATTCCCTCTTAAGCAAGAGAGTGGCCTGGTGAAGCTCCAAAGCGTAATGAAAGGTCACCAACAGAGTTAAACCTCGTGATCTTGAAGCTCTATGTTTAGCCCTTGTTTAGGGTCTTTCCCTTAGCCAAAGGATGAAGATGCAAGATACTGTAATGGCTTAAATAGAAGAGGCAACTGAGGGTCAACTTGAAGTTACGACGAGTACTCTAGACAATAAAATATAAGGGTTTCTTCATAGATGAGTCTGTCTCTCATAGATATTCCCTTGTGATGAATTACCATTCATGCACATTATTCATTCATTTTAGGCTTCAATCACTAGATAATGCATGTGAATATCAATAATACACACAAATTAATATGCGTATATTCATCTATATAGTGTGCATAAATTCATGTATTTAAACCATAAAATGAAGGAATAAATAAAAAAAAGGAAAAATAAAGGAGGTATCATAGATACTGACTATCCCGACCCTCGAGACCAAGTCAAACCTTGACTTGGTCGACAAGGAATAAAGGAGGGGGAGATAGAGTAGAGAAACCACATAAAATGAGAATTAAACCCCTAATTATTTTTATCAATATATACATTTTGGGACCTATTTTATTTCATATTTTTACACCTCAAATCAATAAACTTTGAACATGAACTTTGTACTTAAAAATATGAAGAAAAATTCAAAATTTATTTCATTTAAAAATAGCGCACAATGTGCTCGAGACATACATGGTAAAAATCCGCAAAGAAAACTTCTCAGACCTATATCTTCTCCATACATGCTCAAATTTCACCAAACTTACCTTTATTGTTTATAAAATTAAATCATATATTTAATGAAGGTGGATTCATTCAATTTATAGTTAAGATGCAGAAGTTAACTTTTGGGCCCTCATTATGTAATATATATGTATATTATATTCAATATATTTCTTATTTATTTTTAACATTATTTTATTTTTATAAATGTGTAAATATTACTTAAAAGACATGTATATAATAAAACTAAAATAAAATCATTAAAATTACACTAAAATAAATAATGTATTTTATTACATATGTAAATATATCTATAACGTACCTATAATATATGTATATAGGGGGCATTTTCAATAGGACTCTGCTCCCAGCTGCCTTACTCCGGTGAGCTACTTTTTCTTACTTGCTTTTCGTTCCTTAGGTTAGCAGTAGTCTAGGTTTACTTTCAGATGTTTGCTGTAAATCACTTAAAACCCCAAAAAATAGTCTCTCGTCGGAGCTCGAAGCTCCGGCACTTATCTTCGGTCAACCACATCCGCTCAGTCGTCCTTCCGCCATCATCATCTTCCTTATCACTTCTCCAGCTCCCGGACCCCTAGCCACCTTGATCTTGCAAAGATCGGGCCCATCGGGTCTCATTCCTCCATCTTCACTGGAGACCCTCCGATCGCTCCATCCACCGGTCCTATTTGCCTATTTTTAGGTATGGAAGCTCCGCTTCCATGCCCTTGTGCTAATTGTGCAAGCTCAGCTCCTGCTTGAGATCCAGGTATCGATTCTATCTTCGACCTCCATGACCCATTCCTTGGGTCTTGGACATGATTCTGACCATCAGCAGGTCCAACGACGTCCCAGGAATGCATTCCGCCCATCAGCCATGCGGGAGGTGGCTGGAGCTGCTCAAGAGCTCAAATCAAAGCGCGTCAAGGAAAGGTCCTTTGTCATTTTTTCCAGAAGCTCTATCCACCACCCGATGAAGAACATTCATCCAGATTGAACAGATGGCATCCGATCGAGGGCTCTTCTAACCATCGGATTAGGTGCTTGATCTAATATCGACCCCCCACGCTCGAACTGGTACCCACGCTTACTAACCCTTGATCTCCTTAAGTGGATCAATCCCATCCGTCTGTTCGCATGCAAGGTGGGGGTATTTTGCACCCAATCCCTCCTATTTTTGTTATTTACATTTTGGTCTTGTAAATATTTATTACCGTTTAAAACTTTGTGATAGGTTTATGTTATTTGCATTTTAGTTCAGGCCACGTTAACTCGTGTGTCGTCCCACGTGAGGGTTTTGTGAGTATTTTACACATTTTATTATGTGGTTTCATGGACTTGTTATGAAATTTTGAGAAACATTTTGGAAACTACAGTTTAGTCCCTACTAGTTTAAATTGAAATTATATTTTATTGGGAACTTTGCAAGAGCATCCATGGACTTCATATTATTTGCAAAAGGCCCTTACTAGACGCTTTTAAATTGTGAATTTAATTGGGTTTATTGTGTGAAACACCCTTGACTTTGATGTTTTGTTACAAATGCATGTTTAGGGTTTTGTAAATTGCAGAACAGACCTTGCATTGCTTGAATTAATCTATGTATTTGTTTTAATTTTATTAATTAGCTAATTAACTCTAAAAAAATCTTGGATAATTATTTTAAATACCTTATATGATAGTATATCACATATATTTATATTAAGTTATTCATTATTTTTTCTATTTAAAAAATTGCAAAACTAGCTATATTTTACTATGTTGACTTAGAAAATCGTAAAAAAATAAATATAGCTCCAAAAAATTATCAAAAATTAGGGTAAGTGTGTTTTACTATATTTTATCACATATCCAAAATTCATAAAAATATAAAATAGAAATCTTAAAAACTGGAAAATACAGAAAAACTTAAAAAATCATTAAAAACATAGAAAATCATAAAAATATGTTCTAAAGCTTCAAATTTTCTTCATTTTGTCTTCTATATAAGTAAAATAATTTTAGCCCTTATCTAATCTGATAGATTATTACACCCTTCTTAGGTTCGTGTATTTTCTGTTTATTTTATTTTGTGTATTTTAATTTTTAAAAAATCATAAAAAGCTTAAAAATAACTAAAAAATGCTCGTAAATAGGTACAAATATGAAAAAAACCAAAAAAAATATTTTTGTGCATTTTGACTTTATTTACAATATTTTAAAAATCCAAAAAGACTAATTTTTATCTCTCATTATATATATCTCACCTATATATTATTATGTATATATTAATTAAAAACATTTACCATGGTTTATATTTGGATGGGAGAAGAACAAGCGATATGTGCCATAAATATGTGCATTTATACATAAATTATTTGGGATTCTTTTATTAAAATTATCATCTTTGTATAGGGCATCTCAAGGAGAAATGCTGAAAATCGAAGGAAAGGTTTCAAGTCTACCCATAGAATGGGGAGAAGAAACACAAATCAACTGAAGGATGACTTTGTAAGTAATATAATTTATGAATTATGTTTAAATTCTAACCATTATGTATTAAAATGGTATCGTAAGTTTAGTAATCTTTTCACAATAGGCGGTGGAGAACCAACATGTGCCCAGCCGAATGGAAGTCTTTGAGAAGTCTAAGAGCCGCGATGTGGGCGGGGAAGTTCATTGTGTAGATCCTGCCTATGGTCCAATTCATGTAAGCTATTCATAACATTTTTGCATCTTTTTTATAATTTAAATGAATTTTGAACTTACTTAAATAAATTTTTAGGAGTAGATGGTCAGACTCACTACCACTGGCTCTGTAGACAACACTGGAACGAGTCATCCGCCTCTTACTCCTGATGAGGCCTTCCTCCAGGCGACCGGTCCGGAGCATCAGGGACGCGTCCGTTGTGGTGGTCGTGGTGCCACCATACGGAATTGGTATGGAGTAGGGAGCGGCTCGGCCTCTCAGAAGACACAAAGGGAGAGGGAATTAGAGAGCTAAGTGTCTAGCATGAATATCGAGATCCAGGATTTGAGCCAACAAATGACGATTTTCAATGCATTCATGCAGGCACATCAAGGTGCAGTGTCGACTAGCCACCCAAGAGAAGATGATAATACCGTTGCGAGGCTAGGGGACGACGATGACGGAGAAGAAGAAGAAGATGAAGATGATGCTGATGCTGATGATGATGACGACGACGATGAGGACGACGACTAGGATGACATGTATATAGATAGTTAGGTTACTTGGTAGGATAGTGTAGTATATTGTATAATTATTTTGGACAATACTTTGCAAAGTACGTTACTTTGTTTGAATGCTTTATGTTTGAGTACTTTTATTTGAATATTTTAGCGTATTCATCATTTCTAACACTTCGTCTAGCTATGAATGTGGAATGAATCTTATTTTTTGTGGTGATCATAATATTTATTATGAAGAAACAATTATTGTAACAGGTACTAAATTATAGTGACATACAGGGTAAAATGAAGATCAAATCGGGGGCAATGACAATTTTTTTATTAGCAGATGACCAGAGGGGACGGTCATCGTGACCGTCTCCTTCGTTGTAAGAGACGGTCATGACCGTATCCACTGCTTCCCTTTTGGGACGGTCTTGATCGTCCCCCCTGAATGACTTTAAGGGACGGTCATGACCATCCCCAATAACTTCCTTTAAGGGACGGTCATGCCCGTCCCCTATACTAAACTTTATGAGACGGTCACGACCGTCCCCTATGTACGAGTATAGGGGACGGTGTCAACTACTGTCGCTTATACCAAATGGGACGCATGCTATGGAGACGGTCGCATGACCGTCCCCTATGATCAAAGGGGATGGTCATTTTCTCATTGGCGACGGATATTGACCGTCGCCTGTTCTACTCTTTCTTGTAGTGCCAAATTAAATTTTGTAAAATTAAAAAACTAAATAGAAATCATAAAAAAATAAAAACCCACAAAAATACAATCACCTAATAGGTCGGGAGCAAACAATTTTGTGCTTGATTCTTTGAGTTGGGTTTCATTTTTGTGATTTATCCTTGTTTGCTCCCGTGGATGACACTCTACCTGCTTGCTTTATACACATTTAATGTGGAGTTAAATAAATTCCATCACTCACACATGCATGATATCTTTACACATAACATCCATAGGTTTTGATCATTGTTGATTTGGTCGATTGATATCCGAGAGTCGAGAGAGGTATCGATACAACGATTGCCAGATCCGACTTGTCGGACATCGTAGGCCCTCCAAGATCGGACATTAAGATCCCTCGCTTGACATTATTCAACACCCACCAACAATGCCATCTGATGATTTGTATTCCCACCTTTTTAAGAATAGGTTATTGCAGTATATGAGGTGGAAACCGATTCGTGAAAAGCCACAAAATTTGAATATTGTGGAATATTTTAAGTTGGTAAGTATACCAAAGTCGAATTGAGGAACAATATATTTTTAGTTGCGTATTTTAAATTAATTTAAGTGATTAACTCATTGCAACAAGAATCTCTATATCAGAAAAGAAAGCATGAAGAAAGGGATTTAGAAAATATAAATAAAACATAGATTCAAATAAAAAGAGGGAGGAAAAGAGGGATTTGTGCTGATGAATTTTAATCCAATAAAAAGATGAACAATAAACTCCCAAATAATTCACATATCTCTAAAAAATAATCCAAGAAGTATTTATCAATAAAAGACCTTTACATAGTAAAAGTATCAAATTATGTAATTAATTGAGATCAATATCTAAGTATTCTTTGAAAATTAGATTTCCAAATTTCCTGCGTAATAATTCCATGAAAATAATCCTCAAATCATTAAATATCAGGGAGGTAATTGATTAAGCCTCCTCTATTTAATCCCTACAGAAATTGATCATTTTTTTCTCAAATGAAGTTGCATAAATTATGTCAAATTAATCCTACACAAGAGATTCAGATCCTTAAATAATATTTGATATTGAAATGCCTTTGATCTATCCAACAAAAATGTCAAATGATAAAGAAAGAAACAAGCTTTAGAATGACACAAAATACACTAAAATGGATTAAAAATGAGGCAGATATTCAATGTTTAAGGTTTAGAGACTAAAATGTGATTAAAAAGAAGTTTTTATCTCAAAATAGCCCCTAGGGTCTTATCTTTAGTTCTGGGAACCGGGAGGGGCAACTATGAAATTTGCCCCAAGCAGGGGTTGACGTGTAATTTGTGAAAGTGCTTGGGGTGCAAATGTGAATTCCCCGAGTGCGTGATGTGGCACACGTGAGGGGAAGGACTTCAATGCAATATCCATCAGGAGTAGGACAGGGTCGCAAAATACACTACGCGCACGCGAGGGCGCACATAATTTTATGGTTAGGTAGGTAAGCCTTTACCAAGTTTCATGAAATGTTTCATTCGGAAATTGGATGAAGCTTGTGATTTTGTTCTTCATTTGATTAATTCTACTCACTGAGTAGAATTTGTTTAAGAATAGAGTCTTGAATACGTCCCATGTTGAGACCACCTCCCCTAGATTTTTCAATCAATATACAGCCTTATCTGTTAAGGTAAAGGGAGCGATTCTCAATCTAATGTAGTCTTTACTAACAATAGGATGAGACAGGTTGTCACATACTAGCTCAAAATCCTGAAGAAAATAATAAGGTTGTTCGTGATTGTTTCTACTAAACTTCGAGAGCAGCGCGGGGAAATACAGTTTCTGATCAAACACATCCTTAGAGGGTACTGGTCTCAGCCAATAATCATCATTGATCTCCGAGAGGTATGTATCTTCCATTGCTTTCTCGTTCATGTTACCAGCTGCCTGAATTTGTCCTAGTTGAGATCTCATTAGTTTATTATGATGCTCTGTTGTCGTCAGTCGAGCCATGATAGCTATAATCATGTCATTGTTGTTCTCATCCTCATTTGGATTCATCTTAGGAGGCATTTGTTCACCTTCAGATAAGAAGAGATCCAAATTATAACTTGGTGTAGAAGGACATGAGGTTTTTATCAAAGATAAGAGTTTACTTGGTAGAGGAGTTAAAGAGAGGGTTAGGCAGGGATCGACTAAACCCTGATAGTGACTTATTGGTTTTAGTCATGGGAAGTAGGTCATTCCACGACCAAGTGGGTTCGAGAAGAGTGTCATCTTCATCCCGATGACACATAAGATCTAATGGGTTCTATGAAGTGTTCACAAGGTCTGAATGAAATTCTCTGGAGAACTCCATCTCCGATGTCAAGAGGAACGGGAGCAGAACACGATAATAGAATCAAGAGAGAATAGACAAGGGGTACAAATGTGCAATCTTTGTACACACAAAGCAAACACAAATCATACTCGTAAATTCACCAACTGGACACTTGTGATGGCATGTTAGAGTTTGACCGCTTATCTTTTCAATTTAAGGATTATTTTCAAACAAGATTTTCAACTATAGCACTAACTTGGCCTATAGTGATTGGTGTTCGAGGTATACTTGGAAAGAGCCAAAGATTCCTCGCTTGAGATAATAGTGAATCAATCCTTATATACGATTTTTCACATGAAATTATTTTTTTAACCTGAGGATGAGTACTTGTAATACCAAAACTGTCGCCTGTCGGACTCAAGTATGCATGAGACAATGGCCTTCGTTGAAGTCTCGATAAGACGGTACCATTCTGCCTTGGTCTTCGAGTAGTAAAAGTCGGAGGGGGCACAATCACTAGCAAGATAGCTTTGACAATACTTCAGAAAACCCAACAACACTTGTGGGGAGTTCCTACTCTGTGTTAGTGCCTATAGCCAGCTCTATAATCCACACCCTTGAGTAAGGTCTCTTACAGCCTAATATTCCAATCAATCACCCAGGGATTTGGGCTCTAATCCTTATGTGTAGCGTGCCCTGCTCAGTCTGGAAGGTACATGCATCCAATAATGAGTGTTAATCTCCCAAAATAAGGGTTGATTTAATTCCAGTTAATTCAATCAACCGTTAGTCGTCCTAATTTTAGATTAAATTATCACTTTAGGTCTTAGTGAGCACAAGAATATCGTCTACCGATCAGTCCCGATTCCTTTTACCTTAAGTGAGAAGTGGGAGGAATTGAGAAAAAATAATGCACGATGAAAACTGTGATGTATGCTTAGATAGAAGACCTGTAGTGCTTCCCAACACTCTCCATGTGGGATGCACAACAGAATTGAAGTTATTCTAAATGAATGCATGCACTAAAAATGCTCCTAAGCAGAAAGTTCTACTAACAGTGAAGAAATGATTTATGCTTTGGCTAAATTGAACGATCTATAGTGAGCATGTTTAAGTGATGTGTATCCTAAAATTATAACCGAGCACAAGCAAATAAATGTTACTCTGCCAAGAGTGCATGTCCTAATTTTATTATACAACACATTTGGGTCCCTGACCAAACCGTAGGGGTCAAAACATGCCCAAGTGTCCCCACAAAAAACCAGTCCAGTTCAATTAAAAGAAATAAGGGTTCAATGAGTCCCTTTGAAAATGCAGAAAAATAAACCGAATCTAACTCTCTCTCATAAAAACTAAATTTGATAAATCTTCATTGTAGATCCTTGATTTTTTTTCAAAATTGCTTCAAGCTATCTGCAGAGAGAGAAAATGTGGTTAGTATATGATAAGAGAGAATTGCAGTGAATAAAAGAAAATTTAATGCAAAAAAAGACACAAAATTAAAATCACAATAATTAATTGCAAAAATTAGTCTAAGTATCTAAAAATACACTGCTACCTGACAATGACATCATCCGATGATCTGATATCCCACCCTTTTAAGGATAGATAATTGTAGTACATGAGATGAGAATAAGATCTATCAAAAACCATAAGTTTTGAATATCATGGAGTATTTTTACTTGATAAGTGTACTGAGGGAGAACTCAAGGAATAATGTATTTTTTATTGTACGGTTTTAAATTAATTAATGTATATAATTGTTTGCAATAGTTAATTTCTATGTCATAAAAGAAAGCATGAAGAACGAGGATAAAAAATAAACAAAATAAAGAGTCAAATAGAAAGAGGGAGGAAAGATGGATATGTGATGACGATTTTTAATCCAATAAAAAGATTATAAATAAACTCCCACACAATTCATAGATCTTTAAAGACTAATCCAGGAAATTTACCAATTAAATTCCTCTGCAGAGTCAAAGTATCAAACTCTGCAATTAATTGAGATCAATACCCAAGTATTTATTTGAAAATTATATCGCAAAATTTCCTGCACTAACTCCTTGAAAATAATTCTCAATCATCAAATATCATGTAGATAATTAATTAAGAGTCCTCTATTTAATTCCTATAGAAACAACTCAAAGAAATTGCAGAAATTATGTCAAATTAAGCCTACATAAGAGATTTGGATCCTTAAACAATATTTGATATTGAAATGCCTTTGATCTGTCCAACAAAAATGTCAAATTAGAGCAAGAAACAAGCTTCAAAATTACATAAAATACGTTAAAAATGGATTAAAAATGAGTCAGATATTCAATATTTAATGTTTAGACATTAAATGTAATTAAAAATAAGTTTTTATCTAAAAATCACCCTTGGGGGGACTTATCTTTAGTTATGGGAACCCAGAGGGGCACATATGAAATTTACCCCATGCACAGATAGACGCATATAATTTGTGAAATTGCATGAGGTGCGAATATGAATTCCCTATGCACGTGAGATGGCACATGTGAGGGGAAGGACTTCAATACAATATCCAACAGGAGCAGGAGCGATGTCATAAAATGCACTGCGCACAGGTGAGCGCACATGTATTATGGTTCAGTGCTAAATCTGTTGCTTGATGTTCGACCCTCCACGTGGACGCGTACTCCTAGATTCGACTTCAACCGAGGCACGAGGCTCGAGTCTGGTTTGGGGAAGATCTCGACCTTCTGATGAAGCTTGATTAAGGACTGCTTGTTGGGCGCGAATTGACATCCCTGATATGAGGTGTTCTTGGTCGTGCGTCAACTGCGCGCCATTCCTGGACTTCTTCTTTAAGCGGTAGCACGAGACAAAAGCAACAGAGATTTGATCGGAGGTGAACAATGGAATCCCGATGCTCGTTCGTATCTCTTGAGTCTCCGGTGAAGCGAGGAGAAGGAGCTTGAGGTGACCTAGCCACCTGAAGGTGAAGGTGGGATGCTTTTGATCGCGGTGCTGCTTTGTGCAGGGGTTAGCATAAATCCAAAACAAAGGGGACAAGGGAGTGGAGCTCCTTGCACAGTCAGGAGATAGATTTGAGCTCTAGCCTGTGCAAGCCCGGAGGTATGAAAGACCTGGAAAGATAAAAGAGGAAGCATACGAAGGAAGAAGGTGTAAGCTATTGCGTCGATGGGGGATTTGGTTTGACGAAATAGAAAAGATGGAGTTGATATGGATTCAAATGGAGACAAACGAAGAATAAGAGAAAGACATGGGAATACCTGATAACGGTCCGGGAATGGAGGTGGGTGGTATGGTGAGCCTGGAAGATGGGTGAACATCAGAGGTGATCGCTTGAAAGTGGAGCTGATGCTCTGATGTCCTTGCTCAAGAGATCCAGTGAGGAGAGCTTGAGCTCCGCAACTGCGTTGATACTGCTGCAACGAGGTGATGGAGACACCTCGGATCTTGCCAACCAGAGGCTCCTTCCTGCTCGACGAAGCTCCTAGGAGCTGCCGCCTACTGTCGGATCTGGATCCAGGGAGCGTCGATATGAAATGCCGAATGTTGATACTGGAGGCGGAGGCCGATGCTTTATATGAGATGGGAGCAATGTCTGCAGGAGAAGGGCGAGAGATATTTTAAAGACTTGAAGTGGTCATCGGGCCTGTGATGAAGATGGCGTTACATGTGGATGTTGAGCAGATCCAAGGAGGAGATGTAATGATCATCATGAAGGGAAGTTAGGGTTTTGGTCAGTTCTTGGGTGGGTTGGCTATGAGGTGGAGATGCGGAGAGGACCATGGGATGGGCGGAGCGGGTGAGGGTGAGCAGAGATGGAGGTGTGCTGCGTGGTCAGAGCGAGGCAAAGATGGGGAAGAGCGGGCAGTGTTGGAGGCAAAGGGTGAAGTACATGTATCGTTGGATCAATCTTGATCCAATGATGGTCAGTTGGTGAGGTGTAACACGCGTGAGTTGCAGTAGAAGGCACGTGAGGGGGTGGAATGGATGTAGGTCGTTGGATCGATTCTGATTCAACGATCAGAGGTAGAGGGCACTAGCGGACAAGGAGATTTGACTGGTCAAAGGTGTGGGTGAGGCGGTGGTGGCGTGGGCAAATGATGGACCACCTAGTGGCATGGATCGCTGCCCAAAACCTTGGCCAGGAAGAAAAATAAAAGAAACTAGTGTGTATACCCGCACTTCGCTGCGGGCAAAAAAGGCATGAAGGTAAAAATAGGAAGGACGTAGTCCATCCTCTTTCTGAGTTCAAGTAAACTTCTGAAAATATATTTGAATATTATATGGAAAACCTGCACAGAGAAAGTATCCGAAAAATTATATGCAAATAAAACAATAGGTTTTTCATGTTTATATAAAAAACTAAGAATATTGTAGGTATTTTTCGTAGAGTAAATTCAAGTAAAAACGTAAATTAGCTTGTTACATGAGAGCTTGGACAATAAATTCAAGTATGACATATAGTTTAAAATTTATCAAGCTCGGAAATTTGGACACATTTTTTACTTGATAATGACATCAGATCCATCTTTAATTGTATTAACATGATCAAACACAGAATCCATATCAACTAAGCAAATATGAGCACACAGGTTATATCTTAAATATTGTATATACATGAAAAAAATGCTTGAACATGTAGAGTGTATTGTATATTTAGCATTATTACATACGTGAATGCTACATTAGGTGTCATTCGAGAGTAAAAACTTACTATGAAATGTAAGAATACAAATTATACAGATCATAGCCACATACCTGGAGACTATTTATGCAATTGTGTTGTTTGTGAGGGGAAAAGTGAATGTGGCAATATAGTACTATGTTCTGTAATGCATACAACTTTGTCTTCCGTGTGGTGTTACTGGAAAACATATCTGAATAGTATATGAAAAATCTGCATAGAGAAAGTATCAGAAAAATAATATACAAATAAAATACTGATTTTTCATGATTATATTAAAATCTGAGAATTTAGCATGTATTTTTCCTTATAGTAAATTCAAGTAAATACATAAATCAACTTGTCACATGAAAGTTTGTGAAAGTGAAAATCTGAGATATAGTTTGACATTTAACATTATCAGAATCTCGAACACAATATCTTTACTTGGTAATTACTCTAGATACATTTTCAATTGCATTAACACGACCGAACACAAAATCAAATGGAAAATTTTAAATTAAATGAGGATTTCATTTCTTAAAGAATCAACACTAATACATGTCAAAATATTTAAAAGCAAATATATCTATTCATGTAACTATTAGAAAAATTATAACTACAAATAAAAATAAATCAACGAAAAATTGAAAATTGACGTAAGTACATTTTATTCCCAATCCTCTAACTTATAGTAATTATTTAGATGGCTTGGTATTTAAAAATTGAATTCAAATATATATGAAAACCACACCGTATAATTAATTATAGTTGTACAACAACATTGAATTTTAAGTACATACATCAAATTTTAAATAGATGAATATGAAGTTGTTCTATAATGGCAAGCAACAATTTAGTGAACAAATTAAAATCAATGAAATACTTCTAAGGGAATAACAAAGGTAACTTTTAACTAAATATAGAAATGGGGGAGGGAGGGATATAACAAAATTATTGAGGAAGGGTGTGTGTAGAGAGAGGGGGGGATGAAGAGAATACTGCATGTAAAGAGGGGTGGGAGTATAAAAAGGACGTGTATTGGTAAACTTGCAAAAGAAAACTGATTAGGTAGAAAAAAGAGGAAATAAGAGGGAGAAATAAAAGAGGAAATAAGAGGGGGATCGTGGAGGGGAACACGTGCCCATGTTTGAGGAATGTCAAAAAGCTGAGGAAGGGTAAGAATTTGCAAGGAGACACACGGCCTTAATATAGAAGGCCGCGTGTCATTTGAAGGGAAGGGATGGGGGAGAACCCCGTTATAGTATACTAGTGTATCTGCCCGCGCTTCGCAGCGGTTATTATAGAGAAGGGTTTGGCGGCTTTTTTCAATGAATTTTAAAAAGTCAGTGTCGAAAGTTGTCCTTATTTCAAACATAGAAGATGCAAAATCACTGGAAAACGATTTCACAATGAATTTATATAAAATAAAAACCTCAAAATACCTTCCCGACTTCAAAAATCACAGCTTTCCCAATTTAGATAAAAAATATCCCACAATAGCTTAAACGACATATCAGAGTTCAAATTTTATATAAATTTGGAATCATCAAAATCCATGTAGAGGAGCTTCATGAACTCTACAACTGGATTCACGTACGACATTCTACGCAACTTCCTGTTTGCCATCAAATTTGCTGCTCAATCCGACAACTCTTATAGTGCCCTATCTAGGTAATAAATCATGTACCATCATGATTATACGAAATAAAATATCTTATCTGCTACATTTTAGACTAAAGAACAATACACACACAAGGTATGTCAAAAATCTGCACCTTGACGAAATTGGTACATCGGACACGCTCGGATTAAGTGGTAGGACAACTGCCACCTATGGTAGTTGTTGTTGTTATTGTTTTCTCATTATTCCTTGCTCCAATTTATCTTCATTCAATGAAAACACCATGTTTATATATGTAGACCATTTACAGGCAACGATTTATATATCTATACATAAAATATTTTAAATTATATATAATATATAATTTAATATTAAGTGGTCTTGATTATATATCATATAGGATATTAATTGATCTATACTAAATGGTCTAGATTATGTATTCTATATCTAAGAATCGCTATCTATAAATATAATATAGAAACATTTAATTATAGATATTAATGTTAGTAATAATAATATATAATCTAAAACATGTAAAGTTAGATATGGAGGCATATATAATCTATCTTATGCCCGTGTTTTAATTATATTTTTCATATAATTTCGATGTAATTTTATTTTTCTAAATATATTCAGATCCATTCATATCATAATGCAGTATAACTGGAATTCATGTTGTGTTTGTCCCTAGGCATATTATTATCTAATATTATGGGTGTGATATTAGAATGGGCGTTCAATTACGGCATACGATTGATTAGAATGATGTTTACATTAATAAGACATGATTAACAAAAGTTCAAATTCCCGTCACCTTATCAAACAAAATTATATATGCATTCAGGTTGTAATAGATCCCTCCTCATCTGCTTATGCAATATTCAAGTGCTAGAAAAATATAGAAGGCAACCATTAACTTTATTACCATTCCATCGGTCGGCACTGCCATTATTCAAAGTGGATTTACTTCTACAAATATGATGGAATGGACTTTGGGTGAAAAATCCAAAGCATTCGTATAATAAATGTATTGAACAAATTCATAGTCGAACCTTCTTAAGATGATTTGAGAAATTTTTGTATCTTGAAAAAGCAAATTTTACACGATTGACATAGAGTCTATTAGTATGTACTCGGGTGGAGATTTGAATTAAAAATGGTACATGGTATTGGCATCATGTTTAGTATGTAAATCATTTACTTAAATACTTATGTGTCAACTTATTCAGAATTAAAGTTTTAGATCACTTATTATTGTACATGTATGAAAGTTTACTTATCGATTGATTAAGGTTTAAAATTTTAGTTAATTTTTGGATATTAGTATTACACTTGTAAGACGAACAAATAGTTGTACTATACTCAAAAGATAGAGACCCAATTCCAACTAATATCAATATGTATTCACTCTGTCAGTTTCATTTGTGATTTGTGTTGTGTCAAGTACCATTGATATTATAATGTGTCAACATCAGATGTACAGTACTATTTGAAATTATCGAGTATTATTTACATTATGAGATGATGTAAATTTAGTATCATGCATTAATTAAATTAAATAATAGAACAATTCCTCACTTTGCAATACTATATGACTTGAGAAAACGATGAAATGGGAAGCTTTGTAAAAAAATATCTAAAAATTGCTATTAATATGCATATATAGTCTATATAAGGTTTTATATTTACTGTATAAGTGTAATTAAATACCAGAACTATATCTATATGCATATAATTATATTGAATATAATTTACTGTATACATATAATTGATATATTATATGTATACATATAATTATATTTACTATATACATATAATTCTATTGAATATTATATAAGAGGTTAATGGTGATGCCTCCTTAGGGCAGCCAACATGGCTGCCCCCGCATCATTTTCGACTTTTTTTTTATTTTTTTGAAAAATATCACCATATATATTCATCCATATATCCCTCATATATGCCATTCAAATTTCATCAGAAATAGAGACTCATACGGTCTCCATCCAAACAATCATTTTTTAATGGTAACATGATTTTTTAAATCGATACCATCTCGATGGAGGCCGTAGGAGTCTCTGTTTCTGACGAAATTCGAATGACATATAGGAGGGATATAAGGATGAATATACATGATTTTATTTTTCAAATAAAAAATAAAAAATATCAAAAATATGGGAGGGGCAGCCCCATTAAATCCATTATATAAGCTATAGACAGATATAATTAATATGTATATATATGTGGTTTCAAATTAAATATCATAACCATAACGATTCATCATGTTGCAATACTATATAACTTGAGAAAACGAAGAAATGGGTAACTTTGTAAAAAATGTCTAAAAATCACTATTACTATGTATATATAGTCTACATAGGGTTTATAAAGGGTTTTATAAATGGAAAGAATGAGGCTGTGCCCGTGTCATTTTTCCGTAATTTTTTATTTTTATTTTTTTTGAAAAATTCATCATCTATATATTCCTCCAATATACCATTCGAATTCATCAGAAATAGAGACTCATATGCCCTCCATCAAGAACATGTAATTTTAATGATCTAAACATTGTTGTAATCGACCTGTTCTAGATGGAGGGCATACATATGTTTCTGATGAAATTCAAATAGAGGGATATATAGTTGAATATACATGGTGAAATTTTTCAAAAAAAGTAAAAAAATGCAGAAAAATGACGTGGGTAGCCCCATCAACCCTTTATAAATAATAGATACATTTTGATACATATAGGTATTTATAAATAAGAATAACAATTATAATAAGTATATAACTATTGATATGTATATATAATCTGTATAGTATTTTGCATTTATAAATAAGGTTATATATACTCAAAATAGTACACCTATTATATATTTCTAATATATACATATATGATTTATTTATGCATATGAAGGTTGTATGCGGAGAGGGCAGAAACGGAGAGAGTCATTTGGAAAATAGTTGAAAATAATATATTATTTAATATTTATCTGAAACCATCACTTAATAAAGAGAGGAGGAGAAAGGTAGAGAGAGAAGATAGTGGGGAGAGAGAAAGAGAGAGGAAGAGAGAAATGTTTAAAGATAAATGGGGAGTGCGTGCGCCTAATGGAGAGATGAAAGGGGCGTTGCCATAGTGGGAGAGAAATATGGAGGAAGGGATCCACGTAGCAGCAATTTCAATGAAGAAGTTATAATGAGAAAGGATCCAAGCTCTGCCATGTGTCAAGACTTGGAAGTCTAAGAGGAAATCCCAGCAATAGTATAGTTATAGATTAGGAAATAAAATAAAAGAAAAAATCAAATGAAAAAGTGGTCAACATGAAATTGTTGATCTCAATTAGATCTACACCTTTCCTGAAGGAAGAAAAAACAAAAGAAATAAACTGTACAAAATACATTTTGAGTATAGGTATTAATTGGCAATTAACCCCTATGTTTTGTATTTTTATGTATTTTTATTTAGATTTTAATTAGTGGATTAACTTGTATACAATATATACATAATTACTATATTTTTTATGGATAATTTGAGAAAAAGGTGAAATAAAATAATCAAAGATAAAATATGTACAGATATTTTTTGTTTCTTTATATTTTTGTGAATTTTATGGTTTTTGTTTCTTTATCTCAAGTTAGTTGATGAGTTAAAGAATGTAATAGAAGATGAATTAAGTTAAAATACTTAGTATTTGTATTAAAAAAATAATAGGTTCAAGTTAATAAACAAATTAAGGTTATTTATTTACAGATTTTAACCCTATTGTCTCGTATTGTTAGTGAATGTTAATTAGTATATTTTACGAGTTTTACTTAATGATTTATCGAGATGATTTTGCTAAAAACTTCATATAGAGTAGATGAATCATGGATTCATCAATAAGGTGCAACAAATATACCTAATTATATATATCTAATATAAAAAGATATCATGCCATTATTACTGTAAGAGGATGAGGTGTGGATATTTTGCTTGTAGAAAAACAAGCTGCTGTAACTTGTGAATTTAGAGTACCTTTCCATGTTCACCACCTAAAGACCATAAATTTTTTTAATATTACAAGTGAATCTTCAAACAAACGCATAACATATGAAAAATTGTGAAGATAAGGGATCACAATCATTTTTAAAAAAGAAGGCCATGCATGCATTTTTGTCAGACTTGAATGTCATGTTCACACTTAACAATAGAGTTCCACACAACGTCGGATCCTACAAAATCCTTCACAAACTTTTAGATTTATCAATTAGCTTTCTTATGCAACCAAAATCATCAAGTTTCGTTAAGATATTCAACACAAATGTGGATTTTAAGAGAAGCTGGTTGTATGAACAACCCCCTGTTTCATAGAGTAAGAGTTTTTAGCATGATTTTTAAAGGCTCAACGTGATGAGAATGTAAAAAACCCTCCATACAAATTGTAGCTTATCTAAATATCTTTCCAAAACTTCAAAAACCTCAAGACTTGGATAAGAAATTCAACGGAAAACAATTTTAGAAAATCATGCGTATTTATGTACATTAGTATAATTCAGAACGAGGTTGCGTATTTTGACCTTGTAAATTGAAGTCATTTGAGATGGTCATCAAAATTATCAACTCTATTATGTAGAGAATCAAAAGATTTTTACAAGGGAATTTAAACTAAAACCAATGCTCAAATGTTCTTGGAATCTTTGTTTTAAGGAGAGAGTGTTTATAACTCGTACTGCATATTTCTAAGCAAAACATAAGATATGGTTGATTTTGAGATAACATTTGAAGGTCAAAAAGATATGATATCATAAATATTCCTTAACAAAAGTTGTAGTTGGATTTCAGATCTTTCCAACGCATCCACAATCACTCAAATCTGTTAAGAAACTAACATTAATCTAATTTCAGTGTTGGCTAATTAAAATGATTGTGTTAATAGCATTGCAAGTGGGGATACGGGATTTAGTCACCACACAATTACATAGATTATATGAGTGGGGTCTCCGTTCAATGCACAAGATACTAGAGGCAAGAGGGCTTGGTGCTTAAGTTGTCAAGTCATGAATGTGTAGTTCAGACATGAATTCGGAGAAGATCGAGTTTGTATGGGGATTATGGTTATGGTGGCAATAATTGATTTTTTTGGATTTGGGACTAGGAATCAAGTTGATAAAAGGATGAGAAGACTCTTAGAAACTGACCACATGCATGATACCTACACTCAAAGTAGATTTTTAGACCAAAAAGAAGACAACCCTCCCAAAATATCAGCCTCTCAATATACCACAAAAATTGTGAAAAAATGAACAAAAACTACGTAAGACAAGTAACATTTTAAGTACACTTGTACGATGAATAGAGATTCATCAGCATGACCTCTCAAAGGATTCTTTGATAGGTCGGAAAAGCATAACATTGCTTTCTGCTTTGATTTTGACAAGCTTGATTTTATCTAATATTGCTCTTGAACTAGGAAAATCAAGAAGGAATAACATATATGATGTTACAACTGATTGACCATGTTCGTCCTTTCTTACCTAGATCGATGTGAATCAAGTTGGAAAAGGATGAGAAAACTCTTAGAAATTGACTACATGCATGATACCTACATAAACATGGATTTTTATAGCAAAAAAGAAGGCAAATCTTCCAAAACACGAGCCTCCCAAAAATACCACAAAAATGCAAAAATTAAACAAAAACTACACAAGAAAAGGAAACATGACCTCTCAAAGGTTTTTTTGATAGGTTGGAAAACTCTACGTTGTTTTCAACTTTGATGTTGACATGCTTCCTTTTATCTGGTCTTGCACTTGGACTAGGAAAATTGAGAGAGAACAACATATGTGATGTTACCATTGATCACCATGTTCGTTCCTTTCTTACCTAGATGAAAGTTGATTGAATCATTTTCACATTTGATGTCATACTTATCGAGCATGTGACCTATTTCGATGAGAACGAGTCTGTGCTTTGAGCTTAAGTGCGCTACTTTATGCTTGAGTAAAGAACTATTGCCAAGATCTAGCCAAGCGTGATTTGACTCGATAGTTTTGATGGATACCTTCAACTGAAAACTATCTCACAAACTTCAATAATTTCCAAGACTATGACACAAATATTGATAAAATAAACGATTTTTAGCTCATATATAAAAGTTAAATACACTATAAGGAAGCACAAAAAGAAAAAAGAAGCATATCACAATTTCAGTGGTGGTTTCTTGGGATAATTCTTGCACACTACTTATCTTGGCATCTTGCTGGCACATTCATGTAGTGGGAGTAGAGCTGTTCATGCACTGGAGGACAAAATTAAAAGAAATCTCTATGCTTGGAAATCAAAGAACATTTCCATAACAGGATGGATTCAACTGCTAAGCTATGACATCAACGTCATCCTACTATACCGAATCGAAGGTACTATTATCCCCAAAGCATCTATTAGGCGCATCTCAGCCATGTGCGTTGATTTTTTATAGGACTACAATAGACACATGTGTGGGAAAAGTTTGTCCTAAAAAAGGAGGAACGAGATTGTGTTCCTTACAGATCTTTCAAGGCATTGACCTTATCGTGTGCTTGTAGACTCCTCGCATTTGATCTGTCGCTGTGGGCTTCCTTTATGAATTCCAAGTATCTTCGTTTTCTTATTTTACAGGATGTCCAGGTTACGATAAATGCTTAGACTATTTGGATGCGGTTGCTATGACTTCGTCCTCTCTTGCAACTAGCCATTGGAGGGGTTCTCCCTCCATTCTCTTGGCTTCCTAGAGCACAAAAATTCTCCTTTCGATCAGACGTGGATATAGTATCTTGCAAAGCCCTAGTGATAGGTTGGTGGAAAGAAATCTAATACAACAAAGCAACCCAGAAGCATTCTTGCTGCTTATACAGAGCGGTACATAGCAAGGTCCCTGCCAGGGACCGATTGATAATGTATGAGCCAATTGAGGCAGGGGAATGTCCCCTTTGTGAGTTTCCCTTGGAGTCAGTAGATCACATTTTTCGAGAGTGTCCTTATTGTTACTTGCTTCATTTATATCCTCAATCTAACGATCTTCGTACGTTGGATACTCTTGGTTGGGTGTACCAGCTGCAAGGTAGCCATTCTCTTGAAGGTGAAGGTTGGGAAACAACACTCTAGTTTGGTGGATTTAGAATGAGAGGAAACCTTACCTGGATGGGCACTAGAGCCTTTACATAAAGAAACATCTCCCTCATTACATAGGATGTATCTACGATCACCACTCAATCTTGTTTTCAAGTTTTGATTGATTTATTTTGTATAGGCAGACCCACATGCCCTTATGTTTTTGTGTTTTGTTTACACATAACCATGTAACATCCCGGTGGCTTTTTTTATTTTTTGTGTGCAATATATATTAGTTATATTTACCCCTCAAAAGGGGAAAAATAAGAGTTCAATGGGGCTGCCCCTTGGGGGGAGCTGACTTGGCTCCCCCCACGCAAATTCGTCCATTTATTTTTATTTTTTTTGAAAATTTTTTCCATGAATATTCATCACTATATCCCTATATTATGCTATTCAAATTTCGTGCGAAACAGAGACTCCTACGACCTTCACTCAGACAGTCATTTTTTAACGGTAACAGAATTACTATTCACATGAGTACCCCACCCCAACCCTGCAACCAAACTAACCTCGAGAGCCTAGTTAACTACCCAAAGGGGCAGCCCCATTTTATCCCCAAAAAAATAATGGGGCATTCTTGGACCTCACGTCCCTCTTGTTTACCCCCTCCGCCCTAATCCATCGGCCACTCCTCCTCTCACTCCCGAACAATATCCCCCAACTCAAACCCTCCGCTACCTTCATCGCAAAAGTTCTAACACGTACTTCTCCGCCGCGCCCCACCTCCGCCCCCCAACGCCATCCGCTCCTCTTCGCCAATTTCTCGAGGTGCGTACGTCACGATCTTGATGGTTCAAGTCTACTTTCTTCCATCGTTTCTTATTCTCTTCACCTGATCTGCGTCGTTCAACTACAATTCTCTTCGTTTACGTCAACAATGTTATTGGCACAATCAGAGTTTGTCTTTATTTGGATTTTGTGGCGCTACAAATTTCGGTCGGTCATCATGTGAAGGCTCTGAATTCCACGCAATCTGCAGCTGAATCATCTCGCGGCTTGCAATCTTATTGCTGTTTTTTTTCCGGCTGATGCTTCCGAGAAGCTCAGACACCCATTTATCGGAATCGATAATAAAATAGCTGCAGGTTTCCTGCTAATGGAGATTCTTTAGCGACCATGCAAGTTGCTGCTTTCCGGAGATGTTGCAATTAAAGAATGATTGCGGATTTTGGTTATTAGTTTAATTTGCGTGCCTCCTGATGCTAAACGTGTACTACTTAAGAATCATAATTTTGCAGCAGTGAGCAGCTTTGGCTTATTGATAATCCAATGACAATAATGCCTTGTTAGGTTGCTAGAACACACATTGCTTAAGGTTAGAATTTGGTGGGTTGGTTGAAGGAAGGCATGCCTGCTTAAAGTTTTGATTCTTTTTGCGGGGAAGTCTTCAATTTTTTATTGGCGTTTGTCTCCACGATGACACGAAAATAGTTTCTAATTGATGGGTATTTCTTTTATGTAAAGAGATGGTTGCCTTAAAACGAAGATATTCAATAAATATGTATTTTAAAGATTGAAAAAAAAAACAAATATACGACCGACTGTTGACCGTGCTACAATAATGTTTACTGGTCTTTATAATCTTCTTCAGGAGTTAAAGTTTGGGTCTGGTTATAAGGTTCTGAATGGCACTATCATCCATATGCAGATTTGCTAGGAACTGATGAATTGATTTTGCATGGTAATAACCAGTCAGCGTTTGTCTGTTCAAGATGTGGAATGCACATGGTAAGAACAATGCACCAGGTCAGATGGCGAGGTACGATAGTACCCAATCTGATGCCAGTATGCCCACGACGAATGCAAACCGGCAGTCAATAGACAACGGTTTCAGCGATCTGTATGCTGATGATGCATCAAGAAAGAGGAAAGCTGAAGTTTTAAATTGGAGCAGTAGTGTTCAAAATGCTCCCTCATCGATGCAAAGCATAAACCAGAATGTAAATCCACCATGCAGTTTTGTCCATACACCTGCTGCATTTGATGGAAATTTTGGCGGATCTCAGTTCAGTCATTCCCAAACCAATGGAGCTTTCGGGAATCAAATTTATCAGTCAGCCCAAGAAAACATTTTCACATCTCAGCGTGGGACAGATTCAGTATATTCCATTAACAGACACTCTGCAAGTTCACAGGCATTTGACATAAATTTCCAGAAAGGAACTACAAAGAACCCTACGCCTGAAAGCTTCCCCCAGAAAGAAAATTCCTCTGCAAACAATGCTGCAATTGTAGAGATTCCCAGGTTACCTTACTCTCAACATTTTACCTATAATGTGGTAGGACCAATTGATTTAAATAACTCCCAATCTGCCACCAGCACTACTGGTAATTCTGGGAACATACAGGGAGGCTTTATTTCGAGGGATGACATGAATCAGAAATATTCTGCTTCATTTCTTGGTGGCAACATGTCTATGGACCCATCTGTTGTCACCTCTAAGGAACCTATTCGGACAAATGAATTGCTTTCTGATAGCGCTGCTCCAGATAAGAAGTTTCATATTCAAGACCTTAAGAAAACTGAATTTACAGCTGAACATGCAAAGAACAACAGCATTTTAGATTTCGCAAAATCTATAAATGCCCTCCTGTGCCAAACCAATTTCATAGTAAATTCTGTCAGTGCTGCTAAAAGAGGAGATAGTGATGCACCTTCAATGAATGAGTTAAGATCTACCAATGACCATTCTTCTAGAATGCCTAGCGATCCTCGTCAACAGGATTACACCAGATCTGCAAGCGAGCCTACTGTTGGAGTGCCTGAAGGAATGTTAGGGACAGTCAACACTCCTGCTAATACTCAAGATCTGGTAAAAAGTATGGACATCCGTAAATGCCATGGCACGAAAGATTATAACATGTTGACTGGTCATAGTAACCAGCCTACTATACAGTCTGGATCCCTTGCTAGTCAGCCCACTGTTAGCTTAGACAGAGAAAGCAAATCTACAAATGGCAATTCTACTGCAATGGTTGCTGCAAAGATCTGGGATGGTACAATACAGCTAAACACATCCACAACCATTGCAGCGGTTGCTTTCTTTAAAAGGTCGCGCGTCTCCACCTACTTGTTTTTTTGTTTTGTTTTTGTCATGAATTTGCAACTAAAGAAATAGCAGGTTGTTATTTGCATGAAACACACTTCTTTATGTGTCTTTACACCTGATTTCCCAATAATACCAGAAATTCTGTACACTTTCATTAAAGTATATTGATGAAAGCTGGGCGTGTAACATCTGGTGATTAGATATCCTGGATGCAGGTCTTACAACATTAGTTTCGATTTTCACTTTTGAGCTTACTTTTTACTATAAGGCTTTGCTGAGCATTGATACAGCAGTTGTGCGTAGTAGGCGTCAGACAGTATCCAGCAGCTGAAATCCCAACGTAGGAACTCTGGAATAAGTTTTCTGAGACAAATCTCTTACACCTTTGAGGTGAATTCGGGCAACTGCCTATTTGTTATATTTGTCCGCGTCATAAAGTATACCTCAATATGCCCAACATACTTCACCATACAATAGATACCCATTAAACCAAATACCAGAATTCAGAATAAGTAAACTTATCCATTTTTAAATCATCCAACATTATGAAACAAAAAAAGGTATGGTTAACTAGGAAGCCACTTATTCCTTCTTCCCAGTTCTTATTCCCTATTTATGCCTACCTTTGGTGTTGCGGATCCGGGGAATAGACAAGAAAATGCTTGAATAAGTCGATGGATACTTTCTCATCTGGATGTGCCAATCATGCACATGCCTTTTCATTTATCCATTGTTGAGCGAAGGCTCTCCCACGCAAGAAACTGCTGACTACCATGGTGCTATGGTGTTGGTTCAGTGTTTTGAACTAGGGACTATGTTCCAGTGCAAGCAATAATGAATAATGTATATTTATATAATGACAACTTAGTATGATGAATAACTTCAAGTTCAATACATTCATAAAGAGTTGGAGATAGCTGTGATAATTTTGTGACTTTATCTCCATATACAATCTCAATGGACTTTCTGAAGCTGTTTATATTTTTCTCTTGCAGTAACCTTATGAAAAAGTTAATTTACATTGTCTGTAAAATGTCTGGTTCTGTTTGGTGGTACACTGTCTTTTGTAAAGGGAAAACACCAAATGTACTTCTTATCCTTCTGAGTTTGTGCTTAGGTGAAATCGGACAAGAGGTGCCCTCATTTGCGCTTTTATCTATAGTATTCTTAACTTTTTTTGGGAACGTGATTGAACACTAACTATCAGAGAGGGAGCATAGAGGAAGGACAAAACGGTGAGGGAGGGGAGCTTAGAGAGGCAAAAGGAGCGTGTGATGGTGAGGAGCATGTAGGTGAGGGAGGTTGGTCATCCATTCATGGACGTCATGGCGAATGGTCAATTGTGTAATCGTCTTTTAACAAAGAAGGTTATCATTGGCATTTTTTAGAACCTGCATTGGGGTTGTCTCATGACATGGATTCAATATGTTTCCTTCATGCCACCCTTTTTGTACAATAACCTGGAGGATCTGGAGCATCTTTTCCTCACTTGTGAGCATGTGAGGACGTTCTGTCATGTGACTCTTGCCCTTGGGTGGACATTTCATTTTTGGACAAGTTCTATGAATCTCTTGCCCATATTGGGATGCCTATGGATCTGCTAAATCCCTTCACATGGACCTGGTCTAACTCATTAGGAATGGCATGGTGTTTTGTGATGATCGTCTGTATGTGGAATATAGCACATTATGCATCCTCAGTTCTAAGTCATGGACTTTGTATCCCTCTTTAATTAATGGAAATCTTGGGGGAGCACTTTCTTGGTGCTCACCCTTTTTCGACTAAAAAGGTTCTTCGATGACTCTTCTTGGTGGACAACATTGAGGACAAAAACATGCTTATGCATGTTAAAGGGGCATCAGATGTGGGATTGCTCTGATATCATGGTCTACTTTCGGCGCAAGGGGGCGGGCCCCCAGCAACGGGCTTGCTCTGACGGTGGCTTGTGACAGTGAGAGGAACTATGGTGATGCAACAAAGAGAAAAGATCAGAGATGGTTGGTGAGTAGCATAATGGTACACACTATGACAAAATGTGTGATTAATGAGCTGAGGAGAATAATCTGGTGGTCAGTGAGGGATTCGTTTGTTGGCAACATGTAACATGCTTTCTCTGACAATGGCTTGTGGCAATCATTGTTGCAATATTCGACCGAATAGATTGAATATTCGGTTGAATGTTCTTATTCTGTGGGGTGATCGAATAGAATATTGCTATTTGGTCAATATTTTGATCCAACCGAATATTTTTGGATATTCAGGTGGAATATTCGAGTATTCGATCGGATATTCGACTGAATATTACAATAGACTGGTGATTTTTTTTAATTTTTTATTTTCTAGAAGTTCCCAATTATCACAGTATCACCACAAATGTTAAAGCTTCATATATGTAACTTGTTAATTGATACTTTTATCTTAAGCTCTCATATATGTATAAATATATAAGAATATATATTAGACTTAATTTTTATATTTAAATACAAATGCATAATCAAATAATTCTGAATTTTCTCTCGAATGTTAAATAATTTTTATTCACCCTCCAACTGAATAGCGAATCTGGTGGCAGTGAGAGGAACTCTGGTGTTGCAACAAAGCAGAGAGATTAGAGATGGTTGGTGGGCGATAGAGTGGGACACTACGACAAAAGGTGTGTTAAATGAGGTGACGAAATCGGTTCGGTGGTCAGTGAGGGATTCGTTTTTTGGCAACACGGTGAGGTCTTCGTTTCGTAGTTGGTGCATGACTTAAGGGAACACATGTCCACGATCTTTTTCTTGATTTATCGATTCTGCTCTCTGACGCATTTATCTTTTGGAAACACCTAATTCTTCACGGGGTGCCATCTTTTATCTACTCTAATCGTTGGTCTCTATCCGGATATTCCTCACAATCAATTTTTTTGACGTGGATGATTTTTAATATAGAAGTCAATGATCTTCTTGATGCCACATCGATTGTGCTCTTTGGTGCGTTTGTCTCTCAATAGTGCCCTGTCCTTTAAGGGATGCCATCTTTTGTCTACTCCGGTTGGTGGTCTTTATCTGAATGTTCTCCCGAATGCATTTTGATGTTGGAAGGCGGAGTTAGTGACAAGCCAACCTAACATGCTTTCAGTGAGACCCATGGTGTAGATCATCCAAGGGTGACGTTGTCGAGGATGCAGATTTCGTGCGTAACTCACAATCATAGGCGGCTCGTGCAAGTGGATTTCCTAGATCGGTTCATCAAAACCTCAATCAATCAACAATTAACACACAACAGCGATCAAACAATGAAAAGCGGTGCGGAGTTAAAATTTATTATAACTCTACAACAAAGATGTGTATAGGTGCAAGTATGTGTAGAGGTCGAACACATGGAGCAGACAGGTAGAACGGGGCAATAATGCACAAAATGTGAATGTGATGAATTGTCTATTTGTGCTATTTTTAGTGGGTTTTTAATTTTATATTTTTTTTATATTTTTATATTTTTATTTTTTAATTTCTGATTTTGTATTTTCTTTTTGTATTTTATATTTTTTTATAATTTCTTTTTTTTTTCTCTAGATCCTTATAGGTAATGTCCTAGAGTTGGGATAATAAAAGATGACAATAGGGAGATATGTGCATGCCCAGGGGCATACTTTTTTTTCTCTTGTAAGAGAGTAAACTGGCCGGTTGGGGTATGTCGAGATAAATTAGATTAGGATGGAGTGCAAATTCCTTCTCTGCGACTTGGGGGCAATTGGTAGATTGAGTGCCAATTGGTTACCGATGGACTAGTTTTGTGTCGATAGATTAGGAGCATGGTTTGAAAAATGCACCTCGAGGCACAAAGGTGCTCGAGACAAAACAAGACAGAGCCAAAGAGCCTCAAGGCGGGCGCCTCAGACCCTGGTTGTGGCAAGCGCCTTGGATGCCCGAGGCGGTCGAGGCGAGGCGAAGCGGTGAGATGGGGCGAGGCAATACCTGAGGTGTTAGGGATTTATCGATAATTTTTTAAAGAAAATAATTGATCTTATTGGTAGTTTCAGATGTTTATAAAGGCCTAGTTGTTGAGGATATATTTATACAAGATGAATGCTTAAATTTTATCCCTTTCATATTCATATTTACACCCTTAAACATATTACATGTCCAATTAGTTTCGTGAACTCTTAATATTGCACCCTTAAATATATGAGTACATAAATTTCAGATGCATGAGAAGTCGAATACCCATATAAGAAAAATTTTCGGGTATGGTGGCTCATGGGGACATCGGACCATTCTTTGACTGGATTTAGCAGAACGTATGGTTAGGATTCAAACCATATGATTCATATCACCATCTCGTATATCTTTAATGATAACTATAGCCAATGACTCTCTCTTTGATAAATATTTTAGCGATAGTTATAGCCAATGATTTTCTTTTTCACTGGGTAGAAATTTAATAGAAAGGTTTATGGAGTTGGCATATCCTTTTTTCATGTTCTTATCTTCATAATTTCATCATATATTACAATGTTATATATTAATGTCTGCCATATTAGATTATTAGATTAGATTATTTCATCAATACAAATATTTATTATACTTTTTGTAGCTATTTCTCTACATACTCTGAGGCTTACGCCTTGACCGCCTCGAGGTTACGCCTCCCCTCGCCTCTAGGGAAAACGCCTCATTCCACCTCTTTTGTTTTTACAAATCTTTGTTAGGAGGATGCTAAGTCTTTAGTAGAGATTCTTTAGTGACAAACGGGTGATTACATTTTGGATGTCGGTTGATTCTTCTCTGAGGAGTGAATTGTGGAAGTATTTGAGGTCATTTGTTCATTCATGGATGTGCGATCTTACGTCATTGGTGGCGATTCTAATGTCACGCCGTCGCCTCAGTCGATCGAAAGAACGTGCTTTTAAGACCTTTGCTTCCATGATTTCTTGAATATGGCGGATGAACTTGTGTTATTGATTTTCTAATGATTTCTCTAATATGGTTGTTGACCTAGGTTTGTTGATTTTCAAGTTCCTTATTGTTGTCACACTTGGCAAAATACTGTGGTTGACTACTCCTACGTCTTGGTCCTATAGCTTTCTTCCTCCGATAGACATTGCAGAGAGCCAGCGACTTTCCCTATCGTCAAGGTTTTCCCACATCCTCCCTTAATATAAGCCATTGCTTCGATTGTCCGATGACTTAAGGAACATCACATCCTATTTCAAATTCAAGAAGTTGTGGCTATAGAATCTGACTTCACGGAGATGATGATTGGGCATCAGTGGGGTGTGTCAGATGTGTTTTGGCCACACGAAAGCTGTGGGTCAGATTAACAAGTCTCTAATTATTCTTGCGTCACTATAGATGTGGTTTGATGGTTGAATGTCTCTCCACGAGGAATGCAACATTAAAGGGTGTACTTGATCTTGATGGGTAGAGAATGAGAGGGGCCTCGTGGGGGAGGAGTTTGAGGCAAGGATGGGAGAGTGCTGGGGATAATGAATGCAAAGATTGAGATGGATTGGAAGTAAGGGTCTAGATTGACTCGATTTAAGGAGGATGATGCAAGTAAGATGCCATTTTTACTTTTTTGCTGGTGACAGGATGTGGGGGAACACAATAAATCATCTGATTGTGGGCTATGAGGAGGAGGGAGACATGAGATTGAAGCTACCGTGGCTTCTCTCATCTCTTGCAATTGGAGCGATTGATGGCAGGACATTGAGGTAGAGGAGTCACAGAGCGTGAAGGTTTTTGATAGAGACTGCTTGTGGGTTAATGAGGGAGGATATTTAGACTTAAGAGGGCGGTCTTGGCATCATTTAAATCTTTGAAGTAGAAAGATTCCCTAGGTTCGAGTAGCTTGCGAGTTCTCTTCGTCATTGAATTCTGGGAATTGGTCATGGAGGATGTGCTGTTGGTTGTTAGGAAGTTCTTGGGGGGGGGGACTCATGAGTAGAGCTCTTTACGCTTCTTCCTAGCATCTCGTTTCTTCTACCAAAGAAGGCCATTACAGATCATGTCAAGATATTCAAACCTTTGAAACTGTATAATTCTGTAATCATTATTGTTACCAAGATATTGGTGAACCATTAATGTGATATGGTTGAGCCTTGAGGTTATTATTTCATTGATGCAAAGAGCTGGGTCCATTTTGGAGAGTTTTATGGCGGCTTTGGAGGTGGTTGCTTCATAGGAAAGTCAACAGACACATGGTTTCTTTGGAATGATGATATTTAGTAAGGCCTGTAACTCATTGTAATTCATTGCAACAGTCTTTTGCAATTTGGCCCTGAAGAAGGGTGTTTCCTTGAGAGGTGGGTGGCATGAATGAAGCAATGTGTTCCTACTATTTCTTTTTTAGTCTTAAGTAATAGTCTAATAGTTAGTTTGCATTTATAGTGGATGAATTCAATAGAAGCGTGGTCTTATGTAAGATGGTCCACTAATGCCGTTGTTTGTTGCTGATGTATGGCATGGTTACAAGTATTGTGGAATTTATGCCATAAGGAGATCGATAGGTTTTACTAGAGCCATTGATGCTACCTTGTTTTTCCCACTATTGCAATACACGGACGATGATGGCCTATTCACTGAGGATCGTAAACACTTGGCCTTTGCGGCAAATATTTTTTTTTTGGTTTTTTCATGATGTGATGAGGCATCTGAGCTACGAGTTAACAACATGAATTCGAGCTTCATCCTTTTTAATGGACGAGCACTTGTCCATGGCATGCTCGGTAGTGCTTTTTACCCCTTGTGCGACCATGCTCATCTACAAAGCCCTCATATTGGATTGCATAGTGACAAGATCATTGAATGGGGATTGATTTTGGAGCATGTGGAACACTGTTTGGAGGGGGTTGTCACTTAAGGTGCTATTCGAGGGAGGAAGACTGGTTCCCAATGCTCTCATTTGTAAAGATATGATTCCTGTCATTTTCAACTCAATGTCAATATTTATAGTAGGATGTATGTCATGTAGAGAAGATTTCTATGGCAGGATGTGGTGCGACATTTAGGGGTGCACCTCTTATAAAGTGGTCAATGTTTGTCGGGTGGTGATTGAAGTGGGGCTTGGTCTTTAAGACCTTAAGGTTGTGGAATGGTGTCGTGCATTTGAAGTGGGCTTTTGGTTATTACTGCAAAATGCGAGCCATTTTTTGGAGAGTGGTGAATCCTTAAGATTGGAATGACGTTTGGCCAGAAGAAAGAACTTTATGTGACTGTTTTTGAGGTTTTATACTTCAACGATAAATAGGGAGCTTTTAGTGGCAGAGGCGTAGTCTGAAGGGAATTGGGACCTTATTTTTACTATTAGATTGTCAGAGACAATGATTCATGATTTCCTGATCTTGACCTTCTTGAGGAGGTGGACTTCTGATGGTCGCTTTTATCGGACATTGTGTTCATTCTCTGTAAAATGACATATAGGCTCTCTCTACCCCCATGATATTTGACCCCATAGATATGAACATGTGTTGCAAATTTATTTGGAGCTCTAAATGTAGCTGCATGTGAAGGTTTTCCTTTGACTACTAGGAGCCGTGTGATAACGAAGAATCTCAGGGTCAAAATACTGCGCTGGAACTTGTCAAAGATGTTTGGACTCTCTTGAGTAGCACCTCTTTATCTCATGTGTTTATGTTAGGGTTAGGGAGGTCTGGAATGGTTTGACAATTGATTAGATGGACCTTGCGAATGTTGGAGCTTTTGGATCTCTGTTGAATGTGCTTGTTCCACTTTTCCAACTAGATGTTTGCGGCCCCTTGATATTCTTTGAATGATCTGGTTGACTCTCAAGGGGGTGTTATTTGTCAGGATGATAGTGTGGAAAATGTATTGAACATGCTGAGGGCTCTCTTCATTACTTGGTCCGCATAAGCCTTCTGTGGTTTTTAATATATTATGCTGTGTGTGTCCCATTGTGAGCCCACACCCTTTTCTGTTTTTCAAAAAAATAAAAATGGAAGTGAAGTGGGAAATTTTGGTTCCATCAAGTCAATAGGAAAATGAATTCTTTGTTTGTCCAACAGCCATTTATTTTACAGGTGTATCTGGCAGACGGTTTAGAAACAAATAAAGGCTATTATTTTATAATCACTTTTATGGCGTAAGAATGTGGACATTTAGCTCGTGAACTGAATTGCTAATCATATCTGTGGAGAGACTAATTTAGGAGCAGGATTTTCTATGTGCATGGAGAAGAGCAGAAGATAACCGTGGGGGTTTAAGGAAGAAATATGTTCTTTTTGTATCAGATGCAAATTTGGCGGGGATAACTTTTTTTCTGGAAGAAGAAGATGCCCAATAAATGAGATTGTATTGATAATTGGCTGTTTTTTGTAATAGCATCTATCACTGCAAATTTTCTTAAAAAAACTTCTTACCCTCAAGTCAGGTCCCAAGGCTTAGTCGAAATGGTGCGGGGTCTCATTTTGTTACAATTATAATAGTTTCTTGTCAAGGTAGACCAGAGAACTCCAAAGATCGCGCGAGGGGTCATGCTGCAGGATGACTGGCTTCGTGGGTAAGGCGAGAATCAGGAGTATCATGGAAGGATTCACAGATGGCTCTAGTCTATTTAAACTGTTAGATATATAGTTGCAGAGCATAGAGCTGGTCGGGCGGAAGAAAGTTGGTCTGATTCATCCTCTCACCTTTTCAATGAGACAACTGAAAGATCAATAAGCGGAAGATCTCTTGGTAAACAGGAGCAGCTTCACCCGGCTGGATGTCAGACGGATGGCGTAGCAACTTCGGATATTCCCCATTTTCGCATAGTCGCGACTGCGATAAGCGAGAGCAAAAAGCTAATTCCGAGGGAGCCAAGAGAGAGTCCATAAGGGATGAAGGAGCAAAGAAAGACGCAGCAGAGACAGCCTATTATTAGGACTGGACCCTGGATAGATGTACATGCATTGAGAGAGAATCGAAGTGGATAGATGCCCCCTATAATGAGGAAAGTGGGCTCCTTTTTCAGAATTTAATCCGATTAGCAGAAATTAGAGAATTTCTGTCTGCTGACAGGGAAAGGATCAATAATTTACTCATCTCAGTATCACTGATAATACTTAAAACAGAATTGGTTTTTGAACCTTTGAAGCTCTTATTCCAGATAATGGTTTCTTACATCATTCTATGAATTTATCCTGGTAAGCGTTTAGATTAGAAAGCAGTGATAAGTATAATTGCTATATTATGTTGCAGAAGTGCCAATGTGCCATATCATATAGTGCAAATATGAACCCACACAACTATTATCGAATCTGCTTCACTTGACCAGTTGTTTTAGGCATGTTTCCTTTTGCGGCTTGGTGATGTAGCAACTGTTTTTTTTGTTTTATGAGTGTCCAAGTGGCTATATTCCTGGCTTATGGTCAACCTGCAAATGAGCTGCAACAAAGTCTAGCCCACTGAATTCTTGGTTCACGGTGTTCTGCCACCAACCTTTTGGCACTCAGATGCCTCCCTTATCACCCATATAATATCCCTAAATAAATGTTTTGACCAAATTCCACACTTTATTTTATATTGTCAATAGAAGTTTACAATACCATAATAGTAGACATGTGAAATGACAAACTTTTATAGCTTCCACTATCAAGAAATCCTGGCTTCGCCTAAAATGAAGGTTACTGTATTAAAGCATCCATGCAACATGCACGTGAATCAATATCCTACTGAAGATTTATATCCATCTTCATGCTATTAATTAGCAACTTGCCACTAATTTCTTTGAAAACAGAATGCTAACTACGTGAGACTGAAATAGTTGATATTTAATGAACAGAAAAAGCTAAAAATATATCGCCTAGAATGATAAGAGCTTCCCCAAAGGCGTGATAATCCCGACCACCAATTGCTAAATTTTCGACCTCTAAGACCTTCCCTGTTTAAGTCACCTTATTTCTGATGCCATAGATATTAAAGTATAATAAAAGGCATTCTTCTGATGATGTTCGTTCGAGGTTTCTTCTGTTTGGAGAAAAAATCCATTTTCCCGAACTTTATGTCAAATAAACATCCAAATAAGATGGTTCCACATCTTCTTCTGCTTGCTCTGATAGAAAGAGGTGATATCTTAATCTAATCTCCATGATTTTCCTCTATTTCATGATTACCATTTTCCTCTCAATAGCCATGCAAAAAAGTTCAATTTCCAACAGGATACACAGCTTTTAATATTAAAATCTCTGCCATTATGTTCCCTGCTATAGTGGACATGGACACAACCAACGGCAAAAAATCTTCATACATCAGCAGCTTTCAGCATCTCATCAGTCTATCATCAGTCTATCTAATTGCAGCTGTTGGGTTTTCCTCTGTGCCGCAGTCATGCGACACACTTTTCACTTCTGGTTTCTGCATTCACAGTGCTTGTATTCGAATATTGTCATCCTAAGATATTCTTACTTATCTCGACAAACCTTACCATTGCCACGTTCTTGGTTCGTATCTGACATTATTAAGTTGAAATTTACATCTGTTATGTCCTCTGTGATAGGGAACATGGATGCGATTATGGTAAAAAATCTTCTTACGTCAGCATCTTTCAGCATCTCATCAGACTATCTAAATGCAGCTGTGGGTTCCCTAGTGCTTCTGTCACATGAGACACTTCTCAGTCTGGTTTTTGCATTCAACTTGCGATCATGGTATGCAAAATAGCCTCAAGGCGGTCTATGTGTACGCCTCAAGGTGAGGCGGTCTCATTTAACCTCAAGGCGTGCACATTTGTCTATTCCAGTGAGGTGTGTCCCTCAGGTGATTGAGGCGTAGCCTTGAGGCGGTACGCCTCGAGGCGAACGAGGTGTTTTGCGAGGCATTTTTGTTTTTTTGAGCATTTTTATTGATGATTTTAATGGTTTACTTGGTAGCTTGAGAAGCTTATAAATATCTGCTTGTTTAGGATAATAATTCTTGTAAAATGATAAAAAGGATAAACATTTCTTACTCTTTCTCATTGAATAGGTTTCCCTTATATAGAAGGGGGTTTAGGGTTTATTGAAATAATTACGTACACACCCTCACATCAAGGGTTTAATATCGGTTTCGGATATCGTATAGAAACCCTGTCGATACGATATTTCGTCGAAATTTCGACGAAATTTCGATGACATTTCGCCCATATCGACCACCATATGTGAAGAAATGATCGAAAACTGCTCTCATATCGCCATTTCGCTCGAGATTTCGGTCCCTTGTCGAAATCGAAATTTCGTCGAAATTTCGCCGAAATTTCGCGAAATCTGAAACAATGCCTCACATTACAGAATAATATTCGTACACTCAAAATTCTTCAATACTCCCCCTTGAGTTAGAGCATAGAATTCCATCATGTTCAGCTTGGAGACACATCTAGTGAATAGGGATCGTGTGAGCGGCTTGGTGAAGACATCAACTGTTTGGTCCTCTGAAGTACTAACTCTATCTTGATGTTTCCTTGTTGAATCATATCCGTTGTGTAATGACAATCTTCCTCCACATGTTTGATACGCTCATGGAAGTGGGGATTGTTTGCAATGAACATTGCAACAGTATTGTCACCGCATGATCATAGGACTCAGATTTGGCAAGTGTAAATCCTTGAGAACATATTTGATCCACATTAGTTCGGTGGTAGCTTGGGCCATTGCTCTATATTCATACTCTACATTGGATCTGACAATAATTGCTTGTTTCTTGCTTCTCCATGTGACTAGGTTACCACCAAGATAGGTGCAATAACCGATAGTAGATTTCCAGTCATTTGGACACCATGCATAGTCAGCATCAGATTATGACATAATATCAAGTGTCTTTCTACGTGTGAATAACATGCCTCTCTTTAGCAGTTTTCAAGTATCTTAAGATCATCAAAAGAGCATCCCGATGTACTTGGTAAGGTTTGGCCATGAATTGGCTTGCCCGGTTAATATCAAAGGAGATATCATGTCTAGTAGTGGTAACATACACGAGTTTTCCCACTAGGCTCCAGTATTGGTTTGCATCAACATACACTGGGGAGTCTTTATACATTTGTGAACTGGGATCCATAAGAATGGATGCTAGTTTAGCCCCTTACATTCCTCTCTCCAACATGTTCCCGCTGTGATAGAATCAGTCCACAAGTATTTCTTGCTATTACAATGCCCAAGAAATAACGAAGCTCTCCCAAATCATTGGTGACAAAATATTTCGCAAGATACCTTTTGGTATCTATTATGCCGCTAGTACCATCCCCTTGTTAGAATTATGTCATCAACATATGCTAACATAGCAACTATCCCTTTTTCTGTTTTCTTGATAAATAGAGAATGATCTGCTGTAGAGCGAATGAAGGCAATCTTGGACACACTATCGGACAATTTTTAAACCAGGCTCTGAGCCTTTGTTTGAGACCATGGCTTTGTGGAGTCTGCACACCTTCTGATACTCTTCATTGCTCTTAAAACTAGGAGGTTGTTGCATATAAACTTCCTTATTCATATCTCCATATAGGAATGCATTTTCACATCTAGTTAGTAAAGTGGCTAGGGGAGCTGGACAACAATGGAAATGAGGATCCTCATCGTAGGGAGGTGAGCCACTAGTGAAAAGGTGTCAAGATAATCCAGACCATAGGTCTCAGTATACCCCTTTGCTACCAGTCGAGCCTTATAACGTTCCACCGAACCATCTGTAAGATGTTTAGTAGTAAAAATCCACATGTTGCCTACGACAGTTGTATCCTTTGGGGGATCAACTAGTTGCCATGTACTCCTAGACAGAAGAGTCTTCATTTCTTCCTTCATAGCCGTGCTCCATTCATGAACTAATAATGCCTCCTGATCAATTGAAGGAATGGTAATAGTCGAAAGACCAACTAGAAAGATCTTGTACCAATACAATCTCCATGTGGACACATGGTCGGAGATAGGATGTAGCATACATGTACGTCTTCCTTTTCGAAGAGCTATGGGCATATAGAATGACCTTGGGAGTTTTGAATCTCCTTTTGAACAACCCGCTCGCCTGTATCCGTAATATCCTAAAATTCAATTTCATCAGTGTTCTTATCATGACAAACCTTGGGATCAAGCGTTGGTGTGATAAGAGGGGTTGCTATCCCAAGATTATACACCAACCGAAAATTTTGATTCTCATCGATGTGAGTGTCCTGAATTGGAGACCTATTGTGAGGAGATGGCACATGTAGACTGGCAATCTCTATGTCATCAAAAGCAACCCGAAAACTGGAGGTGGAATAATACAATATAGTCTCAAAGAATGTCACATCTGCACTAACATGGCACTGACGATGTACCAGATCATAACACCGATACCTTTTTGGGTTCTAGATTAGCCTATAAAGACACATTTCATAGTTTGGGGAGAGAGCTTGTCGTGGCCCGGAGAATGAATGTGGACAAAAGAGGTGCACCAAAGATTTTAGGTTGAACATGGAATATTTTCTTTTCCTGGAACAGAAGAGAATACAATGTGTGCTCTTCCAATATGATGGACGGCATATGGTTTATTAGATATGTGGTTGTGTGGATATCATCACCCCTAAACGTGAGAAAAGTGGTACTTTGAGCCAGTAAAGTGCGAGCCACATCAAGGATATGACGGTGCTTTCTTTCGACCACGCCATTCTGTTGGAAGTATATGGACACGATGATTGGTGGATGATCCCATGCTCCGTCAGAAAAGAACGAAGATATTGATTGCAAAAATCAAGAGCATTATCAATACGAGTAGTCTTGACTTGAAAACCAAACACATTTTTCTTTTCCATAAAGGAATTCTTCATGACAGTATCGACTTAAGATTTTGACTTCAAAAGAAAGACACGTGAAACACGAGTAAAGTTACCAACATCAACAATATAGAACCGATATCCTGAATGATGTGGGACTCGACTTGGCCCCCGCACACCAAAATGCGCTAGACATGGCCTCAAATTTCAGCGAAATTCGGTCGAATTTCTGTCGAATATCGATATCCAGTCGAAATCGAAATCTGACCGAAATGACCGAAATATGGGGGTCCTAGTACAAAAAATGACCGAAATGACCGAAGTTTCGGTCGAAATTCCACCGAAATTCCATCGAAATTCTGTTTTGGTCAATGCCGAAATGGTGACCGAAACCGACATTTAAGGCCTTGGCGCTAGATAAAAAATCGACTTGCTAAGAGGATCATGATGACTTGGAAATAAGCGCCTATGATGCTTTCCAAGTTGACAAGCTTCATATTGGAGTGATGTGGAGGCTGGAGGCAGAAGAATTCTCAGTTTTGATAGAGGTAGATGTAGAAACGTGACCCGCAAAAGGAGATTTCATCAAGTGGTACACACCCCTTTCTTCACGGCCACAACCAATCACCTAGTCCGTCAACATATCCTGAAATACAAACACTGGATCAAAAACGGCTCGACAATTGAGCTCCTTAGTAATCTGGATACCTATAACAGACTTATAGGAAATTCAAGAGTTGGAAGAACATTATTCAACCAAATATTTGGAGCCACTTGGACTTCCCCCTTTCCAGCAATAGGGATAATAATATGCCATCTGCCTCAACAATGGTACAACTTGGTGCAACCTCTCGAAGTATGGCAAACTGATTCTTTGTTTCCACTAATGTATCTTGATGTGTCAGAGTCTACCAACCACTCATAAGAACTAGATGAACCCCTACATGCATAACACAATGTAGATATACCCAAGGGATTGACGAATGTAGCTGTGTCGGTAGAAGTAGTGTCCGTGGTAGCTCCTGAAGAGGGCAGTTGCGATGCAATCCCATGCTGACTAAGCCGTTGCATCAAGTCCTCATATTCTGCTATGGATATTCCCGATGAAATATCATCTTGCGTTGGACTAGCATGATGTGCCATCAGGGGTCTTCCATGCTTCCCCCCAACATCGGTCTTCAGTGTGACCTATACAACCACAAAAGGTACACGGGGACTTACCACACCCGAGTTAACGACCTCATCCCCTTCCTTGAAAGAGAGTCCCTCGGCTTGTGTCTGAAGGAACTGTCATAACCGATGTAGTCTCAACACGAGTCTCTACTAAGGCGGATATAGACGGTCAACTAAGCCTATTGACGACTTCTTCCATGAATGGAATCTCAGAGATAATGACCATTTGGGCTCTAATGTCTTCATAGATAGGGTCTAGCACTAAAAAAAAGCCCAATCATCAATTGAGACTTGGAGGCAATCTGGGTTGGACAAGCACACATAGGCATGTAGGAGTTCATCCTTTGGAACCTTGAATTCAATGTCGAATAGAACCGAGCAAGAGGTCGACCATTTTATTTCAATTGAGACATATCGACATATGGTTGGAGGATTTTGGCATACTTCTTCTCCTCAGAGTATACACTTAGCCGTCTTGTAATACACAATGTCATTTGCAATTCGTGAGATGCAGTTACTCATAATCCATGCCTTGACCATGCCATTGTCCTTCCATGTCGTATTTGTTCCTGTTTTCTCAGTTGGTTACTCTTTGGTGATTATGTGCTCTTTGTCATGTCCTTCTATGACATTCAGAAGAGAATGAGACCATAGCACATAGTTCATACCAACCAACTTGTTTATGATACCAAAAAATAGGTTTATCTCCCGTTCATGAGTAGAGGAATCTACTACCTCAGACCTACTTCACGATATACATTGGACCAACTGATCAATCACATCATTTGCAACATATGCAACAAGAACAAAAATCCAATAAACTAGACTACACAACCATGTCTTCCTTGAGAATCAAGAGAAAGTTGCATTATGGTGCACACAACAAAGATAATAGTCGCATCGGCTTCGAAACAGGGAAATAATATGCAAATTGAGGACATTGTAGATGTGGACATTCGCGATTTTGGCTCTTCGAGGTTCGGCAAGGAGCACGGGTAGTCGGTGAAGGTGCTAAGGAGTGCTTGAGGTTGCTCTGGAGGTGAATGGCATCAACCCAGGTGGATGGTGTTGTCCCAGGTGGGTAGGCAGAGCTGCAACAATTGCTCTGGAGGGTGCTAGAGTCGGAATAGGTGCCGTAGGCAGCAACGGTCCTCTTTGCTGGCATGAAAGGTGGCTGGAGACATTGTTGAAGGGGGTTGGAAGATTTCGTGTGTGGGTGGGTTGGCAGTGGAGTCGTGGAAGGTGTCAGGTTCATTGATGAATGTGGTTGGCGGTGATGAGAGGAGCGATCCGGGGAGGCGATCTCAGTGGTTGGCGGTTATGGAAAGGAGGTGCTCGTGGTTGACGGCTACGGAAGGGGGGATCGATGGTGGTGCTCGTGGTTAGGTCACATGGGACACTGGAGAGAGAGGGAGCCCCTCTCTAGGGCTCTGCTACCATCTTGGAAAATGATAAAGGGATAAAAATTTCTTACTCTTTCTCATTGAATAGGACTTCCTTATATAGGAGAGAGTCTAGGGTTTACTGAAATAAGTACATACGCACCCTCACATTACAGAATAATATTTGTAATTTTGTATACTCAAAATGCTTCAATAATAGTTATACAAGATGAATGTCTAAATATGATGTTTCTTTCATGTTCATAATTTCATAACTTGACGAGCTCTGCATTGTATTGAGCAAAATGAAATGGATAGGATTCACGTTTCTAATGCTGTCATATATTATATGGAGGATGGGGAGCTTGCACCAAGGCGCATGTAACTTTACATGCACCGGTGCTTATATCTTCCACATTTTTTTTACTTTTTTGAAAAATACCACCATGTATATTCATCCATATATCTCTCCAATATATCATTCGAATTTCATCAGAAACAGAGACTCCTATGACCTCCATCCAGAACAGGTCGATTACAGCAATTCTAAGACCGTTAAAATTACCTGTTCTGGATGGAGGTCATAGGAGTCTCTGTTTCCGACGAAATTCGATTGACATATTGGAGGGATACATAGATGAATATACATGGTGGAATTTTTCAAAAAAGTAAAAAAATGTGGAAGATATAAGCGCCGGTGCATGTAAAGTTACATGCACCTTGGTGCAAGCTCCCCATCCTCATGTTAGACGCATAACATAAATTTCTTTGACATATATTTAATCGTACTTTTAATTACAATAATATTTCGAAGATATATATGCAGTGTTTAATTCTTTCATAATATTTATAAACAATGAATTCCTCTTTGATTGGATGAAAATGTATAAAAAGACATATCAAGTTCTATCTTTTCTTCTGGTGTTCTCGTCTATATTATTTCATCATATCTTATAGTGTTAAGTATTATATATTGGGCATAGACATATATTTACATTGACATGTATAACACTCTAGTTTTGTGCATATTTTTTACGCCTCGACCGCCTCGAAGTTATGTCTCGCCTCGATTCTGAGGAAAACGCCTCATTCCGCCTTTCGTTTTCTCAAACCTTGCTTGCCATTTGCTCCAGGTCATGCTCATATTGCCACATATTAAGTGACAACCAACGGTTATCCATATTTACCATGATTTTTTTGCCTTTGTTCTAATATATTTCATTACATTTTCTAAATATCAGTTCTGCCTATTCATAATCCATATATTTGTTCATCAATATCCCATAGATCGTCCATTTAAACATGTGTAACATGAATTTGATATCCATAAGAGTTTTATATCTGTATCCAATGAATGCATATTTACTGGAGTATCCAAGTGAATCTTCTGAAATATCTTTTAATCCTAACTTTCTCCCTCAAGTCATTGGTTAAAGATGCTATGAGTAAAATTTTACATGAAGGCTTGGTAGTCATGCACTTTTAAAGATATTCAAGATTTTGCCGCTGAGAAGAGTAGGTGCAGTATGTTCCAGGTTATAGGCATTTTGGGCCTTTTTTTTCAACTTGAATATGCAATGAACATTATGTGGCTCCTTTCCAGTGAATGGACTAAGTTATGAATGCAATCATGTAGGTGTTAAGCATCTGGTATCCATGAAATACGGGTTTTATAAAATAGTGAGGCATGCTATGGAGACTGAAAAGTCCCAGGGTCTGAAATGTTTTGAACATAACGCGGCAACATTTCTTCTTTGTCATTGCTTCATTCTTATACGAAACTACTTGATAGACAGCATTATTTTCTACATGTACATCTTGAAAAGTGATAAATTTCTTATTATGATCTATCACCGTGTGATGATGCAGACAGGGAAAAATCTGAAACAAACTGTAATGGATACACACGGAATAATTCTCCAATAGTGGTTTGGCCATAATAATGTAGTTGTTATCGGATATCAAACATATTCCTGAAAATCAACCAACATGATGACATAGGCATGGTTCACAGAGATTAGGAAACCAGGTATTGTCTGGAAGATCTTAAAGGCAGATTGTTATCTTTTGGTTACCCCCTCCTTGACTACGTCTGGTGTGACTTAACGAGTCAATGTTGCTGACATATGGCAGTCATTCATCCTCCCTTAGAACTTTGGATATGGTTTAATTCTGCGTCCTTCTAACTTCTAATGTCCGGAAATCCACTATTTGAATGAACTCAGGTTGGTAAGCTCAATATCTTTTTTGAGTCAAATAGATACAGAATCCATAGTTGTAAGGTCACAAATTTACATAAAAATGAGTTTATTCGATATCATAACATGATGATAGTCAAAAGACCTACACTTCAATCATTCTCCTTTTCTTTTTTAGGAGAAGGGTAGGCACTCAAAGTGGTGCACGCCCAAATTATTATTATTTTCTGAAAATAGGGAAAACAACTCTTAACAGGGACCATGTAGGGGTAGGAGCTCTGGCATGGCACATCTTCTACATAAATCTTTCATGGCGGAAAAGCCGTTCCCCATCATCCATAGAGTTTAAACAAATCACCAATGACCTAATTCTGTCCTTGTTCGAGCTTGCAATCACCACCTCAGACCAGACCTTTTTTATGTGAAGAAGTGTTTCACATCCTCTGGGATCTCTAAGCATCTTTGACTTGGACACGTTACATCAACATTTGTGGCATAATCTTATGGCACGTTTGGATAAATGGGTAAACTGATGGATAGGTAACCCCCTTTTTTGGAGGAGTAAGATGGTGGATAACTTGTTTGTTTTGTTGTTTGGATGGTGAAGTAATTGTTGGAAGGGGTAGTTTTGATGTTACTTTCATTGGAGTTTGGATAATAATTAGATTTTGATTGTTTTTTAATTTTAGATGATAAGCTGATAATATAATATTTTTTATTTAAATAGGAGAAAAAGATTGAGAATGTAGAGAGAGCAGGCCCCGCCGAATTAAATGAGCGAGAGAGAGAGAAATGATGTATTAAAGGGTATTTGAGCGAAAGAAGAGAGATAATTGGTGGGGTTCATGAGTAGAGTAGTGGATTTTTTTGAGATCATAAAAGGGGGAAACACGTTAAGGTGTCCACCCTAGATATATTAAACTATAAGGGAAATAGAATACTTACAACGACCAAGACTCCTTAAGTGTTTCAGCATGAGAAATTACATTTTTCATATAAAAACATTCTGAAGAAAAAATAACACCATTACGCGCCTGCAAGATAGCCCAGATTACTGCTAAGGGAAAGAGCAGATCTCTATTTGGACGTAGTTTATTCCGCCAAAGGGATTCCCAAAAGCTTTCTAGATTTTGTAAATTTTTCCCGGTGGGCATAGAATCTTCTGAAACACTCAATGTCTTCTCACAAGTGAAAAAATGTAGTCAACTGTCTCCACCTCTTCATTGCAGAGTGGGCACAACTGTGAAATACCAGGAAAAAATTGTGAAATACTAGGAAAAAAAACTAACGCATTTGTTTCTGGTCAGAATACGTCCTCTGCGCATCAACCATAGAAACATAGCAACGCAACTTGGTACTTTTTGAAGCTCCATATAAATTGACAATCACAAGTAACATCTTCAATGGAGGTTGGTACAGAGTTACCCATAATCTTATAAGCACATTTTACAGTAATATCTCATGTTCTCCAGGTCCAATGGTCTCTTCCAATTTCAGGGCCAGAGATGCGAGCGAGTACATCAAGCATCTTTAAAAAGTCATCCATACGTTGTTCCGAGAAATCTGCTAGAAAGTTGGGCATCCACACCCCAATATCCCAGCATGCAGCGACTGTAGCTCCTGTTTGGCGGCTAGAGCAAAGAGAGGAGGGTACCGAGTTGCAAGGGGTCCACCATTAGTCCAATCGTCAGTCCAAAAGGCAAAGGATCGTCCATCACCTAAGGCGGGTCTAAACAGGACGGGGGGCTGAGGAATCAACGGGAAATACTCTTGAGTAGAAGGTTGGTTGCGTATACACCACCTATGCTTTAATACCAGAAATATCACGGGTCAGCCTGCAACATAGATCCTCGCTCCTTCCCCAAATTCTGCCCACCCATTTTAGCAGCAACACCTTGTTAATAGTCTCCAAGCGAGTCACTCCAAGCCCCCCTTCCCCTTTAGAGAGGGTAACCGTTTCCTAACTAACCAAATGTGCACCCGAACCACCCTGACCTAATTTTTCCCAAAACAAACATGCACATAATCTTCTCAATACGTCTACGGATGGCCACTGGAAGGAGACAAGATAACATGAAAAAATTTGGGATTGCTGCGAGAACTACCTTCAATAGCACCAGCCTCCCACCTCTATAAAGAATAACTACCTTCCAGTTTGACAATTTTCTCTCAAACTTCTCGATGACCGGGAGCCAGTCTGTAATTCTTAGTTTGCCACATGTCAGGGGGAGACCAAGGTAACTAATTGGCAACTCCTCAACGTAAGCCAGATCCTCTGCATCTAACATCCCAAAAGCGCCAACCGTTGATTTATTACAGTTGATATTTGTTTTAGTATTTGGTTATGCATCATTTATATGGGAGATGGGTAAGTGGATCATTCCAGGATCCATTTACGACATCCAAGTCTTTAGTTCCACATCTACCAGTTGGGAGATGTGGAGACTGTGAGGGCTAAATAAGAAGCCCCTCACCCCATGTATCCATTGAGAAAAGCGATAGACTATTAGCCCTTTGAGGCTTTCTCCCGTGGTTTCATCCCGCTCTTTAGGGAGTAGGGTTCCACGTAAAAATCTTGGTGTTCAAGTTTATCTTTCTGTTCTTTATGCTTTGTTTAGCATTTTCATTTCTGTATTCCTATTTTCTAACATGGCTTCAGAGTGGGTTTGATTCTCGTGGGATTATTGTTGAAGATTCATGTTCATATTTTTTCGAGATTCGATTTTTTGGTGTTGTATTCTTGAAAAAATATTGTTCATGATAAGAGAGGAGCTCTTGAATTTTCTGCATTTGAAAATTGTTTTTATTCTTGGATCGTGTAAAGTAGGGTTCTAGAATAGGAACCTTAATCGTAGATCTCCCAAAGGCGACGACGCATGCATCATCAAGCGATGCAGCACCATCTCTGACGCACCTTCGAGATTTGTGATTCAATCCTTTAGATCCCAGCGCAGGCGACACTTCTCTTTCGAAGCTCCTGGCGAGGTATCTGATGTCCAAGCAAAGCCCTCCATCTCTTTCTGGCCTCGCGCGAGTGCCTCACCCATGCTTGAAGCCTCCGGGCGCGTTCTGGATCCCTTGCGCCATGCTATAGGCGGTGCTCCCTCGCACAACCCCTCTCCGCTTCCAGACGGAGCCTCCTCTCTTGGCAGACAACGACGACATCACATGCCGCAACTCTTCTCCTCGTGGTTGCGTGCAACTCCTTCCTCCGATCTATTCTCGGAGTGGCGCATCCTTCTCGCGCAAGTGGCGTGAGTTGTCATTGTCCTCCAGGATCTCGCGTTGGATGCTCAGGCACAGCCCATCGTCGCCCAACTCGTAGGCGATCCTCTCATCTCGCGCCGGCGGCATCTCCAGGGCGACGAACACCACACCCACCTAACCGCATAGGCAGCGGGAATCCTCACAGGCCGAGTTCAAGCTGCTGCACTCCATGCAGAGAACCCCAAGCGACGCACCTCCCACCCTTGCGCGTTCCCTAATCTGTAGCCCCGATCTCGCGCAAGCATCGCGAGATCTTCTACAATCCATGGTGGCGACATCAGCAAAAGATCCCCTTCGAGGGGCGGCAGAGGCGTGGTTGAGAAGAGGGTTCCCACGTTGGGATCCCTAAGGGGTAGCGGGCTGAAATTTAATTTTTTTTTGTTTCCATTGTAAGGGCCCCGGTGGGCCGAAGGCTATTGTAAAAAAAGGAGAGAGAGAAGTAAAAAAGGGGGAAAGATGATTGGCCTCATTTGAAAAAAAAGAAAAAAAAAGAAGAGGCCCGGTTGCGTGTTTAAAAAAATGTGCTTTTTAAAAGGTGCGTACAAAAAGAAAAGCCGTACGTAAGTTACAAAAAATGGAAAAAGGGGAGGAAAAGCTGTAAAAAATGAAACGGCTTAGAAATTATAAAAAATTTTTCGAAAAGCAAAAAAATTGAAATTAGCTTATTGTTTTGTTTCTCCCCATTATCTCATCTTCTCCCAACTCTGTCGATGTTGATTTTCTGACTAGTATGGAAAAAGGGGGAATATTGTGTAGAGTCATAGGTCTGTTCCAGATTTATATGTCAGATTTCAGACTAGCCAGATTTTTTAAACTCTACACATCTTCAGATTTCAGACTCGACGATTGGTTCCGAGTCCTCAATTTCAGACACACACATGTATGCGGTCTTTTTCAGATGTGCACATGTTTGCCATTGTTGTTCCGGTCCCCATCTTTTGAGTTTCGGCCAGGGTTTTCATGTGATCCATAGGACTCTGGAGTAAAGATCCCATTCTCTATGCCATGTGGGCTAGGATTTTCATGTGGTTTCATAGGGACTTCAGAGTAGGTACCATTATCTAAGCCAGATGGGAAGGACCCAGTTCTCCGATGAGGAGACTTCTTCAGACTCCATTCTCAAGCGATCGTGAACTCTAGTACGAGATCCTTCTGAGGTTCCTATGAGAGAGAACTCACTTCGATGTCCCTATGAGAGAGACCCATCTTCAGAGATCTGCGTATGGATAATTAGCGACACCCTTTATTCGGACTTTTCAGAGATGGAGCAGTTGTCCACATGTTGTGGCGGGCCAGAGTTCTCCAGGTGGAGACTCATTTTCAGTTGCAGTGACTCTGACAGGCGCAATACATATCACGTGCTCACCGACGAGGAGATTCAGTTTGACTTATACTCCTGCCCGTTCGTCCTCCTCATCTGCACGACATGAGAAGCAACGTCATCGACATCATCCGACAGTTGTGCGCGTTGAGTTGATTTGATCCATGATTCCATAGTGTCTTGTATTGTGACTTGAGATTTCTTTCTGTTTGTCCAAGCTGAGTATTGCATGCTCCAGCTTGAGGGGGAGTGTTGGAGTATTTGGTTATGCGCCATTTATATGGGAGATGGGTAAATGGATCACTCCAGGATCCATTTACCACATCCAAGTCTTTAGTCCCACATCTAACAATTAGGAGATGTAGAGACTCTGTGAGGGCTATATAAGATGCCCCTCACCCCATGTATCCATTGAGAAAAGCAATAGACTGTCAGTCCTTTGAGGCGTTCTCCCGTTGTTTCATCCCGCTCCTTAGGACCTGTTTGGTTACTGGGTTGGACTGGGTTATGGCGGGTTGGGGTATCCTCCTGTGAATAGTAGCTGTTTGGAGGGTTGGGAGGGTTGGAATGATAATTGTGATGTGATGTGACATTGATTATGTGTTATATTAAATTTTTAGTGATTATAATATGTTTTTTATGTTAATTAGTTTATTTGAACATGGTTAAAAAATATTATACCAAAGAAATTGTAGGGTCAATACAAGCAATTCCAACCCAGGAAAGTAGGGTTGGAACCAGGGGTATGCCAGGGTACCCCGGTGTACCCTGGCAACCAAACGAGCCCTTAGGGATTAGGGTTCCACATAAAAATCTTGGTGTTCAAGTTTATCTTTCTATTATTTATGCTCTGCTTATCAATTTTGCTTTCGCTTTCCTATTTTCTGACAATATTCAAACCAGAGAGCTCATCAAAGATCTCTTAAGTAAGCGCCATCCCCTTTGCCTGAATATGATCACCTTCTATAAAAAAATCGTGTCATCTGCATACTAAAGCAACGCGATAGAAATGTTGCTGTGGTTATATCCCGACGTCAGACCCTGTGCAGTGACATATCAACCATACGCGCAAACACATCAACAACAATGACAAAGAGCATATGTGCCAGAGGACACCCCTGTCTAACACCTCTTTGGGGCTGAAAGATCCCATTCAGGTCGATCATTAACCAATACCGAGTAAGAAGCCGTGGTAATGCATCTCTTCTTCCAAGAGATCGAAATAGGGGAACCCTCTTCTAACTTGAGCAGCCCAAAGAAAACTCTAGTCAATGGTATCATATGCCTTTGAAAAGTCCACCTTACACAATAGACCCTTAGTTTTCCTTCTTTTCCAATCAGCAATGATTTCTGTAGCCATAGCATGGCTGTCACGAATTTGTTTGCCCGAAATATGCAGATTGCAATGCGAAATGATGTGCTTCATAACCACATTGAGTCTGTTCGCCAAAACTTTTGCTATATTGAGGTAAATTGCATTAGAAAGTGCAAGCAGTCTCAAATCCTCCACCCTCCTAGACATATCTTTGTTAGGAATTAGGAAAAGTAGAGCCTTATTTAACCGATCAAAACCACCATTGCCATTCGTGAATTCTTCTGCCACCTCCAGAACATCCTTTCCTACTAAAGTCCAGAATTCACGGTAGAAAGCTACATGGAAACCATCAGGGTCAAGTGCTCCATCTGCATTTAGGTTCCAAATCATCGCTTTAAGCTCCTCCAAGGTGATACTTTGAATAAGGTGCAAGGCATGTTGTTCAAACACACGTTTACCCCTAGACCCAATCATCTCCATTGTCGACTGGAAGAGCTCTGGGAAAAGTATACTCTGCCAAAGCAACACCCATGTTACGATCGCCCTCAAACCGTCTCTCATTATTACAATAGAGTGAATGTGGTTTCGCCTCCTTCGACTACTTGCAATGCGGTGGAAAAATTTTGTTTTTGCATCTCCCCCATTAAGCCATGTTTGCTTAGATCTTTGTCTCCACTCCGCTACACATTTTTTGTCCGTCAAGGTAATCACTTTCTGAAGCCTGAATCTCTCATTCAGCTCCGCCACCGAGAGGTCTCTGTTCAAGTCTGCAAATCTCCCCTTATGTTTCTGTTTTCCTGGCTCTTCTCGTCTCACGTTTTTCTTTCTTGTATCTGCAGAGTCTCAAGCGGAGAGAAACCAGCTTTTGAGCCAAACGTGCTACATCAGAAACATATACCACTGTAGATGACTGATGATCTGACACCATCTCTTTGAAGCCATCTTCCAGTAGCCATGCCTTCTCAAATCTGAAATAATTTTGCGGTGCTTATTCAATCCCAGAGTCCCACACTGGCGGCGGTAACCTGGTGGGAAGCTGGTGGATAACCCTTTTTTGGAAGGGTTACCCACCAAATGAACACAGCCTTAGGATTCTTCTCTCTATATACTTTTGTCATCACACATCTCCTTCGTAGTAGCCATAGGAGGACCTTTACTCTTGGTGGTGCTTTCCAATTCCAGATCAGCTTGCAGTCCTGTGTCAAGATTCCATGATCAAATGTTAGGGGAGCAGATGGCTTCCAACAGATTTTTGACTGAGAAATTGCCATTCTTCCATAGTTCCAATTGTCTAATGGTCATACCCGATCGTTGTACCCTCCTCATTGTCAAGTGCGTCATCATTCTTATAAAATATGCAATCCTCTGTTCCGAGAAAACAGAGTTGAGAGGAGTCCAAGCAACTTGGGACCATGCCTTTGCCACCTTTAAATTAAGATTATCTGCCAACAAAAAAAGTCTTGGGAATCTGTCATAAAAGCCTCCTCGTCGGTCCAATCTAACAACCAAAACCTGTTTGGTTGCATATCGTCCAACAAAGACCACTGAAGTACTGGTTTTATATTCAGCCATAACTTGTTTTGTCCTGTATCCAGCCAAAACCTGCTTAGTTCCAGTCATTCTCTTTTTTGAGTGAACACGCATGATATCCATTTTTTGGTGTTTGATTCCATATCTATCAACAAAGATCACAGAACTGCTGCAGGCTGCAAGTTGCAAATTAGTGATATATGAAACTTATAATGATAGTTAAGTGGCTTTCAAATCATCTTAGGGAGTACATCGCAAGATATGGGGTTTCAAATAATGGTGTTCACCTTATGGTATAAAGCATAATTGTTAGTTTGGTGGTAACTTTGAGCCCCTTGTGTTTCACATGCTTAGCATTCGCCTAATATTGCTATACATGTCAATTCTTTTTGAAATTTTGACATGATATGCAGTGTAAGGTTCCAACTAATGGTAAGTCTTTGTTTATTGTAAGGCTGCTATTGTTACAGATTTGTAGTCTTCATCTATATGCTAGGCTTACACATCAAGGTTCTCTTAGAATCCTGCTTGATTGTTTCCAAATAACACGTTAAACGATAATCTCCCCTGCATAAGTGCCTATTCCAATGCAAAATAAAATACTGGCAGTGATGTTAACTCGATTGATGGACATGACACTCATTCTCCGTGTTAAGAAGACACCCTTCAATATAAAAGTTAAATATTACAATCTGTAGTGAGATGTGCTTGCTTTGTGATATTGAGCAGTAAACAGTCAACAACAACAACAAAGCCTTTTCCCACAATTAAGTAGGGTTGGCTACATGGATTCTTCTAAACAGTCAACAACAACAACAAAGCCTTTTCCCACAATTAAGTAGGGTTGGCTACATGGATTCTTCGCCTCCATTCAGATCTATCTTGGGTCAATCCCGGGCTTATATCCAAAAAACTAAGAGCCCTTCGTATAGTCTCTTTCCAACACTTCTTGGACCGTCCTTGCCCTCGCTTAGCCGGCTCAAGATCCCAACACTCGCATCTCCTAACCGGTGCATCTGTTGATCTTCTTTGCAAATGACCAAACCATCTTAAGTGGTTTTCTCGCATCTTATCCTCGATCGGAGCTACACCAACTTTCTTTCTGATTGCATCATTCCGAATCCGATCTTTACGTGTGTGTCCACACATCCACCTTAGCATTTTCATTTCTGCTACAACCATTCTCTGCACATGTCTATGGTTCACAGGCCAACATTCATATCCATAGAGCATAGCAGGTCTCACGGATGCTTTGTAAAACGTTCCTTTAATTTTTAAAGGAATTTTCTTATCACAGAGAACAACAGAAGCTCCTCTCCACTTTAGCCAGCCTGCATTTATTCTATTAGTAACGAGCAGTAAACAATCAATAATAGAAAATTGTAAATAAGGTTTGTATTAGACGTAGGTTGATGGGGCATTCACAGATGATAAAATGAGAGAAACTCGTTTAAACCAGTTTGGAATGGACAAAGGTCACTTACTATTCTAGTGCAGGGGTTGGGGAAGTTAGAAAAAAGAGTCTTGCAAGATGGACCGAGGAAGAAGACTAAAGAAGTTTTAATGGAAACCTATAAGAAGGATGTTGTAACATTCTGACCAGATTCAACTCGGTTGCCTGCAGGTTCAGATTAGGTCACCAATTCCAACCAAGATTCATCTCTGCTATTCAAGAATAATCATTTTTTGATACAAGCTTTGTTGCTAATTTACAATGCCATGCACCTATTTAGAGATCACAACTATCCATATGATATATGTACATTGATCACAGAATATTACATGAGTAAAATAGTACAAGTGGCGGAACTGAGATGGCGACTCAGAGGGTGACTCCAAGGGCGATTCCAAGGGCGACGGGGAAGGCGATCGTGCACTTTCTTCCTACCGAGAGGGACAAGGGGAAGGGCTTCGCTTCGTCCTCACAGGAAGTCAGTCCCCAGTTCGTGGCTGCCGAAGGGGAGGAGAAGCTTCAAAAGGATCCAGCTTGGGTGGCGGTCTCTCACAAGAAGCTTGGTCGCACATGCTGGCGGTGTGGGGTGAAGGGCCACTTGGCTTCGGTCTGTGCGGCAAGGCCTCGATGCTTTTCTTGCGGTGGCCTTGGGCACAAGCAAGCGGGGTGTGGTGCACAACCTCGGGGGGCTGTCGGTTTCTCTCTCGGTGGCCATTCACTTCGAGGGAATGCTGCTGGCTCGGGGGGGCTGCATGCAGAAGGTTTTGCCTCGAGCTCTGCATCCAGGTCTTTCGCGCAGGTGGTCGCGGGGAGAGGACCGCGTTCTTCGGCGGGAGGTGTCGGGTGCTCAAGGAGAGATGGCTTTCCCACGCTTGCTGCTCCCACGTCAAGGGTGCAGTTCGAAGTTGGGAGTGTGGTGGGTGCTTCTGGGAGCGGGGGGAGCGGAGGGTGCACTTCATTCGGAAGGGGGGGGCGGAGGGTGCAGTTCGAAGGGAGCGCCTCGATGGAGGGGTCGGGGGGAGCGGGGGGTGCAACTCATTCGGAAGGGGGGGCTGGTGTGGCGCGCCAAGGTCGGGTGCTGGTAGGGGTCTTCCTCGACCGGTGCCTCTCCTTGGAGGAGGTGGGAAACAGTCTTCTTGAGCTTCTGGGGATGAGCTTCTCGGGAGACCTGTTCCTGCTGGGTTCGAAAAGATGCGGCGTTAGAGGTCTTCTTGGGGACCAGCGTTCCCGACTGATCCGAGCAGGACCGCATGGAGGGATCGTTTGGAGGGATCTGCGCTTCGCAGACGGTGCCTGCTCCAACCTGGAGGTTTGCGTTGCTGAGGTCAGGGGGGTCCCTTTCTTATCTAGATCCGTTCATTGCCTTCGGCGTCCTCTAAGAACGTGGGGTGAGGTGCTGGCCGTTACCAGCGACGGCCTAGCACCTGGAGATGATCCTGAGGCAACGAAGATCCTTATGGAGTGCAACAAGGCTTTCCTGGACAGGGCGGTAGGGCAGGTGTTCTTTGAAGTGTTAAATTTGGGAAGATTCTTCTGTAGAATTGAGTTCTCTGTGGTGCAACCTCCGCCGCCTCCCTCCCTGCCAGAGCGGCGGGCTCCGGTGGGGGAGACCGGCAACAGCCTCGTTTCGTTTTCCGAGGAGTCGCACCCAAGGTGGGGGGTGGCATCGTTATTGTCGCCAGAGCTGGGGGCGCCTCTCGAGGGTGCGCCTTGCTATGATGTTTACGTAAGGCCCTCTCCCCCTGATGTACGTGAAGGCCATCCCACCGCATGGCATCGTTGCATGGTAGCCGCCCTCGGGAGTACGCGGGGGGACGTGGCAGGCGGTTGGGATGATGTGGAGGGTAGGTGCACGACTTTCGGTGCGGATTTGACATTCTCGGTGGGGTCGCAAGCCTCTGCCTTTCGGATCTTCTCTCCTGGCGCTTCCATTCTTGGGCGTGCCGCTTCATCATCATTCGGAGCCATGCGTCAATCTGTACCTCGGGTTGCTGACGCAGCCCTGATCCATTTCTCCAGCGCGGATCCATCCTTTGCCCCGGGTCGGGCGAGTGCTCTTTCGGATTCGGTCCACCCTCTGAACCTTCGTCCGCAGCCGGATCCATCCTCTGGCCCGGGTCGGGCGGGTGCACCTTCGGGTTCGGGCCTCCCTCTGGACTTTCTTCAGCAGTCGGACCAGGGCGCCCTGCTCCTTTCATCTTCTTTGCTCCTTGCACCGCACTCAGGCTCTTTCTCTATCGACCACCACCTGGAGTCTTCTGCGCATCAGGCTGGGTCGGAGTCTTCAGCGCCTCAGGCTGGGGCTTCGGCAGTGGTGGGGGGCTCTCATGGGGCTTCGACTACGGTGGGGGACCCGGAGTCCCTCCTTGACATGGCTCCACCAATCGAATCGTCGAAGAGATCTTGCAAACGCTACAGAAGAAGACGGACCGCGAGGTCGCGGTCTAGGGAGCACCACACTTGCCTGTCCTTCGAAGAGGCGGTGGCGGAAGCGGCGGGGGTGGTACCTTCAGGGGGTCTCAACGAGGTTGCTAAATGAAGGTCCTCTCCTGGAACGTTCGGGGGATGGGGGATGCGGCTAAGAGAAATACCCTGGGCTCCAGATTCAAGGAATGGGGGTGCGACGCTGTCCTCTTTCAAGAAACCAAGCTGGCCTCTCTGGACGATGATGTTTGGCGCTCCCTCAGGGCAGGGGATCTTGATCAGTTCTCTGCTCTCCCTGCGGCGGGGAGTGCGGGAGGGGTGCTTATCGCCTGGAAGTCTTCTCGGTTCTCCCTTGTCTCTGCTGTCAAGGGAAACCACTCCATCTCGGTACTGCTCTCCAGGAAGGACGACTCTCTCTCCTTCCTTCTCTCTTGCGCCTACGGCCCTTGCGACGCGGCGAGAAGGAAGGAGCTCTGGGAGGAGCTTCGCAACGCCTCCGTGAGCCACGCGGGGCTGCCTTGGCTTATCGGAGGAGATTTTAATGTCACGCTCCGTTCGGCGGATAGACCCCGGTTCGGGGGGGTTCGGACCCGGGCTCGGCGGAGTTCAAGGCTTTCGTCAATGACTTGGCTCTACAGGACTTAACGGCGACGGACGTCAGGTTCACATGGAGGAACTCTTCTTCGAAATCATGCATTGATAGGTTTTTCGCGTCCACGGCCTTCATGGATCTATTCCCTTCGGCGTCGGTCCTCTCGCGTCCTCGCGCGTTTTCCGACCATTCTCCGATCGTCTGGGAGTCACAAGTGTCTTCCCCACGGGCAGGGCTCTTCAGGTACGAAAGATGTTGGTTGCTTGAGGAGGATTTCCGCGTGCTGGTGGCTTCCTCTTGGGCGGAACCTTGCGAAGGTCGATCGGCGGTGGTCAGGCTGCGCAAGAAGCTAGAGCGGCTGAGGGGCGTCTTGTCCCACTTCAAGAAAAGATCGCGGGAGGCTAGGCTTGCGGCAAGGAAGGAGGCGGAGGCTATCGTCAACGAGCTGGACTCCTTGGAGGGGCTGAGGGAGCTCCGTGATGACATGACGAGTTGGCTTCCAGGTCGGCGGCGATGACTGCGGTTGAGAAGGAGGAGAGGAAGAGGGTCACGGAATGGCGACAGCGTGCGAAATTGAGGTGGATCAAAGAAGGCGACGCAAACTCCTCCTTCTTTCACAGAACGGCTTCAAACAGGAAGCGGTCAAATCTAGTTCGCTCCATGTCAGTTGGGGGGCGCGAGGTGGTGGGTGACGACGCGATTGGGAATGCGGTGGCGGAATACTTCAGGGACTTCTCTTCGGTTCGGTTGCCTAGGCGCTGGCGCTGGCTGGGGGAGGATGTTCCTATCCTTTCCTCCGCGCAATGTGCGGAGCTGACACGCGGCTTCTCCATCGACGAATTAAAGGCTGCTGTATGGGATCTCAATGTCGATGCCTCACCGGGCCCCGATGGCTTCCCTATAGCCTTCTACAAGGATTTTTGGGATGTGGTGGGACATGATGTTTGGGAGGTTGTCGTGGAATTCTCTTCGGGGAATTTTGGCTTCGATGGGATTAATAGGGCTCTTATTGTTCTAATCCCGAAATCTCAATCTCCAACTGCTATTGATGACTATCGCCCTATTGCAATCTCGAATGCTCTATACTTGATTGTTGCGAAAGTGCTTGCGAGGAGACTGGCGGTACTTTTAGATTTTCTGATACATCCATCACAGGTGGCATTCATCCCCGGCCGCTCGATCTCCGATGTGTCGGCCCTTGCATCTGAGATGGTTGAAAGCTGGGTGAGACGGGAGAAACGCGGCTTTCTTTGGAAGGTCGACTTCGCAAAGGCATATGACTCATTGGACTGGAGCTTCCTTTGGTCTGTGCTGCGTGCTCGCGGATTCCCAAATGTTTGGATCTCCTGGATACGCCGATGCGTTTCTACGGCATCCTTTTCGATCATGTTGAATGGACGTTTCGTTGGTAGCCGGTTTCAACCAAGGAGGGGTGTACGGCAGGGATGCCCTCTCGCACCCATGCTCTTCGTCATTGCCGCTGACGTTCTCCCGAGAATGGCGGATCGGGTGATCGCGAGGGGCTTCTCATCCGGTTTCTCGTGTAACTTCAGCAACTGTCCTACACTCCAGTATGCGGACGACACAATCGCCTTCATAGAGGGGGGTCTGGAGGCGGTTAAAGGAATGGCTGTCACCTTTGCCATCTTTAGCGAGCTCTCGGGGTTACGCATCAACCACTCCAAATCCAAGTTGATCCCTTTCGCTTGGGATGATCGATATGCGGCGGCTTGTGGCATGATTCTGGGGTGCTCCCCCTCTACTCTTCCAATCGATTACCTGGGCCTACCTCTGGGCGCGAGAAGGGCGAGATTGTCCCATTGGAACAGGGTCATGGATAAGGCGGAGAGAAGGCTTACTGGTTGGGGTGCGGCGATGCTTTCCAGGGGTGGGCGTCTTGTGCTCATCAGGTCGGTTCTGGCCGCCATTCCAATCTATTTTTTGTCGAATTGGGCCATTCCGGTGGGGATCAGGAGGAGGCTCGAGGGCCTTATGCGGACATTTCTTTGGGGGAGAAGGGGCTCCGCGTCGCGGGGCATCCATCTGGTGGCATGGAAGGATGTGGCGAAAAGGAAGTGCGATGGTGGGCTCGGGATTCGTAGCCTGGATCTGGTAAACGATGCTCTCATGCTTAAATGGGTCAGCAAGCTTTGGGGTACCGCCTCTGGCTTCTTTCCCTCTATGCTACGTGATATTCTCTCCATCGGGGTGGACATGCTGCGAGATGCAGACGCTCCGCGTTCTGGGACGCCTTTTTGGAGGGGAATCGCCTCGGCGGCTAGGCGGTTTTCTCATCTGTTCAAGCGGGTGCTGGGTGATGGAAAATCCTTCCTTTTTTGGCACGACGCTTGGGCGGGAGATGCCACACTCGGTAGCTCCTTCCCTCGCCTCTGCGCCTTGGCGGCTAACTCTGGTGCTACGGTGGCTTCCACTTGGGCCGGGGGCAGCTGGTTCCCTTGCTTTGCGGCCAACCTCTCCGACGAACGCTTCGATGACCTCTTACGTCTCCTGCAGCAGCTTAGGGATGCGCCAACACCATCCAATGGAAGGGATCACTGGATCTGGCGTGACGGCGCCTTCACCTCGAGGCGGGCATTCAAGGTCATCTCCCATCAACCAATCTCCGATCGTACCCCACTTTGCAATGATCTGGGATGGCTGTGGACCTTAAACTTGCCGGAGAAGGTGGCTTTTTTCTTGTGGCTACTGCGCCGCGGTAGGGTACTGACCCGAGATAGATGTGCTATGTTCCTATCGGGGGATGGCTCCATGGATTGTGTGCTGTGTACCGGCGAGATGGAGACCTTGCAACACCTGTTCTTCTGTTGTCCGTGTTCTACCTCCATTTGGGAGGGCCTCAATGTATCTTGGGTGGACGCTTCTTCGGCCGAATCGTTCTGGATCACTTTGCGCTCTCGTGCGGATCGGCAAAGATGGGAGTTGCTCCGCCCCCTTGCTTGCATCTGGGCTTTATGGCTCGCTAGGAACGCCAAGATCTTCAGGGGCCAAAGGTGGTACAGGGAAAACGTTTTAGCGCATGTGGAGTTACTTCTGAATGAGTGGATGCTCCGGTGATGCTGTAGTCGCGTGTGATTGTTGGGGTTGTGGACTGTGATTTTGACAGGGATCCTCTTGATCCCGGGTGCTTGTATCATTTTGTACCTCTCTTCCCATCTCCCTCTTCTCGCTTTTAATAAAATTGGGGCGAACACCACCACGTGTCTCCCCCGAATCGTTCTGCTTTCAAAAAAAAAAATAGTACAAGTATCCAAATATTACAACTGATATAATTTGGAGATCACAAGTATCCATAAGAGTAAGTTATCATATTGACCACAAATATTACATTTTATAGGTCATAAAATATAAAAACTTTAGACTGTAGTACATAACCAAAAGAAAATATAGGTTACAGCTTTGCTACCTTGATGGTAGCTCCACAATCCTAGTGGTCCACCACGGATTGCTCCTGCAAAACCTGCTTCTTTGGGTCATAAATTGTAAATAATGAGTTAAAAGCCCAACAAAACCACAATGTAACAAAGGTGAAACAAACACTAAATGGTATAGAACAAAGTAAGTCAATCAATCCTACTTTGAGTGATTTACCAGTTATATGAACATTTACCTCTAGGATAACATGCATGAGAATGCTACTTGTTCAAGGGGTTCCCAGTTCCTTGTTGCTTTTAAGTCTCCAATAAGTATCATCAAACATTACTCTAACAATTCATTTATCTTCATGGTCCTTATCATGCAATTTCTAAATCGAGGAATGAAAACAAGCATTCATTTATGCTAACATAATTACAGAAGTAGTTATTCATAAATACACTAATATATAACCGAGATGCAATTTTGCTATAGATAAGTATCAAAAGTAGTCATTTAGTTATGCAGTTTCCATAAAGATCATTGTAATAGTTCGTTTATTATTTCATCTTTGGCATTTCAAGCATTTTTAATTGATCCAGGTGTAACTCATCTCGAGTTTACACCCTCGAATTTTCCAAAAAAGGGGACATCCTTGGCATGATATTGACCTGGGGATTGTCATCTACCCATTTCCTCAGCTAAGGGAGCTGACCATTTTACGACCATATTTCACCTATTGTGGAGCATCATAGGCTAATGAAATGAGCCTCTTTTTTGACGCTACTTCCTGCATTCCCTAGCAAACCACCAGGCATATTTCTCGTTTCCATTATATGCGGTCCAAGTCCAACCAAGCCACTGTTGGTTCACTACAAGGTCCTTGGAGTTCATGACTAGCAGTGGGTTTCAATTAACCACCAATCATCCCAATAATCATGAACGCAAGTCAAAATCACCACGCAATCAGTTCATTCTAACATGGGTTAATAATGTATTTATGCTATTTTTAATTGGTGAAAACCTAGCTGATTCGTTAAAACATTTCATTCAGTTATGAATTTATGATTAATTAAAGTTTGCCTAACAATAGAAATCCACATGATCAGAAATTATCATCAAGTATATCACCATCATTTGAAGCAAGATCAGACATTATCATCAAGAAAAGGAGGGTTTCCAAGATCACTAGAACTAGATGGTGGAATTGTCATTTGAAGCAATCAAGCTTCAGGGAGAAGATTTTAGAAGACTTATCTTAGGATTATATCGGAATTGCAAATGAGATGTGGGAGGTGGTAGCATCGTGTATCCGAAGGGTAGCCAAAGAGATGTTAGGCGAGTCAAAGGGAGGAGTTCCAAGCGAAAAGGATACTTGGTGGTGGAGTGGAGGGGTGCAAGAGAAGCTTAAAATTAAAAGAGCTTGCTTTAGATCCATGTCTAAGGATAGAATAGAGGAAACTGTCACAAACTGTAAGATAGAAAAGAAGGAAGCAAAGAAGGCTGTACGAAGCTAAGTCAAGAAGCTTATGAAGTTTTGTACAAAAATCTCAAACTCTAAGGAGGGCCAAAAGGATATATTCAGATTGGCCAAAGCAAGAGAGAAAAGGACCAAAGACCTTTCTCAAGTGAGATGCATTAAGGATGAGGAAGAACACATGCTTGTTACTCAGAAGGATATATAGACTAAATGGAAGCAATATTTCCATAAGATTTTTATTGGGGAAGGAAATAAAGAGATCACTTTGGGCGATCTAGCTAGTAGTGAAAGTTACTTGAATCGTGCAAGCTATAGACGAATACAAAGGACGGAAGTAGAGGATGCTTTGAAGGTTATGAAACCTAGGAAAGGTGCAGGACCTGATGTCATTCCTATAGAAGTATGTAGAGTTCTAGGTAAGCGTGGTTTGACTTCTCTTACAAATTTATTCAATGTTATTTGGTGAAGCAAGAAAATGCCTGAAGATTGGAGGAAAACTATTGTGGTGCCTCTTTATAAGAACAAAGGAGACATTTAAAATTGTTCAAATTATAGAGGCATCAAGATGATGAGTCATACTATTTAAATTTGTGAACATGTGATCGAAATAAGGTTGAGCCAAGTTTCCAAAGTAAAAGAAAATCAATTCGGATTCATGCCAGGTCGCTCACCTATTGAAGCCATCCACTTGCTGCGTAGAACAATGGAGATTTATAGAGCTAAAAGGAAGAACCTCCATATGTTTTCATTGATTTGGAGAAGGCGTATGATTCTGTTTCACAAGAAATATTATGGAGAGTTTTGGAGAAGAGACAAGTACATATCCTATACATTAACCTCATAAAGGATATGTATGATAGGACTTCATCTTGTGTAAGGATCCAGTCTAGGAAGGATGACTAATTTTGACATTAACATTGGTCTACATCAAGGTTCAGCTTTGATTCCATTCCTTTTTACTTTGATTATGGACGAGCTGACTAGTCACATTCAGGATGAGATACCTTGGTGTATGTTATTTGCTGATGACATTGTGTTTATTGATGAGATACTTTGGAGGAGTTGAGCGGTCCAACTAGGGGCCAGGATTACTTTGCATGGACAACTGGTAAGTTTACCATTAAGAAGGCTTACAATTTCTTCGCACATGGAAATAATGAAAACGAGACGGAACAAGATCAAGATTTCACAATTATTTGGAAATTTAAGATCCAATAAAAAAAATTAAATTATTCCTTTGGTTGGCAGGGCACGGTCGTATTATGACAAAGAAAAGGCGTGACTATATTATCAATACGGATGGCATGTGCTCGAGGTGTAATGAAGAAGAGGAGGACTTGAAATATCTTGTCTCCGGGGGCAGGACTTCGGCTCAAATTTGGGAGGAAATTGGAATTCAATGGCTTAATGTGGAAAGCGTCGAGGAAGTTTATGCATCGATTAGAGTGGTCGGCGATAATTCTCAGGATGATGTCTCCATGCATACCTGCTATGGTCAATCTGGTGTGTGAGGATTGAAAACATCTTCAGGGGGCAACGTTTCTATCCTGAGAATGTTTTGGGTCATTTTAAAAGATTCTCGCAAACAAAATTTGAAAGGATTGTTTTTTTTGTTTTTATCTTTTTACAATGTAATGCATGCCTCATACTATTAATGAAAATCTGAGGTGAGCCCCAGCTTGGGGCATCACCCTTTACATTCTCAAAAAAAAATTGTGTTGATTGATGAGACTAGAGATGGAGTAAATGAGAGGCTTGAGGTTTGGAGATATGCATTAGAGATTAAAGGATTTTGTATAAAGAGGGCTAAGACTGAATATATAGAGTGCACTTTTGATGTAAGCAATGGTGAATCGAGGTGAAGATTGGCGACGGCAACATTCAGAAGAAAGATTCCTTTAGATACTTGGGATCTATTTCCCAACATGATGGGAAAATTGATGGAGATGTTACCGTAGAATAAATGTATGTTGGCTAAAGCGGAGAGGAGCCTCTGCTGTTCTGTGTGATAAGAAAATTCCTATGAAAATCAAAGTTTTACAAAGCAGCCGTGAGACTTGCTATGCTTTATGGATCTGAATGTTGGTCTGTGAACCATAGACATATGCAGAGAATGTCAGTTGTAGAAGTGAAAATGCTAAGGTAGATGTGTGAACATATACGTAAAAATCGGATTCGGAATGATGCAATCAGAAGGAAAGTTGGTGTAGCTCCGATCGAGGATAAGTTGCGAGAAAACCGCTTAAGGTGGTATGGTCATTTGCAAAGGAGGTCGGGTGATGCACTAGTTAGGAGATGCGAGTGTTGGGATGTTGAACCGACTAAGAGAGGGGGCGGGGAAGGCCCAAGACATGTTGGAATGAGACTATCCGAAGAGATCTTAGTTTTTTGGATCTAAGCCCGAGCACGACCCAAGACAGATCTGAATGGAGGCAAAGAATCCATGTAGCACGCCGTACTTAATGTGGGGAAGACTTTGTTGTTGTATATCACCATCATTTGGTAATATTGCATCATAGAACAGCAGACCAATAGTCCAATCCTCACAGAAGCTGTTACTAATTAGAAAGCCATTCATCTTCGGGTTGATTCTTTTGGGTAGAAAACATATAGCAAATAAAGTAACAATAAGTTATATGATTACACATTGATTTCACGCACCAATCAGCATGCATGCATCACTATTCATAATTATATCTAGCATAAATTCATATACGAAGTTTCAATAAAATACAATAATTATTCATTTGTTCGAAGCTATTAGAATATGTATTAGATGCGTAATTGGATCTCTTTAGGATCCAACTACTCTACTCTCTTTAGTCCTATATTTCTTGTTGGTGAGGCTCTACAATTTGAGATGCTAATCGAATCAAATTCCTTCAAATCCACTAAGATTTAGATTTGATTCATTTAAAAAGTTTCGAATCTGAACTCTTATCAAATTTTAAATGAATTCGCTAATTTGAATTCAAATTCGATTCATTTAAGTTTCGAATATTCAAATTCAATTGCGATTTAAAGATTACAAATTTACTTACAAAAAAATTAGTGAAAAGATATAATGGTATAACTCTGTTCTTGAATAACTAAAATAAGTAAGAATTACCTGGTATATATATTATATAATGCCTAAAAATAACTAATTTTTACTATTGTTATATATCTTATGCCATCAAATTTTGTTCTTTTCTCTCATGCTGATATAAAGGAAGAAAATATATTATTCCTATTGAAGAGAGAATATATTGACAAAAAAATGAATACATACATTATGTTTACCATTGCATGTTGAAGAAAAACAAGACCCATCAACTAATCATATTATTTGAAACAAAAGGAATAACCAAGGTTGCAAAAGTCGGTAGTCGGTACTTGATCGGCCGGGTCACCGACTAAGGATTAATCGACAGTCGGGCGACTAATCGGATTTAGTCGGACTTTAATCGGCTTTGAATTTTATGATTATTTTAAATATATAGCTCATTTTTCTACATTATTTACATAGATTTTGTACATTTTTATACTATCATTACAAAATAAAAGAAGTAATTGAATTTAAATAAAATATTAAGCATATTATAATAAGTTTGCTTATAAAAAAAGTAAAACATAAAAAGTATGGTGTCTCCAAGCAAAAATTGGTCGACTAGTGTGCCTAGTCGGAATTAGTCGGTACTCGGTCGACCATCCCACTGACTAGACTAGTCGGACCTACTAGTCGGGCCAGTCGGGTTACTTTTACAACACTGGGAATAACAATAAATAACTTATCATGATGATATCCACTTAATGCATCTTGATGATAATCTGTATCTAAAAACTAAATCCGTGAATTACATGAGATTTTTGATGTACAAAGGAGCATCCTACATGATATTGACGTCCTTGTACATTTCTCTTGTGATGATTACTATCGTTTTGAGAATGATAGCCATGAGAATGGTTTATATGTAAGAATAACCAACATAACAAGAACCTATTGGAGAGATATCCGAATAAGCCATGATAAAGATATTAAGAAGGAACTCGACATAGCGTGGCTATCATCTTCTTGTGCAAGGAGAGGATGCATCACCATCTTCCCGATGATTGACGGGTCTTTAGTAAAGAATGAGAAAAGGGAGGGAAAAGTGGGACATGGAATACATGAACGAGAAAATAAATGTAACGACAAGTTGGGATACAAATCTTAACCATTTATTATTTCGTGTTAGATTTTATAACTTTGATTTTCTACTCTATATTTTTAGTATTGTATCTTTAGTCTACAACAATAGCATTATGTAATCGAATTATCGAACAAACTAATGCTAATTCATGTTCGGTTCCTTTTAGAATCGAATCCACGCTATATTCATATTCGTTCGAATTGAACTTTTTTTACTTTTATCAAACGAATCCTAATCGAATTTGATTGATTCAATTCTATTAGCAATTTAGCATCCCTATCTGCAATGCTGATGGGGCTATATAGAGAGCTCCACACCCTCTACTCTTTGAGAAAACATAATAGAAAAACTCAACCCTTAGAGGATTTCTCACGTGGTTTCATCCTGCTCCTTTGGGAGTACAATTATGTGTAAATCAACTTGTTTTTCTTGTTTTGATTCCCTAATTCTATTTCTTTATTTTCAACATGGTATCATAGCAAGTTGATTTTGGATTATCTTCAATATTCAAATTTTATTTGATTTTTTATGTAATCTCGTTGTTTGAACCGTAGTTTGTTCTTAAAGTTCATGCCTTAGAAGATGTGCAGCAATTGCAGTAGAGAATCGATTGAATTTTTCCATATTTGGAATTATAAGTATGCGTTAGAGCATGCAAGCCGTATCAATGGAGGTCGCTCCCGATGCGATATTTTCATTCGGTCACCTCTAGAGGCAAGGGCTCTGCAATGCGATGAAGACAACGTTCGAAGAGAAAAAACCCTGGAAATCACTCTACCCTGGTGATCGAAGGTGGTGAGTTGGCGTTATGGAAGGGCAACTGGTGTCGCTGCAATGAGGGGGTGCAACAATAGTGATCATTGAGATGGGCACCAATGAGGTGGCTTAGACGATCAAGCGAGAGGCCGAAAAAGCAGATATCACAACAACTGGCGAGAATGAGGGATTATAGGTCATTTCTCAATCAAGAAAACTTATGACGAAGGAAGCAACAATTGAATGTGCTAGATACTGCACAAGTTGGAACTGTGTTGGCGACGGTGGATGCACATCGTCGGTGGAATAGAGCAATAAGATGGTTATGTAGATCCGATCAAAAAGGTATTGCCGATGCTCCCTCTCGAATCTGATTAGAGTGATACATGGGGTGATGGTTGGGTGAGGGAACATGCTATGGTGACTCGTGATCGTGCGAGTTTGTGATATGGGAACCCAACCTAAATGACAACAACATGAGACGACACCCTTCTGTAAGGTTTGTAAAGTATGGTGTTTTCTTATTAGTTTTGGCCCAGTGGCCACTGTGTGTAGTGTTGCAAACGCCAATATTTGGTAGAGTTGGAAAGATCACTGAATAAAGAATAAACAGTAATCAAATGAGTAATTAGAAATATTCAGTTATGAATTTTAATACTTTGAATTATAAAATATGTCTAATACATATAACCATATATATATATTTATACTTGTATGGTCATTAATTAACAAGATAAAAGTACTAGTTGAATTACAACTATCCTATATGCCTTTAACTTTTATGTTACTCTATTGGGGAGGGCACCTTAGCGTGCTACCCCCTCTTTTGGTCTTCAAAAAAATGTTGCTCTAAAGAAAAAATCTAAAAATATAATAATAATACCATATTATTTGTTATTAGTCGGTTGGCTAATGTACCTGCTATTCTTATTGGTCACCCCGCTGAATATGGTATTCGGATCAACTAATCGGTCTAGTTGGGCGATTAGTGTGCTTCATTAAGAAACTATTGTGTAGAACAAAATGAATGAAGTGTAGTTGGTAAAAAAATGCTACAGACCGGAGAAAAAAAAGATAGTTGAAAAGATAAAAAATGGAGGGAGATTTGTTGAAGTAAAAAGAACAACCAAAAAAGGGTTAAATAGTTGAAGTGAGCTTTGTTTTTATTTTTTGTTCTTTCAATATAGGCCCGACAAGCCCTCAGTTTGCTACTTCAAAAAAAATATCCAAGAAAAAATGTAGGGGCTGCCAAGAAAAAATGTGAGAAGAAGAAAGAACAGAGAAAAAAATTGTTTACCCATATGTTCTCCCAACTTAGTCAATTATATGACGTTTCTGACAAGTTTAGGAGAAAGAGGGAATGAAGAGTAGGGTACATTTTTTATTCTTCTACTTGAGATTGCCCAACATAATTTTATATTTATGTCTATCCACCTCCTAGCTCCAACATAATGAGAAGCTTGAGGCTTGAAGACATGCATTGAAGACTAAAGGATTTCCTATAAGTAGGTCTAAAATTGAGTATATGGAGTACACTTTTGATGAAAGTAGTGGTGAAGGAATCGAGATGAAGATTGGTGGCGATAACATTTAGAAGATTCTTTCGGATACTTGGAATCTATTTTGCAACATGATGGGGAAATTGATGGAGATGTTACTATTAGAATAAATACAGGTTGGATAAAGTGGAGAGGAGCCTCTGCTATTATGATAAGAAAATTCCTATGAAAATCAAAGGAAAGCTTTACAAAGCAACTGTGAGACCTGTTATGCTCGATGGGTCTGAATGTTGGCCAGTGAACCATTGATATATGCAGAGAATGGCAGTATCAGAAATGAAAATGCTAAGGTGGATGTGTGACCACATATGTAAAGATCGAATTTGGAATGATGCAATCAGAAGGAAAGTTGGTGTAGCTTCGATCGAGGATAAGATGCAAGAAAATCGCTTAAGGTGGTTTGACCATTTGCAAAGGAGATCAACTGATGCACCTGCGAGGAAATGTGAGTTTTGGGATGTTGAGCCAGCTAAGAGAGGGCGAGGAATGCCCAAGAAGTGTTGGAATGAGACTACGAAGGGATCTTAGTTTTTTGTATCTAAGCCCAAGAATGACACAAGATAGATCTTAATGGAGCCAAAGAATCCATGTAGTCGACCCTACTTAATGTGAGAAAAGGCTTTGTTTTTGTTGATGTCCATCCACCTCTACTCGTGGCTCCTCTGAAAAAAATCCCATCTTCAAGATTCCTATATAAGAGAATCGACATCTTGAGATCCATATATGAAAGACTCACTCTTTGAGGTCCCTACATGAGAGAGGCAATGTTGACTTTAGTATGAGAGATGTGCTTTCTTATAGTTTCCATGTGGGAAATGCCACTCGTGAGATCTTCGTATCGGAAACGACTACTCTACTTCTGATGTTTGGCATCAACATCATATAGACTTTTACTATTTCTTGGGATCACCTCAGTCTTGTTCTCCCATCAATTCAATGCATAAAAATCAACACTCCATTACATCTACTGCGGCTGCCTACCAACCATCTTCATCGAACATCCACTCCAGGAACATCTCGCATCCTAGTGAGACTTTCTCCACGCGGGTCTCCTCTCCAGCAATGGCTACTTCGAGTGGGTCTCCTCGCTGAAGATGAATTAAGCATTTTCTTTTGTAACAAGCTGCAACTTTCTTAGCTCTGACTGGAGGTGCTGGAATATGTATTAGATGGGTAATTGGATCTTCCCACGATCCAATTATGCTAATTTCTTTAATCCATATTTCTTGTTGGTGGGATTCTACAATGTTCGTGGGGTAGTATAAAGAGCCCTATAATCCTTGTACTCTTTGAGAAAACATAATAGAAAAACACAACCTATCTTGGCTTTCTCCTGTAGTTTCATCCCGCTCCTCAGTAATGTTCTACATAAATTAAAGTTGTTTTTGTTTTGATTCCACAATTCTACATTAGCTCAACTATTAGGATAAAATTCCGTCAATTATTTTTTGAATTTAAATGGCTGAACAGTTGAATAAATCTTTAGATCACTGAATTTAAAAGACTGAACAGTTGAATAAATATTTAGATACTGGAAATCTCAAATAGTTCATGTATTTGCTTCAATCAGTTTTGAGTCACTTTTTTAAAGGTTTTGAGTCTTAAAATGTAAGGTTGTTTTCACAAGGAAACGTCTAACATTAATCTCTATTAATTACTTAACTTGCATGTCATTATCTTCATTACCAACACATGCATTTTAGCATTTACAAGTAGACATCCTTTACTAAGCCTCACATACGACTATAGTAGACATATGAGTCTCTATTCAATTTATTCAAATTAAGGAGTGTATTGCAGATCTAATTTGAACCTATGAGGTTCTATTTCACCATAATAATAATCGTATCCAAATGGCTCAAGGTTGATAAGGTCTTACTTATCTTGCCCTTGGCTTAGAGCTAGCACACAACCCTTTGGCTTTTGGCTGCTCGAACTCAATCTCTAGGAACTTCAAAAAGATTATATTCCAATGTATTACCAAATCCTGCATCAATGCACGTGATCCAAAATCATATACGATTCATCAACTTTTCCATCACAAATTATGCAGTATAATCCCTAGCATACGCATCAAATCATACATATTAAATGCCAATTGTACAGAGAAAGGCTTAGGATACATCTTGACATCTCTCTTGAAAAGGCGACTTTGCTTCACACCAGCCCAATCTCAGCTGTTGCGTAGCCGGAGTTTGCTTACAGATTTTTGTTTTCAGTCTTCTTCTCAGTGGATTTCTTGAAAAAATCAAGAGGGTTTTTTGCTAAAATATGGGTAAGCGTAAGGCTTGGATTAAGAGGATACTGGGCTATACTTATAGGATTTAATGCGTGGCACTCTTTCTCAAAGTGTCCTAAAATTCGGAGATATTTTAGATCTGCCCTCCCTATGTGTAATGACCATAATTCCGTGGTATTTTCTAGTGGAACTAGGGTAATTTTTGTATTTACTGACCATTTACCGCATAAAATTTTAACCTCTTAATCTCTCAGTCTTTGATTGAAGTGAATGAAGGCTATATTCTTCCTATACGCAAAAATTTTAAATTTTTATATTGAATTTTGATTAATTCAAGTTGAAGCTTATATATAACAACAAGAAAGCAAGAAAGCCTTGCCCCACATTAAGGAGGGTCGACTATATAGATTCTTTGCCTCCATTTGAATCTATTTTGGGTTATTCTCATGCTTAGATCCAAATAACTGAGATTCCTTCGAACACTTCTTAGGCCCTCCTCGCGCTCTCTTAACATGCTTAACATTGCAAATTTGGCATCTTCTAACTGATGCATCACCTTAAGCGGTTCTCTCTCGTTTTATCCTCTATTGGAGCTACTCCAACTTTCCTTCTAATCGGATTGTTCCGAATTTGATCTTTCCGTGTTTGACCACACATCCATTGTAGCATTTTCTTTTCTGCTATTGTCTTTCTTTGCACATGTGTATGGTTCACTTGCCAACATTCAGATCCGTAGAGCATAGCAGGTTTCATAGCTTCTTTATGATACTTTCCTTTGATGTTAAAAGGAATTCTCTTATCACAAATAACAATAGATGTTCCTATGCACTTCAACCAATCTGCATTTATTATATGAGTAACATCTCCAACAATTTCCCCATCATGTTGCAAAATAGATCCTAGGTATCTAAAAGAGTATTTTTCTGAATGTTATCTTCTCCAATCTTCACCTTGATTCCTTCACCTCTGCTTCCATCAAATGTGCACTACATATATTTTGTCTTAGCTTTACTTATACAAAATCCTTTAGTCTTTAGGGCATGTCTCCAAGCCTCAAGCTTCTTATTTGCTCCATCTTTAGACTCATTAGCCAATACAATATCATCGGCAAACAACATACACCGAGGTACCTCATCTTGAATGTGACTAGTCCACTCATCCATAATCAAAGTAAAAAAAGAATGGACTTAAAGCTGAACCTTGATGTAAATCGATGCTGATGTCAAAATAGTTGGTATTCCCAAATTGGATCCTTACACAAGATGAAGCGACATCATACATATCCTTTATAAGGTTGCTGTAGTGGACAAGTACTTGTCTCTTCTCCAAAGCTTTCCGCAATATCTCCCATGAATCAAAATCATAAGCTTTCTCCAAATCTATAAAAATCATATGAAGGATATTCCTTTTAGCTCTGTAAATCTCCATTGTCCTCCTCATCAGGTGGATAGCTTCAATAATTGAGTGGCCTGACATAAATCCGAGTTGATTTTCAATCACTTTGGAAACTTGCGCCAGTCTTCTTTCAATCACATGTTTCCATTATTTTCATAATATGACTCATCAATTTGATACCTCTATAATTTGAACAATTTTGAATGTCTCCTTTATTCTTGTAAAGAGGCACCACGATGCTTTTCCTCAATTCTTCAGGCATTTTCCTGCTTTTGCCAAATAACATTAAATAAGCTTGTGAACCAAGTCAAGCCACGTTCATCCAGAATTCTCCATATTTCTCTAGGAATGTCACCAGGTCCTATACCTTTCGTAGGTTTCATAACCTTTAAAGCCTCCTTTACTTCCTTTCTTTGTATTCGTTTATATCACACTTGATTTAGGTAACTTTCACTACTAGCTAGATTTCCCAAAGCTGAAAGCTTACGTATGCTACTTAATCATCCCTAGACTCTTTTAAACTCTTTCTTATGTAGTAGACATAATTAGTCATTATAGATCTTACATGGTTTAACTTCAAGTCAAGATGACGTAGTTATTTTATTGGATAGAGACTAGGGATGAAAACGGTCGGATACGGATACGAATATAGGTATAATCATATCCTTATCTATTTTAAAATACGAATACGAATGCGGATACGAATATTAACGAATGTGAAAAATGTGTTACCATATCCTTAAAAACAAATACGAATGTAAAACGAATACGAATCGGATACGAATAATAACATAAATACTTAATAGTTAACTATAATATACATGTTTGGGATGGTTTACACATAAAATAGATATACCAGATATAGTTATTTCATAACATATATCCAACAATGATGAATGCAGACATAAAATATTGGTACGCACATGTATGAATAAATATATTACTATACTTTTGTACAGAAACGAATATACGAATACGAATGCGAATATTAACGAATGTCAAAGTGATATCCATATCCACATCCATTTTAAAACGAATACGAATACGAATGTCAAAATATATATAAAACGAATACGATAGCGGATCGGATACGAATATATTCACATTCGTTTTCATCCCTAATAGAGACACATTGTTTATAGAGTTATCAGTTCAAAGATATTACAGACAACCATATGCTTTGACGGTTGGTCCGCCGAATCGTATGAGTTTTAAAGTTTTCAATTGAATGCATATATATTACTGACAATGTCCATAAAGTTAATTTAGACGACTGCATATCGCTGCATATGATTAGGGGTCGGTCCATCGAACTGTATATCCTCTACGCGGTTATTATGCGGTTTGAGGGCATTGAACCACATGAACTGCAGTAGAGATCGAATGTATGACACATATTCGTTTACGAAAGTTGGAGCAATTTTATCTACTCACCTACACACATAAATCATAGTCCTTTCTCTATTAAACCCCGTCCTCGTCTTCCCCCCCTCTAGCACTCATCACCTGTGTAATATTCCCCTCCTTTGCGTATCACCACTACTGACCTCTGTTCATTGCCGCCACCGTGCGCCGCTTCAGCTTTGTAGAAGCTAATGCCGATTCCACTCTCTCCCTCACCATCGCTTCATGTGCCGTACAGACTCATCGCCACCGTTCCTCACCTCCGCACACTGTTGCTATCACTCGCTGCTTTTGCTCGGTAGCAATTGATGCCCCTTCCACTCTTTGCACCACTTCCGTCTTCATGGATCCCATACAATGTAGCCACATTATTCGCCAATTGCAATCTTTGCTTGAGCATCTCATAATTCTGTTTTTCTTATTATTTTGAATGATTTAATCGTAATGAGTATCTACATTCATATTTCCATGTTTACAGTCTTCATGGCTTTGTGTGGTTTCATAGTTGATAGCCTTCATTTTGCAGATATTAATCTTCCAGGTAGATAAATAGGAGGAATAGGGATATATTTCATAGATAGCCTTCTTTTTTCATTAGGAGGAATGTGCTTATATTAGTGCATGTAGTAAGCTTGCCTGATTTCTTCAATCTTATTATTTAAAATATTAAGTGTATGTTATATTTAATTTGAAAGGTAAATATCTAATGTTATAATATATTATTTTAAATATTTTTTTTAGGAGAAAAAGGGGTGCAATACCAAGATGGGACCCACCACAAAGTTATATTAATTTAAAAAAAAGAATACACTTTTTAGATATTACACATTATCCCAACGAATCTTACCCAGGACATTCTTTGGATGAAGGATTAGCCCAAAATATTGTCTCATTCCTAGCACACCAAATTGACCAAAGGAGAGCAAAGGCCCCAGAAGTGTCCTCCTGGGAACTACCAAACGTCGATCTAATGGTAGTCCAAAATGAAGAGTTGTCTGCATATTGAAGCCACTAGATGTTCGCTCCCTCCCACACCGCTGACGATGTCCCGCAACTAAAAAAAATGTGGTTCATATCTTCCTATTCCAATCCGCACCTATCACACAATGCCTACCAATGTGCAACAACCTGTCTCTGCGAAGTGCAAACTTTAGATAGCAACCACACTTTGCTAACCAAAGGAATACTTTGTCCCGCATCGGGATTTTGCTAGCTCAATTAATTCTGAAGTCCCAATTAAATGATAAGACTTTTTAACCAAGAATCTACCCTTTATCCATAAAAAGTGGGCTCAGTGATGCCATCAACATTCGACAGCTCCCCCATTAAAATCATTAAGTCTTTGCTCAGAGAAGGTCGAGGTAAAAGATAGACTCCACGTGATGCATCAAGGCATTGGGGTCATCTGCGAGAGCAAAAAGGAGTGGGTATCTCTCCTTTATTGGACCCATAGCGGTCCAATTATCATTCCAGAAACTAAAAACATGATCGCTGCCCCATCATCGGTCGCACATGGTCCCCCAACTTAGGCAAGATCCTGGAAATGCCCAGCCAAAGAGACGACGAAAGGCGTATAGGTTCCGTCCTTAGTGATCCACGGACCACATAAATATTTCGTACCATCCTACAAACCAGATCTTCAGACTCACCCACAGCCTTAGCGCCCACTTGCCAAGAGCGCCTTGTTCGTATGTTCCAACATGCAAATTCCAAGCTCGCTCTCTTTTTTCGTTTTTGTGACAGTATCCCAATCCGCCAGGTGTATTCCCCTACCCTCGTGTTGGCCATCCGACCAAAGAAACGTCTCGTCATGCTCTCTAATCTCGACCACGCTTTGAAGGAAGTAATCTGGTGGAGCAGAAGAACACAAGAATAGCCGACACTGCATACTTTAGGAGCACCGGTTTCCCCCCTTTGGAAAATGTTTTCGCCTTCCACCCAACCATCTCGCTTTCCAATCTGTCAAGCACCACCTTCCCATTTCGATGTGCGCAACCGACCTGCAACTAAGGGAGCCCCAAGTAGGTGGCGGGAGGGGAACCCCCTGGGCAACGAAGAATGTGGCTAATCTCCTCAGCCTTCGCCTACGCCAGCAAATGGAATAGCTCTGGATTTCTCTTCGTGGATCTGAAGGCCTGAGATATCCTCCAAATGCCCATAACAATGGAGGTACTTCTCACATGGTCGAGATCATCGTCAAGGAAAATGACTGTATCATCAACATACTGTAGAATGGGAATGGAGACTCCCTCCCTTGCATATCCCATGCAAAGACATTGGTCGTGGCCAATCTCATCATCATAGCTAGTGTGTCTGCCACAATCACAAAAAGGAGGGGCGCAAGTGGGCATCCCTAGCGCACCCCTCAAGGGGTTGGAAGAATCCTCCCTTCAGCTGGCCATCACAAGTACCGAGTACGCCACTGTCGTGATACATCTATTGTCCATGACACTGCTGTAAAAGTCGATCGACTAGTCGATTCGGGGTGGGGGGGGGAAGGGGTGGCTGACTCGACTAGTTCTAGTCAGCCATTATTCGATCAACCCAACTAGTCAGCCTAGGCCCGACTACTCGGCTGACTTTGCATAGATTTTTTTATTTTTTGGTTTTTTAAAAAGCAAACTTATTCTAATATGCTTAATGTTATATTTAAGGTTAATTATTTATTTTGTTTCATTAGTATAGAAAATGTACACATCTATGCAAATATATAAGAATATATGTATAAAAAAGTGATGTTTTTTGATGTAAGCGCTTTGGGTAGTCTCCCAAGTTGGGAGATACCGCCTCGATATATTCCAAAAAGATAAAGAGTTACATTAACGAGAGGCTCAGAAATTGTAAAGGGCTTTACAATGAGACAAAACGTTCTCCGAGTAGAAAATCTGGTTCTTGAAAATACGATCATTTCATCCCAGCCAAATTGCCCATAGAGCTGCCCTAGGCAGGAGAGACGTCATCAGTGGAACCGCGCCCCACCATTCTGACCGAACACCAAAATGCTGCCGCGCCATTAGTCTTGAGCCAAGGCAAGCCCAACTCTCTCCAAACCCAGTCGAGAATGGACATTTGAAGAAGATATGATCTGCATCCTCCTGCTGGCATTGACATCTGTTACACATCGTGTCCTGCGCCCCAAAGAGACGGGCCCACCTAACCTTGTCACAAATACGTTCTCTCCTTAAGCACCACAGGAAGATCTTGACCCTACACGGTATCTTAGCCGCCCAAATCAATCGCAAGTCTTGCGAAAACTCTAGGTCTTGCTCCTCGGATGGCTGTCTCAACTCCTCATACGTCTTCTTCGTAGAGAACATCCCCCCTCCCATGCGAAGTGGTCAGTATAGTCGGCATCGATCGTCGTGTGAGAACAAACGGTGCCAGCAACTCTGACTGCATCCTGAGAAAATCCTGCAACCTCTTCGCTGATGAACTCCGTAGCCCACGTGCCGGCCCTCACCAGTCTAGTCGTCACCCCCGAAACGGAACAAACGACCATCCCCAACCTGCGGTCGCAGCTTATGCTCGAGAGCCGGGAGAACATCTCGAACACCTGCCCAAAGCGGAGACTCCCACCTTGCTCTCCCTGCCACGAGCTCGCCCCTCACCCCCATAAACCTTACGGAGTAACCAGAGCACCAGAGAAGAGGACGATCTCCAGATTTGGACACCCATCTTGCCAGAAACACCTTGTTCATGCATTCAACATCACGGATGCCAAGTCCACCCTCCCTTTTTCCTTACGTCACCACCTTCCAGCCTACCAGGTGCAGCCCCGACTTCTGTTGCTTGCCATCCGCCAGAAGAACGATTTCATAAGTGCTTAAATTTTCTTTCGGACCCCAACATGTAATATGCGCGTGGAGTAAAAAAACAACGTATTGTCGACAACACATGTTTTAGCAATATTAGCTTATCACCCCGTGATAGGGTGATTGCCTTCCAACCTCAAGTCTCTGTCCATGCTATAAATTAGGACATCCCAGTCTGCCTTCTTCAATTTACCTTCCACCAACGGTAACCCAGATAAGATATAGGCAATATCCCCAGGGGGTAGCAGGCGAGCTCCGCGATCCTCTCACGCTCGCCGTCGCACATCCCAAAAGTGATGACCGTGGACTTGCTGTTGTTAGACACCAAACCGGAGAGCTCACCAAAAATACCCACCAGCTTTGCCGCATTCTCCGCCTGTTCCTCCGAACCGCCCAACAGAAGCAGTGTGTCATCCACATATTGTAAAATGGGAATGGAAATATCCTCTAGGCGAATTCCTTCGCACCAACCTGCATCCACCGCCTAATTAAACGGAACTGCTAAGGCATCGGCAACCAGAACGAAAAGCAACGGGGCTAAAGGGCACCCATGCCGCACCCACGCTGCGATTGAAAGAAACCGCCCTCCGGGCTTCATTCACAAGGACCGAGTAAGAAGAGGTCGTAACCCATCTTTTCATCCACCAGATCTACACCTCCGGGAAACCCCTCCGCCTCAGCGACGCCCACAAAAGGTTCCAGTCGACGCAGTTGTAAGCCTTGGAAAAAGTCAAGCTTCCATAGCACATCCTTCGTCTTCGATCTCTTCCACTGGAGCAGATTTATGTTGCCAACACCAACCCATCCGCATTTGCTGCCCAGGAATAAAAGCAGGTTGCTCCTGCATGATCACCGAATCCAGCACAAGCTTAAGACGATTCGCCAGGGTTTTGTGACGATAAGGTAGATCGGTTAGATAACGCGATCGGCCGATAGGCGTCAATTCTCTCAGGAGTTTCCTCTTTGGGAAGCAAGAACAATGCCTTGTTAACTCTTTCAAATCCCTGTTACCCTCCGCAAATTCATTCATGACTTCCAAAACCTCTCCTTTCAACATCTCCCAGAATTCCTTGTAGAAGAAAGACCGGGAAACCATCTGGCCCGGTGCCCCTTCCGCATTCAACCCCAGACCGCCCCTTCACTTCCGCCTCAGAGAACGGCGCCTGCAAATCAACCAACCGCCTGACCCCTCTTCCCAACCACCCCCAGCCGCATCGCCTTTGCCTCCTTAAGGCCGCCACAAATGCTCACGGATGGTGCCGTCAAGGCGGGCCTGTCCCGACACCCACTGCTCCCACCCACGAAGCTAGTGTATAAAGTTTCTCCGCTGTCTATGACACCATGCTGTGGAAGAACCACGTGTTGGCATCACCATCACGTAACCATCTTTGTCTAGACTTTTGCCTTCCATTCGACTTCCTCTTTACGGTCTTCCAACAGGAGCTCCTCAAGTAAATTCATCCTCTCCCTCAGCTCCTCCGGTTCGAGCTCTCTCGTCATCCAGCTTGTCGAGGTGGGAAACGCCAGCCTGCGCCTCCACCCTCCTGACCTTTTTCTGCCGCTTAATCTCCCTGCCAAATCGTGTAAGGTGCGCTTTTAGAAGTGCCGACTGCCAACTTCTCAGAGAAGCAAGCGACCGCCGTCCCCTCCGGAATCCATTCTCTCCAACGGGCCATAATGTTATTGCGAAATCCCTCCTCAAGCAACCAACACTGCTCAAACCGGAAAACTGCTCAAACCGGAACGTAAATCTGCTCCTCGACTCCTCCCCGGAGGACCACAGGATCGGTGTGTGGTTCGAGTGTGCCCGCGGCAACGCCCACGCCTCTGATAATGGGAAGGCCTCCACTCCCTCGATTGACAAAAGAAATCTGTCCAATCGCGAATGAGACATCTCATACGAGCATCTGTCAGCGTCAATAATCGAGAGACCCAACACATTCAACGTCCTCCGGAAGTAATCTGATTCCGGGTCTTGCCCCCACCCAGTTGCGGTCGATCACCTGCCAGGAGTGTAATGTTCAGGTCACCCCCGATCAGCCAAACTCCTTCCTCGCGCGCTGCCCCCGAAGTTTCCAATTCTGCTACCAATGGGCCCCGCTCCTGGCCCGTGGGGCCGTAAACGTTAAAGACCATGAAGGAGAAACCGTCCACGTGCCTCCTGAGCTCCACAGATAACGATGATTGCGAGCGAGATACCGCAATCGACTCAAAGCAATAGTCTTTCCAGCCCGTAATCAAACCACCAGAGGCGCCCGTTGCCTCCAGGTCGGCCACACCGAACCGGCCACTCCTACCAAGATCTCTCAAGACTTCCTCCGCCCCTCTCGAAGTCTTAGTTTCTTGAATCAGAAAAATGTCAGCCTTCACCTTATCCACAAGGTTCTTTATTGCCATGCGCTTTTCGGGTCGACCCGCTCCCCACACATTACAGGAGAGGATTTTCATTTGGTAACACATGTGCCCATCAACTTCGGGGGCACTACCCCCAGACGCTCCTCCACGGTTCTATCCAGAAGCCAGAACAGGTTCGTCAGGGCTGTCTGCAGTCGATCACACGGCACGTCATCAATTGCTCCACCATCGCCAGACGCCATAGCCCGTGTTGCAACACATCGCATCTTTCTTTTCACGGGCCTTGGAGATTCCCTATGGAGTAGCATGCCCCAAAACGAGGGTGTTCTTGCGACCTGGAACCCTCAGCACCTTGACCCAGATCCGTTAGCCGCTGAGGCTCTTCCACGGTGATCTCGCACGTGGTCCTCCAACCAACTACGCCTCCCCCTTCCTGCTTTGTGGGATGTTAAGCGAGCAGTCCCCCACCCCCACCACCTCAGCACCATCGGCTGGGCAACCCTCGTTCGAGCCCCCTGGCCCCTCATAGCCACTCATCCTCGCGTCTGCACCACTCGACACAGCCGCAGAGATCGTCCCCTCTCCCTGAGGATGTGGATCGTAAAAAAATCAAATTGACCCGACACAACCGCAATGATTCATGTATTTAAAATAATAAAAAAAATCAAAATTGACTAATGTCCGACTAAATCAGATTAGTCGGCTCGACAACCGATTAATCCTTAGTCAGTGACCCCGCCGACCGAGTATTGACTATCGATTTCTACAACCTTGACCCATGCAATCCAGAGGTCAGGGAAGCCTCTCTTCTGAAGGGGAGCACCGAAGAAATTGCCAATCCATGCAGTCGTAAGCTTTGGAAAAGTCAACCATCTACATAACTTCCTTTTCTTTATCCTCTTCCAATCAAGCACCAACTTGGACGCTAAGACCCATGTGTTGGCCTTGTGCCTCCCGGGGACAAAAGCAGATTGCTCAGGAGAAATGATGTCTCCCGTGACTCCCCGCCTGCAAATGATTCGCCGAGACCTTAACAATGATGAGGTAGATCGCATTAGAAAGTGCGATGGGCCTGTAGTCTTCTACATGCGTGGCACCCTCGTTTTGGCGGAGAAACAACTCCGCAACTCCTGAGCGTGCTTTAAGCATATGGACCTCCTTCCTGTAGTCTTCTATCTCCTTCTTGTCTTCAAGTTGCAACTGCTTTAAGCATATGGACCTCTCCTCGGCCTCACCAGCCGACAACTCCCGCTCATCTTCAAGTGCATCCAAATGAGAGATCGACTCCGGGCCAGAATTCTCGTGCTAGGACGATGTGCCCGAGTTCTTTTTATTGAAATCAACCAAGTTTCTTCGCATCATGGTGAGCTTCTAAACCAGTCTAGCTGCGGCCGACCAAACAGGTTCAGACTCATGTCAAAACTCCGTAACCATCTCGCAGAATCCCTCTTCAAGAAGCCACGATCGCTCAAATATGAAGAAAGATCTCAGTTTGCACGTCCTCGTCGAAGGACCAAAGTAACAGGGTGGGGTCCAAATGTGCCCGGTGCAGTGCCTACGCATCCACCAAAGGAATGAGCCTTGCCACTTCATGAGAGATCAAGAATCTATCGATGCGAGACCTCGATCTCGAGCTTCTCCAGGTGTAACGACATCCACTTCCATCCAAAATCTGCAGTCCATACTCACTAATGAATTGAAGAAAATCCTCATAACCCTCATCGACACCGCCACCCATATGAGGTTTGTCCTCCGGATGCAGCGTCGTGTCACGTTAAAATCCCCCCTACAATACAGGCCTCGTCAAGATATCTTACTCGAAGAATAATCAGGTCATCAAGTAGCTCTGTGATACTGACCCTATTGTGGGGCCATACACGTTAGTCACCACAAATCTCACATCATCCATACTTCGTTGAAGCAGAATCGAAAGAGAATGCCTTCCCTTGCTTTCTCCTCCACGAGGACGCTCTTGTCCTCGTTCCAGCCTACAAACAACCCATCGGAGGTCCCTGAGGAGTCCAAAGCCTACACTGGTCAAAGAGACCCCAAATCGAGCTCCACAACTCCTTGAAGCCTTGGGAGTTCTTCGTTTCTTGCAAAAGCACAACATTTGCCTTTTCCTCTGCACACAATTCCCTGATCGCCATTCTCTTCTCAGTCCTCCCACGCCCTTGACATTCCAGTAATGAATATTCATGAGGGAACATATGTAGTTCCCCTTGGTGGCACCACACCTTGACAAACCATCAAGACCTTGTCTACTCCCAGGTCTTGCTGCCCCCACTACTGCCGACTGACACCTCTGGTTCTGCCGATCCACGTGCCTTACCGCACGATCATCCGCAGGTCCTGCTGATCCATCGTCGCCTAACGTCAACCCCGCCAAAGGGTCTCCATCGCATTTGCAATCCGACCACTCAAGGTCTTCACGCACAACCAACTGCCATTCTCCTACTCTCTTTGGACGCAAGCCTCTTGTATCGCTTGCCAAACTGCCAAGGAGGTGAGGGTGCAATAAAATAGCCCCTCTAGGTGAGATTGGGTCCCTGTAGATCTCCCGCAGCCCCGTCCCCTTGGAGTTCCCGCAACCGACCATAGGAGCCGAGGTGCAGGGATGTGTCGTCAAGATGTTTGTGGGGAACCCCCCCAAGCATAGTAGGAAAAGGTTCGGATCCAGATCCTTTGGCTGGAGCGGGTCCAGAGCCATTGAGATGAACCGAAGAGAGTCGGATCCGGACCCCAAGGGGCGGGTCCGAGAAAGTATCCAAAAGCCACCACCCTTATTCGAAAATAGGGGTTCAGAAAGGGGGTTATCCGGAGAGTGGGACCCGAACAATGGATCAACACCAGCCGCCTGACCCGGTCCCCGAAGATATGTGCCTCCAAATGTTCCACACCTTTTCGCAGATAGGTTGAGCTCCGGATCCGATGCATATCGGCAGTCGTACCCCCGTCGCTTCTCGCGAGAATCAACAACGGCCTCGTTCGGGCCCCATCAACAACGGCCTCTTCGAGCTGCGTCTCCTCCAGCTCCACCCTGAACGGACTTTGACCGTCATTCAACGGAAACTCCAGGGGCTGAGAGCTCATCCTGGCGGCGAACTCCACCCTCACATGTATATCATCACCCTTCGACGACTCAAAGCTTAGGACCGAGACCACCTTCGAAACCACATAGCAAGGTCTCCATCGATTTAAGTTCTCGCACATGGAGTAACATTCCTCTCAACACCAAAATCTTGTAAAACCAACCATGAGATGTTCTATCCCGGAAAATTGGGTGGTGCCACATGACCGGGCCATCCCTCTTACCCAACAACAAGGAGGCGACCTCGTCGGAGGAGAGGTCCCTTGCGCACATCGTAGCATCATGCATGAGGATGACGTCGCCACCAAAACCTTTCCCAACTTTCGAGCCAATGTCTGCCATAACCATCTACAGGCAGTCCACTAGACCTCGACACATGCCAACCAGAAAACCGGCCAAGAGACGCTCGACCTCCGAGGGTTCTTACGAAGTCGCCATCACGCTCCTTTGGCAGCTTCCTTCCGCCTTTGGCGTGTCTCGAGGCTGCGAGACTAGGAGACACACCCGCCTGCGGTTGCCCACTTCCCCACAAGAGAAGCAAACCACCACATTTCTGTAAACTCCGGCCGCATGACCCCGTTCTCTGCACTTGAAGCAACACTTTGTGGCCTCTAGCGAAGGGGTTAGGTTTCTCGGCTCCCCTGTGCCGTCCTCCAACGAAGAAACAAAGGTCGAGAAATGTCCCAGCCTCGAAGAAGAGGCCTCGACCCCCTCCTTACTGTGACAGCTCTTCACCCTTTGCTCTCCACTATCACTCTCCCTCCGTCGCTCTTCATTTCCCTACCGAGGCACCCTTCTATGTTGTTGTTCATTATTATAAATAAATAAAATATAATAATCTGCATAATCCACATATTCCATCACATACTCTACCGCTTACCCACTTATTCACTTTGACCCACCTGTCCAAACGAGTATTGCTGAATATTACTCACAGATATGGTCTTTTTGGATCTAAAGCTAGGTATGCCCCAAATTATATCTCTTTGGAAGCAAATAATCCTTGCAGCCAACCCACTTGAAGTTGGGAAGGGCTCCATAGTTACATGCTTACGACGTCAAAAGATTTCTCTCTCTTGGTTGTGCTTAATAAGTTCTCTTAACTCTTAAGTCAGGCCTGGGTCAAGCATTATCCACAATCAAACAATGATTAATCACACGATCGATTTGGTTTTATGGGGAAATCTCCCCATTAGAGCTTGAGTAAATGACTTCTTTTTTGAAGTTTGAAGAACCCTATGAAAAGTATACCTTTTTTGAGAAAGAAGAGGGTGCACGCCTATGATGGCACACACTGCAATGTATATATTATATCACACTATAATAATTATATAGAAGTGAGAATTTTAGCGTATTCGTTATCTATAGAAAACGTCTCATGATGGAACACCACACAATTTCTTGCCTACCACAGTACAGAAATGAGAGTAATGGCCTCATTCGTTCAAGTACGGGACATAAAAATAGTAGCACCAAATGAGGCCCAACCCTGCTCTACTGTTGGTGTCCATCTAATCCTTCCCCCCTCATGTCATATCTCTCTAGCAAGAGGACATGGGAGGAACAAGTGATCCATATCCTCTAGGGCGTCATTTTATAGAGGGCATGCCTTAATTGGCACATATACTATCTTTTTCCCATGTACTCTAGGAATGGTCTTCTCACACTTCAAGAGCCACAATAAAAAAATTTCCCTATTGGCACTTTGGACCCCAAATCAACATGCGATCCAGCTAGGTTACCAGGTTCGAACACCGAAGATGTGACTAAGTCCATCTGAGTCTTCTTGACCGAGAACTCCAAATTAATTCAAGTCCAATGATCACATCCCCATACATCCACTCAACTGCGGCAATAAGCTCAGCCAACCTTAATAAGTCATGCGCCCTATGCTTAGAGGACACATATCTAAAAAGGGATCCGCCCCATCCACCAATGCCTCCATATTCATATGTTTTTTTATGCGGAAGCAAAGAGTCTCAGGAAAAGATCAGACAAAGCTCTGCATTCAGACCAATTATTTGCCCAAAACTTAAAGGACCTTCCATATCCCATTAATGGTCTCAAGGAAACAACCACCTTCGACATGACAAAGCAGATATCCCTCCAGAAGGTCGATGGTGATCTGACCAGCCTCGTTGAAATACCAATACCAGAAGAAATCCCATATATACTACGGATTAGATGGCGGAGCGAATCGTCATCCTCTCTGATTCTCAACACCAACTTAGCTGGAAGAGACTATTCGTCTCATTGGGGCTCAACACTCCAATGTCTCCATCCTTCGTGCGTTGTGACAATATCAACAGCATGCAGGTTGAAAGAAGAAAACCCGAACGACAAAGCAAAACCTTAAGTAGCACCAAGCTGCCACCAGAAACGGACACGTGGCCTTCCGACCAGCCAAATTACACCCCCATTTCTCTTGAAAAGCGTAATAATTGTTTGAGTGAAAACTAAAACCTATCCTGTGTTTGTGGCGCAAAAAAATGCACACCAGTCCTTTATTTAACGGCACAGTTCACATGAATGAATGAAATAGGTCACGTTCAGATGAAATAGGTCACGTTAAGTATGATTACAAATAAAGCACCTCTATTGGGGAGAACTGAATGTCTAATGGGAACAGATTTTGAGTGAAACTAAACCTCTCCTGTGTCTGTGGCACAAAAAAATGCACACTAGCCCTTTCTTTAATAGTGCAGTCCACACGAATGAATGAAATAGGCTACATTAAGCATGATTACAAATAAAGCACCTCTGTTGGGTAGAACTGATGTGGAACGGGAACAGACAATTCGTCCGACACCCAGAGTGCTTTTGAAAGGGGTGGGGTGCATGTAGCTCATGCAGGGAGATAGTTGCCTAGGAAGATGAAAGAACTGTATTGGACTCTAGATGCAGATGCTGTGAGTTTCTTGCTTAATACCAGATGATGTTTTCCATCAGTGTATGGGAATTAGGTAGGTTGATTGTACAACAGAAGACAATCTGTGAAATGGGTTTAGGGCTGCCGTAGACAACCTGGGTCTATAACTTGTACGTTCAAGGATGCAAGCGTTAGGTTTTTCCTTGGGCTTTTCAGCTAAAAATATAATATATTGCCTGCTAGTATTAAGATCCCTGTGCAGAAAGTATTGCTGGGTATCCAAAAGATTTTATCATGTTGCCAGAGAGGATAATTTGAGCTGGTGCACTCTTCTCTTGATTATTAAATCAAAAATGGCTACATCTTTTAAATTTGTGAATATAGAAGTTTTTTGGCTGGACTTCTCGGCGCTACACCATTTTTCCTTAAAAAAACAAAACAAAGTTGTCTGCTGATCTTGAATGATCTTGAATAACCATATGTTATTTTTTAAAATCTTGCTTTTATAAGAAAGAACAACTGCACTACCTTTGTGCTACTAAATGTGGCATATTGGTGGTGGTTCAAACAAGTAGTAAGTTCCATTTAGGTAACTTGACCTTACTAATCTGGCAGCCCCTGATCCTCTCCGCCATTTTCGTGCTTTCATTCTTTTTGCCGCAATCAATTAGTTGGTTGCTAGATTCTTAGTTTGCAGGAACAACTATTTTACAGAATCCATAAGTGAAAAAATGACCTTATTGTAGTAGTTGGTCCTTCCAATCAATGTGATTCTATTATTGGCGCTATAGATCACAGTCCAGGGACGTTAATATCCATATCATCCAGTCCCCACTTTTTTTAATTGTAATGACTCATAAGCCCAACCCCGAGATATGTATAGTTTTTTTACACATGATGATAATTGAGTTGATCATGTACTATGAAGGGCTTACATCTCCTAGTTATATTCTGAGGTCAACATGCATACTGTCAACTTATGCAATTGCAACTTCAAGCTCATCCTATTAGCCGTTGTGGGCGTGCAATGCATTAGATGCGTTTTGGGGGACATTTTGCATTTTTTTCACCCTCAGATAATGTTGAGAGAGGATGAGGGACAGAGAGGTGGGTGATTGGATCATGCTAGGCATTTTGTTTTCATTTTTACTCTATGTAAATCTAGTAAAATCATACCATGAGTGCTAAGCCAGCACATTTATGAGAGAATCGTGAGTATGCTAGTGGCACCATTCTGTCAAAGGGGTGTACATATAAGCAGGGGGATATTCATAAGAGAGCATGTGCGACTTGATGGTGTTTGTGTTATTATCAGTAATTTACAAGCTCACTTATTTATAATATCTTTTTTAAATGTCCACATGTATATTTAATAAATTAAGAGTCAATGAAGTTATAAGGATCATGGAAAGATGATAGGATAAGGATCAAACCAGTTTCGCCTATCAAAAGACACTTGTTTAAGTACCTGGCGTATTGGTCCCATTATTTTATCAATTAATTGCACGGAGCTTTGTTCAATCAGCTATGATATATAGAGCAATATCAATCGACGCATGATTTTGTTCTTTAACAAGTCAATTACCGTATTGAGAAGATCCAATTTGCTTCGCTTTCCTGGGTCTATTGTTAAGAACTTCTTTCATATGAATTTATTATCTTAGCTTCCTTAATTAGTATGCCCTCTAAGATCCATGTTTTTCTGTGCACAACTTTCAAGTTCATTTAGAAGTTTATGTCATCACTTGATTTTTTTTAGAGATTGCAAAGGAAGTTGCAGATTGGTAGTTGGAATGTTGGCACTTTAACTGGAAAATTGATGGAGAGAGTGAATACGATGGAAAGAAGGAAGATTCATATACTATGTCTTTAAGAGACTAAATGGGTTGGAGAGAAAGCAAGGGAGATTGAGAAGACATGCTTTAAACTTTGGTATTCAGGTAAAGATAAGGTTAGAAATGGTGTTGAAGTGGTTGTTCATAAGGATTTGAAGGATTGTGTGGTTGCAGTGCAAAGATTCGGGGATTGGATTATTTTGCTAAAAATTGATGCTTGAAGAAGAAATTCTGAATATCATCTCAGTTTATGCACCACAAATTGGTTTAGATGAAAGGACTAAACAGGCTTTTTGGGAGGATCTGGATAAGATTTTACAAGGAATCTCACAAAGAGAGATGATTTCCATAGATGGAGATCTTAATGGACATGTGGGAAAAGATGCTTTAGGGTATGCTGGTGTTCATGAAGGACATGGTTTTGGGGATAGAAATGAAGAGGGAAAAGTCATTCTGGATTTTGTAACGACATATGATCTTTTCATAGCAAACACTCTCTTCAAGAAGAGGGAGGAGCATTTAATTACTTATAAGAGTGAGTCAACTAGAACACAGATAGATTACTTTGCGATGAGGAGAAGAGATCAGTTGTGTTGTAAAGACTGCAAAGTAATCTCAAGAGAGAGTTTGACAACTCAACATCGCTTGTTAGTCTTGGATGTGCAAATAAGAGGCCTGGTAAAGAAAAGGAGGGTTCCTAATATCACTAAAACTAGATGGTGGAATCTTCCATTGAAGCAATCGGGCTTCAAGGAGAATGTTTTTAGAAGACTTATCTTGGCATTGTAGCGGAAGTGCAAACAAGATGTGCGAGGCAGTAGCATCTTGTATTCGAAAGGTAGCCAAAAAGATACTAGGCGAGTCGAAGGGAGGAGCTCCAGGTCAAAAGGAGGCTCGGTGGTGGAGTGAAGGGGTGCAAGAGAGACTAAAAATTAAAAGAGCATGTTTTAAAGCTATGTCTAAGGATAGAACAACGGAAACTGTCACAAACTAGAAAATAGCGAAGAAGGAAGCAAAGAAGGCTATAAGCGAAGCTAAGTCAAAAGCTTATGAAGTTTTTTTTATAAAAATATCGACTCTAAGGAGGGATAGAAGGATATATTCAGGTTGGCCAAAGCTAGGTGAGATGCATTAAGGACGAGGAAGGTCACGTGCTTGTTACTCAGAAGGACATTGAGAATAGATGGGAGCAGTACTTCCGTAAACTTTTCATTGGGGAAGGAAATAGAGAGATCACTTTGGGTGATCTAGCTAGTAGTGAAAGTTACTTGAATCGTGCAAGCTATAGACGAATACAAAGAAAGGAAGTAGAGGAGGCTTTGAAGGTTATGAGACCTGAGAAAGGTGTAGGACCAGATGACATCCCTGTAGAATTATGGAGAGTTTTAGGTGAGCACGGTTTGACTTGGCTTACGATTCTATTCAATGTTATTTGGTGAAGCAAGAAAATCCTTGAAGATTGGAGGAGTATCGTGGTGCCTCTTTATAAGAATAAAGGAGACATTCAAAATTGTTCAGATTACAAAGGTATTAAGCTGATGAGTCACACTATGAAACTTTGGGAACGTGTGATCGAAAGAAGACTGAGGAAAGTTTCCAACGTAAAAGAAAATCAATTTGGATTCATGTCAGGTCGCTCAACTATTGTAGCCATCCATTTGCTGAGGAGAACAATGGAGATTTATAGAGCTAAAAGGAAGAACCTCCATATGATCTTTATTGATTTGGAGAAGGCTTATGATTCTGTCCCACGAGAGATATTATGGAGAGTTTTGGAGAAGAGAAAAGTACATGTCCTATACATTAACCTCATAAAGGACATGTATGATAGGGCTTTATCTTGTGTAAGGACCCCGTCTGGGAAGACTGACTATTTTGACATCAACATTTGTTTACATCAAGGTTCAGCTTTAAGTCCATTTCGTTTTACTTTGATTATGGACGAGTTGACAAGTCACATTCAGGATGAGTTACCTTGGTGTATGTTATTTGCTGATGATATTGTGTTGATTGACGAGACTGAGATGGAGTAAATGAGAAGCTTGAGGTCTAGAGACATGCACTGGAGACTAAAGGATTTCGTATAAGTAGGGCTAAGATGGAATATATGGAGTGCACCTTTGATGGTAGCAATGGTAAAGGAATTGAGGTGAAGACTGGTGACAATAACATTCAGAAGAGAGATTCTTTTAGATATCTGGGATCTATTTTGCAACAGGATGTGGAAATTGACGAAGATGTTACTAATGGAATAAATGCAGGCTGGCTAAAGTGGAGATGAGACTCTACTGTTCTCTGTGATAAATCCTTTAAAAATTAAAGGAAAGTTTTACAAAGCAGCCATGAGATCTGCTATGCTCTATGGATCTGATTGTTGGCCTGTGAACCATAGACATGTGTAGAGAATGGCTGTAGCAGAAATGAAAATGCTAGGGTGGATATGTGGACACACACCTAAAGACCAGATTCGGAATGGTGCAATCATAAAGAAGTTGGTGTAGCTCGATCGAGGATAAGATGCGAGAAAACCGTTTAAGATGATTTGGTCATTTGCAAAGAACATCAACGGATGTACTAGTTAGGAGATGCGAGTGTTGGGATGTTGAGCCGGCTAAGAGAGGGCAAGGACGGCCCAAGAAGTGTTGGAAAGAGACTATACGAAGGGATCTTAGTTTTTTGGATATAAGCCCGAGATTGACCCAAGATCGATCTGAATGGAGGCGAAGAATCCATGTAGCCGACCCTAGTTAATTGTGGGAAAAGGCTTTGTTGTTGTTGTTGATTCTTTTTACTGTTTGAAGAAGAAAACACCACTATTAAATTGTGTTGTTGAAGGAATTGGTAAACTGTGTTTCTATTTTGTACCATGATGAATTCATGCTATTTCATCGGGAAGATTGATACTATTTGGATGAGAATGTCATTCCATTGACCGGGCTTCTAACGAAGGACCGAGCCTTGATACGGGAGAGAGAGGGATGGGGTACCATCACAAGATGTTAGTGGATTTGGCTTCTTCTGCTATTGCAACTTCTAATCTGTCATCAATCAACTTGAAATTTCTTCGTCCGCGGTGGTAGGAGGAATGATGGATTTTTTGGCCCAAGTGTAATATTTCACATCAAGGTTGTCCTTAAATGGATTCTCTCTTTCTAATTTCTACAGGCTTTGGTAGAAATTTTTCTTCCAACTTAACAATGTATAACACTAAAATAAAAAAAGGTTAATCCTGCCATTTCATATCCACTTCCTTATATGGTGAGTGATTGTTGGTTAATTATCTGGAAATTCTTCTCAATGACATGTTTTACCATGCCAAAGAGAATGATTCAACCTAGTGTGATATACGTGTTTCCGCATGCACATAGTCTGTTCAAACTAATTGTGAGTATTGCCCAAAATGTTTAAGGAATAAATTATTTAAAATAAGTACCTCAATGCTTTTGTTGAGCTTAGGTGTTAAAAGATCAACTTTTCGATGGACAAGGGATACGAGATAAGGGTAAGGGATATTGAGGGACAATGGGTATTTATCCCCCAGTGTTTGGTCGGGTGGATAGGTTTTTGAGGAATAAGGCAGGATAAGTGGTAGTTATTTGTTATTATGCATTTGGTTGTAAAAAGAAAGAATAATATATTGCGGTTACTTAAATTAGGTGTGATTGTTTGGATTTGAGGATTTATTTACATGTATTTGAATTTAAAAAGTTCATTCTACCTCCAACAAAAGGAAGAAAATAAATAAAAATATAAAAAAAAAAGAAAAATCACATTTTTTGCTGCAGATTCCATCCCTTTCTCCACCACCTCCACCTCGTTCCTCACCCTCCTTTGTGTTTATGGTCAGATTCTTTTTTGCTATAAACATGCTTGATAAAGGTATGCAAGTTTCTCCACCAGACCATCTTTCACCTCACATTGTTGTCCATCCATTTGTGCTTCACCATCATCATTGACATGTTCGACTCCTCCTCCAGCAACGAGCTCTACGACCTTGTCGAGGCCTACGTCAATTCCAAGTGCTTCTCCTCCGCCACCATCCTCAAGCTCTCCAAGCCCAACTATTCCCATTTCCTTACCTTCACCATAAAAGCCATGCCGCACCACGGCGACAACTCCTACCTAGGCATTCCCGTCCATTGGTTCTTCAACTCCATCGAGAATAAGTCCTCAAGCTTCCTCACATGCGAGCGCCACCGTACAAGCTCTTCTTCCACCACCGCCTGAAGCTCTCCATCAATGCCCACCACCTCCCCTAAACATCTGCTTCCGCAACTGTGAGAGTTGCCTTATATTAATCGCTTCTATGAGGACAGAGGCCATAACTCGCTCGGGGGAAGAGTGAGAGCGACGGGCATGGGGAAACTTGTCTGGAGAGGGGATAGGCTCGAGGTGCCTACCTGGAGGGGTCATATGCATCGTGTTTGCGAGGCTCTTGTTGGTTTCATGCCAACAACAGGGGAGAGGGGAGGGATAGAATCCCGGGGATAGGGATGAAGGCATGCATTTGAAATGCCAACCCGAGTTTGCAGGATGGATGATAAAATCCTTATTCCGGTTTCTATTCTGCAATGGAACGGCCCTTTAGAAGTCAAGCTTCATGCTTTCTCACTAAAGAGGTTGCAAATTTGTTAAATTGACAACATTTGAAAAGTAAATGACACAAGATTGTAGAAGATGATGCTCCACACATATAAGTTTGTTTAATCTTGGCATGCAGGAGTACCCATAATAAACAACAGCTTTAAGTACAAAGATCCAGTTGCTACATCTTTTTCGTTGCAGTAAAAAAAATGCCAATATGATCATGCAACTAGTCTGATTTTGAGTTACATGCCATTTTGAAATTTTCATTTGGAGTCGAAAAGTATAATTATTATCGGGACCCTTTTACTAGCCTTTTGCATGTCTTCTATTTGAAAATTAAAAAAAATTGGTGGATCATATTTCCCCAAATCTTGGTAAGAAGCACATGTAGTTGGTATTTTTAGAGGCAAGACGTGCTTTCAGGTGCTAAGAGCACATACTGCTGAGGGTCTGGTATACGTAACTGAGATAAAGTAAAGTGTTACGTTATTATAGGAGAAAAAAGATACTAATAGTGACACCAGCTCGATAAAAAGTAACAAAGCATTCATATTTCTGACATGATTTGAAGAAAATAAGTGTAAAATATGTATACTTTTGTAATAAGAATTCTACTTTAAAGTCTTCTAACCGTTGAGTTCATAAAATTGTATTAGCCAGATTAGTCATGTTTGTTTAGAGTGTTAGTTTAGAGTGTAACTTCCCAGAAAAATATGGTAACATTTCCTAGGTTCATTGCCAGACCTAGAGGAGAAAAGTTGAAATATATATTTTAAATCAGAATAATTAGAATTATGTGAATGAATAGTTTAGCCCTAGATAATAGCATCAAAAAATATCAAACATGATAAATCTGATGCTTGATTGCATTAGAAAGTCTCTATTATAGTAATCTGCATATTGAAACTAACAACTGGTGTAAGCACCAAAGCCACCATTATGCATCTGTTCTGCAGGAGTGGGTTGAGGAGGGCCTTGAGCAAGCACACCAATGAGGAGTGAGGGAAGCTTTGGGTCAAGTTGTACAGAGCCGTGGAAAAAGTCTGGTTTCTATGTAATTTTATACACTTTGAAATGAAAAAAATCGAGTTCAAAGGTTCAGTAAGGGCATTCTTCACATTGTCAATCCTTGCTGTTGAGTGGATTTATTCATGAGGTAGCGGTTCTTATATACCGTGAAACCCTAGGACCCAAAAGATGGCAAGTACTTAATAATCCTTAGTAGGTTAATTAAACATAGAAGGGTTACAAATAGAAATAGCTATTATAGAAACAAGCTAGAAATATAAAATATTTTACTACTATTAAAAGAAATATGTTCCTGGCTATATTAATCCAATGATGTCAACACTCCCCTTCAAGTTGAAGCATATCTATTGATCATGCCCAACTTGTAAGTCAATAATGGGATTATTTTTTGGAAGCGCTTTTGTAAATATATTTGCAAGTTGGAATCGTGTGGAAATGTGTAGAATGTGATCTTTCCTTCCCACACATCATCTTGAATAAAATGACAGTACACCTCAATATGCTTAATCTGCTCATGGAAGATAGGATTGGTGGAAATGAACATAGCAGACTTTTTGTCACAATATATGGGAACTAGGGCTGTCGCAGGGAGCCAAAGTTCATGTACAAAAGAGACGAGTCATATAATCTCACTTGTCGCTTGAGCCATCGTTTTGTATTATGCTTCTGTACTTGATCTAGAGACTAAAGTCTGCTTCTTGTTTTGCTATATAACAAGGTTTTCACCTACAAACATGGAAAAATCGGTAGTGGATCGCCTCTCCTCAGGAGAACTAGCATAGTCAACATATGCGTTAGAAAAAATTGTCAGTGTAGTCGTTAACCCCATAGTAATTATTTTTTCTTGGAGAATCCTTCAAGTACCGGAGGATTAAAAGAACACACTATTAATAGTTGTATTGAGGCTTCTCCATGTATAGACTAGTTATGTTTACATCATATGAAATATCGGGCTTAGTGACAGTGAGATATAACAGTTTGCCCTATATTGTGTGGTATCTTCGAACATAAGATCAAGGGAGATGACATGTCTTTGTGATTCAACTTAGATAGATGATGGTTTACATCACAAGTAAAGCGGCTTCTGTAAGAATGTTTAAATATTATTTCCTCTGTGATAAATGTTATCCTTCTGCCATGCGATTCACCTCAATACTTAGAGGTATTAAAGATTGCCAAGGTCCTTGGTGACAAATACCTTCTAAAGTAGGCCGCAGTCTCAAGAATGTCTGCGCTTCCATCTTCAATGATAATCATATAATCAACAAATATAACAAGTATCATGGACCTGAGGGACTCATATGATGAACACAAAATAGTCAGATGCAATCGATGGAAACTAAGAGATCTTATCTCAGAAGTGAGTATACCGAACCATGCTCATAGACTCTTCTTTAGGACATAAGTGGACTTACATAGTCGGCATGCATACTCACCCTCGACGGAGTATCCTCGTGGTTATGCAATATACCCCTCCTCTAGGTCATCATAAAGGAAGACATCCTTCACATCTAGTTGAAAAATTGCCAATTTTTGTTGGTTACCGATAAAAACTATGAATGCGGAAGCTAACATCAGAGAAATAGAAATAAACATGGACGAACATCACGATTTTTACATGGAACCCTACTCCCTGAGGAGCGGGATGAATCATGAAACCACGGAAGAACCCCTCAAAGGGCTGATATGTTCATTGCACTTTCTCATCTGATACAGGAGGTATGTGGCTTCTTATATAGCCTCCACAGACCCTCCAAGTTCCACCACTGGTAGATATGGGACTAAACACTAGATGAGGTAACACATATACTCCAACACTCCCCTCAAGCTGGAGCATGCAATGCTCAGCTTAGACAAACAGAAAGAAATCACTCAAACTCACAATACAAGACACTGCATGTAATATCAACTCAACGCATACACAACTGTCGGTTCTGTCGTGGATGTTGCTTCTCATGCTGTGCAGGTGAGGAGGAACAAACGGGCTGGAGTGTGAGTCAAACTGGGTTTCCTTGTCGGAGAACGTGTGCTCTGTACTGCGCCTGTCAGAGTCACAGAAACTGAAAAGAGTCTCTCATTGGAGTATACTGGCCCGCCACAATCACGTGGACAACTACTCCATCTCTGAAGGGTCGAACTGAAAACCGCGGAGACATCCTCGTCGAAGTCCACGATCGCTGGAGAATGGAGTCTGAAAAGTCTCCTTGTCAGAGAACTAGGTCTCTCCCATACTGGCTCAGAGAATGGGATATCTACTCTGGAGTCCCTATGAAACCACATGAAAATCCTAGCCCACATGGCATAGAGAATGGGATCTCTACTCTGGAGTCCTTATGGATCACATGAAAACTCTGAGACCAAAAACAAAGATGAGGACTACACAAATGATGGCAAACTTGTACATATATGAACATCTAAACTGTAGAGTCTGAACAACTGGTTGGCCTGGAGAATTTGAATCCGACCTGTAACTCTACACAATACCCCCCTTTCTCCCATACTTGCCGGTAAACAATAACATCGACAAAGTTGGGAGAAGACAAGAAAAATGTGGGGAAGAAACAAACACCACATAAGCCGATTACACAATTTTTTTCGGCACCTTTTTTCATTTTTTCTTTTTTCGGCTAATTCTGCTTCCTTTTTTTATATAGCCGTCTCCCCCATTTTTTTAATCGTACATTTTTTTGTACGCACTTCCTTTTCAATCCTTTTTTTTACAAATCACCGTGGCCCATTTGGACCCAAAAAATGTTGCTCTTTTTTTTAAATGCAGCAAATGCCTCACCCCCTTTTCTATGTTGGCCCATCTGGGCCCAAGAATATGCAGGTCTCTTCCCTCCTTTTTTGCACACTGTAGAAGAGGCCCCTCGTGGTATGAAACAAATTGACTCCCTCTTTTTTTAATACTGCAACCCAAACCGGGCTCTCTTTTTTTTTCAATACACGTCAGCAACAGAAGGCTCGTTGAGCCTCTTTACACACACACATGTATATATAACCTGAGGCCCTCTTGGGGCGAACCCTATTTTATGGTTTCCCCAATTGGGAACCCTCACACCAGCACCACCCCCCACGATGGGGACCTTCTGAAGTCGACAATGTCGCCTGGGCGGCTCACGGATGGATGAGCGTGGAGCTGCAGTCGCTGGAGGACCTTCGTTGGCTAGCGCATTGCCTGGTGGTTGCCACCGTCGATCTTGAGTTGTTGCTGCTAGATGCGGATGGAGCAGCCGTGTGAAGAGAGGAGTATGCTCGATGTTCGGGGAACCCATCGTTGTCCCTTCTGGAGGGGGTCGCCGTCACGCGATTTGGAGGGAAGGGGTGACGCGCTGAAGGAGGGCACGGGCGGTGACCTGCGGTGGCGGCGCGCTGAAGAGCATCATCGATCTAGATGACTGTGCATCCTTGTGTCTCAAGATCACGGTGGTGGCGCGAGAAGCACCACCTACAACGAGGAGATCAACCTCACGTAGAAGAGTGTGCATACAGAGGGCACATAGATCTGTCCCCACTAGTGATCTTTATGCGTAAGGATCGCGGGAGTGGCTGATCGTCGTGGATCAGCAAAGGCTTCCGACGTCCGGGGATGCTAGAGCTAGAGGCGGAGGGGATTGAGGCCTGGATCGAATGGGAGGTGGAGAGGATTGACGTTCGGGATGTCCCCTCATCTTAGGCATGTAGTTGCACACTTGGAGGTGCGTTTGGGGGCCCCGAATGTTGGCATGGAGGGGCTGCAAGGCCTGCGTTAGATCGTAGCTGCATGGGCGGAGAGGGAGGTGGAGCATCTTGCATGGAGAGCATCTTCCGATGCTCGAGAAGAGGACTGATGGTGCCCAAATCTTGTAGCATCTGGGATTGGGGGTTGTAATGGAACCCTTCTTCTTTTCGATCACACGAGGATATTGTCATGCGACTGGAGCATCGTGATGGAGACCTACTTGACGAGATCTGAAAAATCAGAACTAGGATTCCTAGCCACATCTGCTGATCTTCAGAACAAGAAAAAAATGCTCGTAGGATGAACTTGATTAGGGTTTTGTGTAATCCTAGGACTTGAACAAATCTCAAATAAATTACAGAAAATCGAACCCGATAAAAAATCCCAAGAACGACTTGCTCTGATACCATGCTATAAACTACAAATGCGGAAGCTAATATCGGAGAAATAGAAATAAACATTGAAGAACAACAAGATTTTTACGTGGAACCCTACTCCCTACGGAGCAGGATGAAACCACGAGAGAATGCCTCAAAGGGCTGATGTGTTCATTGCACTTTCTCATCTGATACAGGAGGTCTTGGGCTTCTTATATAGCCTTCGCAGACCCTCTAAGTCCCACCACTAGTAGATGTGGGACTAAACATACTCCAACAGTTACAATAGATAGAATTGTGTGAACGGATCATATCCTTGCCACTGGGGAAAGGCCTCAAAATAGTCTACTCCATAAGTCTGATTGAACCCTTTTGCCACTAGTGTGGCTTTTAATCTGTCGAATAATCCATTAGGTAAATATTTGGTCGTAAAGACATATATGTAAGCAATATGGGTCACGCTTGGTGGACATGGCAAAAGGTCCCATGTGCTTCTAGAAGTAAGTGCATCCATCTCTTCATCCGTATGTTTCCAACCATGATCCTGAAGATGACTATGATGATCTCGAGGAACAGTTGCCACTATTAGAGAATCTGCAAAAATCCTATCGCAACTGGATAGAATACCGGTAGAAGTGTGACAATGGATGTAGCGTATATTATCTTTTGAACTTTGGTAGCGCAATGAGAAGTTCTGGGGGAGCATCTGAATTTGTAGTACTGGGGTCACTTGAAGAAGGCCCATCATCATGTAAGAGAGGAAATACACAAACGAACCAACTCTTGTTGTATTAGGTGTTTCTTTTATAGACCTAGAGAGGTGAAGGGAACTCCAAAGGAATCTTACAAACATACTTAGAGAAGTAACCGATCTATTAAATGAAGGTTATATTAGCGGAAAATAGTAATGGTGATCGGTGGAGTCATTACTTATACATCCTTTTTGAGTTCGACAATATCCAAGGAAGATGAAATTGATTGCACGAACATCAAGTTTATTTGAATCGTGGAAGTTATGAATAGAAGTAGTACCCTCAAAGATCCTCAACGATAGAGGGAAAGGTTCCTCATCTTTATAGAAAAGGGAGAACATAATTATCCCCATTGAAAATAGAAAAGATACCTGATTGATGATGTATGTAACAGTAAGAATGGCATCGCCTCGGGGGGTTCACCCTTTGTCATCTCAAAAAAAAAGAATGGCATCGCCCGAAAGGTTTTAGGGACCTTCATGTGAGTAAGGAGGGTGCGAGCGATGTCTAAAAGAAGACAATTTCTTTCCGCCACCATGTTCTCTTGTGAGGTGTACGGATAGGATGTCTGGTGGAGAGTACATTGAGGCACAAAGAAGGCGGTCTAGTCCCGTTGAATAAACGGAAGAGTATTGTCAATTCTGAAAATTTTAATGTGTTAGGAAGATGATTTTATAAACTCAAAAAAGGACTTGACAATTTTATCTATCATTGACAGTTCCTTTATTAAATACACCCAAGAAGATATGATATAATCTTCAACAAAAACAACAAAGTACTAGTGATCGCTCATAGTAAGGATTGGGCATGGCCCCCAAATATCACAATGAATGAACTAAAGAAAAAAGACGAGGAGCGATGAGGCTCAGTCCTATCAGGAAAAGAAGCTTGATGATGATAACCAAACTGACATGTTCAACCGGGCTAATCCGACGGGTTCATCAAAATATGTCACGCATGATTGCATGATGAATCTGAGACACCCCGAATAATATATATATAGTTATGCTATCGAGGGTACGAGAGTCCCATAGGCTAGGAGCTGAAGGACAGAGGGAGATGAAGGAGTGAGAGAGAGGCGGATGGTAAGGGCATTAAGTACCTTAGGATGTTCACGAGGTTAGAGTAGTGAAAAGTCTCAAAGGAGATAGCTAGCTTCTTATCCCGTTGCGCCTATTATATATTCTATTTCCTAGGAAAGAGATTTCTAGTTAAGCTCTGGGTTTTGCTGACCAAAAAAGACTTTAGTAGTCGGAACTATAGAGAAGGCCTCCTCGATTACTCTACTTACTAGATATATTGTTGGAAGTCAACGTGTAAGAGTATTGTGGACTTCCAGGGGTAGATTGTCGAATAACGTTTAAACGCGAGGTCAGTTCAGGAGACATCTGAGAGAGGAACTCTGGCAGAAGGAAGACCAAGACATAAGTGCCACCAGAGCGGGACACCATAAATAGAGATAGCATCGACGAAAATAGAATTCGCAGGGATATCATGGTAGTATAGGGTATAACCCATTCTTCTCATGGCCCCTTCCTACCAAAGATTTGTATCGTCTAGTAACTAGTTGTCTTGAAAAAAAACGAAAGCACTCATAAAAAATCACTATGCGGTTTAACTGCAAACGTAATCTATGTCTAGATAGTAAGCTCAAAGAAAGTCAGGAGCACAAAATCTTCAGTAACCTGAGTCTAGATGAAAATTCCATGTGATTACTGAATATGCATCATTGGCTAAGCTCTAATAGTCTTCAAAGTAAATCAACCAAGTCAGTAGACATCAAGGTTCGAAATCTCGATTTCGATCTCGTTTCGGTGACCTGGAGGGAAATTTCGACGATTTCTGTGGAAATGTCAGAAAAGCCTCAAAAATCCGACTTTCCCAATTTTATTGGAAATTTCGATATTCCAAGTTATTAGAACGATAAATAACATACAAATACACAATTATTTCACCCATATTGGTCATCTATACCCCTTATATAGACATATCGGTCATATCGGTCATATCGGTGATATTGTTGTAACATTGTCAATACATAATAAAACATAGTAATAGTCTTACAACAAGTTACTACAAGTGAAAATTATTAAGAACATGCATATTAATGATCAATGCAATAAAAGATTAAAATATAGTACCTGGTGACATGTTTTGTTCAGAACCAAGAGTTCCGCGGTGGATCTGAATGCCCCCCCTTCCTTGCTGTCTCTCATAACGCATCGCAGATTCAATGAACTCGCAGTAGTTCTCCCATGTCATGTACGAGTACATGGACTTGTAATCCATCACATACTGCCTGTATTGGTGGTCATCGATGCCTATGAGTATCCCGAGACGAGGATAAGCAGCACTGGATCCGGTATCACGAGTGGCACGACGAGGTTGCGAACTACTGCCCTGAGATCCTCGGGACGACGACGACGGAGTAGGAGAAGATGTATGCGGAGGAGGAGGAGGAACTGGCGTGTACTCAGGGAAGAAATCGTAGCTGTCACCCCCAAAGAAGCTGCCCTGGCTCTGCTCAGGTTGGCTACCTTGGTAGTTGTCTCCGCTGTAGCTACTGTATCCCCCATACCCACTGTAACCACTGTAGTACTAAGGAGGAGGAGGAGGTCCTGGCGGAGGAGCATGAAAGTATTCCGGGAAGACGCCAAATGATCTCTCATCGTGCGACGATCCATATCCGCCTAAAGGACTTGGTGCTCCTCCGCGATATGGGCTATCAATGTCCATGAAGCTCAAAGAACCTACTGATGATGTCAAATCGTCCATGTAGCTGTCAGTTGGACGATGGCCTCGACCGTACTCGTAATCCGTAGGCCCTGGACTCGGATTTGGAACAAATTGTCCGTGTGTGTTCCGTTGTCGCTCCATATATTCACGTCCTGCATGTAGCCCTTCTTGAAGTCTGGTATCTTGTGGTCCACGAGCACTCCCTCCTGACCCGCTTGAGTTTGTCTCCCCACCACCACCAGGTCCACCACGACCAACATCATCATCATCATCTCCACTGTCATCCTTTGACCTTGATTTGGATTTGGAGCTACTCGGGAGGATTTCATCAACAACCGCATCAATCTCGCCCTCCAACCCTCCAACAGGGTCTGTAATCCGCCCGGATCTTGCCAAATAGTCACCAACGCCTGCTCCCATTTGATGGCTTATGTTCTTATTTGGTCTTCCACCTGGCTGATCGAGAATGGGGGCACCATTGAAATCCATCCACCTTTGGAGAACGTCTTCATCAGCATCGTCATCGTGCATCTTGAAAATGTATGCAAGATCAATAGGGTCCGTGTAGTCATCTTTGTCTTGTCCCTCCCTTGCATGTTTCAACTTCAGCCTCAAGTTGTAATGCACGTAGACAAGGTCATTGAGCTTCTTTTCTCCCAACCTGTTCCGTCTCTTGGAATGGATCAAATTGAACGTGCTCCAGTTCCTCTCACAACCGTCGACAGATGCGGTTTGAGACAACACTTTCACTGCCACACTTCGAAGGATGGGAGCTTCCATCCCCTATAACAACCACCATTCGGCTGCAAAAAAAGAAAAAAAGAGAAATCAATAGTAGGAATAAATGAACACACAAGTAATGGTTTTATTTGCCTTCGTCCCTACCAAGAAGAGTATTGCCCCGTCCGTTGACCGCAGTAATCCGACCGAAGGAACCCAACAAATCCCGGAAGTACTTAACCTGCACAGTGCACACATAGGTTTAAGTCGTACTACATCTTTACGAATTTCTTGCGACTCCAAATTTAGCTAGAAATTGAGGATTACCTCGTTCATGCACATGATTTGTAACTTCTCGTCCTTGACGAGCTTCTCCACCACAATCTGTACGGCTGCTAGAAGGTCAGCATTTGTACCAAGTCCATTCTTGTACTGGTACTTAGGATTGAAGTAGTAAGCTGCACACAAAGTCACGAACAAGCTCATTTATGATGTCCAACCATAGAAATTTAAAAAATGAAAAAAATCCATTTTTACATAATACATACCAGCCTTGTGAAGATGATGTGAGAGCATCTTGGACCATCGCTCGTCTATGATGTCCAACCATGCTTTCGATCCCTTTCCAACCGCTTCTCTGACCTTCTCTCTCATGCAACGCATTGCCTCGTAGATGACTCCCATGGTGGGCTTCTTGTCGCCATCCACGATCCGCAATGCAGAAATAACTGGATCCATGATCCTCGTGACCCGAGTCACGTCATCCCAAAAGGAGATATCATTGATCAATATCTCCACCTTACGTCCTCCTTCAGTTCGAGCTTCAGGTATCTCGAACCACTCACCCTGGCAACACATGGTTTTCAATCCCGTCTTACGTTGCTTGAGGCTTTGCAACGCTATAAAATTGGTTGCAAAGCGTGTGATGCCAGGCCTCACCAACTTCCCATTGCACATCTGCCTCATCAGTGCCAACACTTTGCCGTGGTTGTGGATGAATGTGGTGATCATTCGTGCTTTCTCCACCACCCTTGAGACGAGCTTCCTCTTGTTGAAATCCTTAAGGATCAAATCAATGCAATGCGTATCACACGGTGTCCAAAAAATTCCATAGCTGCTGGACTTCATTATTGTTTCACCAGCCTTCTTGAAGTTGCTGCCGTTATCCGTCACAATTTGCACAATGTGCTCTTTCCCAACCTCCTTTATAACGTCCTTCATCAACTTCATTCGTGCTTTGCTGCACCGTGTGAAGTTGCTTCCTCTTTTCGTTTTTGGTTCGACGATTGGTCGGGAAGGGGTACTCTAAAGGATCGCTTTCCCCGTTTGTTTGCTTTGGCGGATGATAAGGAGGCCTCGGTGGCCTCGTGCTGGGTGGATGGATGCTGGTGTCCTTGCTTTATTGTCAATTTTCGGATCAGCGTATGGATGATTTTCTCTCATTACTGAACTTGCTTGCTGACGCTACTCAACCTAATGATGGCCGGGACCACTGGACATGGAAAGACAGTCTTTTTTCCACGCGTAAGGTGTATCTGGCTCTAACTCCCCATCCTCAGGTGGGGGATGATCTTCTTTTGCGTGACTGCTGGTTCCTCTGGGGGTTGAAGCTTCCTGAGCGCATTGGTGTATTCCTATGGCTTATTCGCAGGGGGAGGCTCTTAACGCGTGACCGTTGCGCCCGCTTCTTTGCTAACATTGGGCCTAATTGCGGGCTGTGTGATGAGGAGGCGGAAACCATCGACCACTTGTTCTTTGGCTGCAACTTGGTTCGGAGCCTTTGGGCTGATCTCGAATGGGTCAACTCTGAGGGCCTGATTGCCTTTTGCGAGAGCTTGTTTTGCAACAGGAGCATGGAAAGGAAGGAGTTCTTGGTTCCGCTAGCAAGGTTGTGGAGTATTTGGCTGGGGAGGAACGAGGCCCTCTTCGCGGGGCAGCGATTCTACCGGGAGAATGTTATTTTCCTTTCCTCGCGTCTTCTGGATGACTGGTGTACTGGGTGACCCTTTAGTGGCTTTTTGGGGGTGATCTCTGCTTGTTGCTGTCTCGGTCTCCCCCTTTGGGTCTTGGTTGTTTGTTTTTTGTACCCTTCTTGTAACATTCTTTGTTTCTTTTCTTTTTAATATATTGGGGCGAACACCGTAGAGTCTCTCTCCCTTTTTTTGAGCCTAAAAAAAACTTCAGAAGGTACCTGTGGTCGTTCACATGCTCAGATGCATCAACAGATTTCAAGAAGATTGTCTTCCCGTCGCAGTAGACAAGGAAGTTGATGATCTGCTTCCTCGTGTAGCTCGTCCACCTATCGCAAATCAATGTCACCCCGTACTTTGGCCATCTCCTCCTCAACTCGACGATTTACTCATTCATCTCCTCTTTCCCCATCCCCAGATATTTCTTCATGATCTCGTAGGATGTAGGAGCCTTAACTCCCGTTCCCGCTGCAGCGATCTAATCAATGGCATGATGCAAGAATGGCCCGCCTGTAATGCTGGCAGGAATGCTCTCCCCAAAGAAGAGCTTGCTGATGGCTTTTCCCACCCTTTCTCGTGCATTGGTGAACATTCCCTTCACCGTTTTTTGCCTCAGATCCTTGCTTGCCTTGTATTGCATGGATCTGCTCCTCGTCAAGAAGGGCTCAATTCCCTTCCCCTTGTGTTTCTTGGTAGGTGGTGGTACTGGTGCGCCTCCAGAACCACTCCCACTCCCACCTGCACCATAGAAGCCGCCCGTGCACCACTGAGTTCTCTCCTCTCGAACTCGCTCCTCAATGATTCTTGTGTAGCCCTTCTGTATGCCCTCCTCTCCGTTGCAGTCTGAATGTTGGCGGGGTACACAAAATCATCGTCGTCTGAATCAGAAGTGACGTTGAATTCTTTCTCGAACATGAACTCCTTCATTTGTTCTTCCCTTCTTACTTTCTCCATCTCCTTTTCCTTCTTTCTGTCCAAGCTCGCCTTGACCTTGTCCCTCACATCTTTGGGACAACACGTGCACTTGGCAACATTCTTGTTGTTGCCAACAAGATGTTGCTTCATCCTTGTGATCCCGCCTCCTCCCAACTTCTTCCCACAGAAATTGCATTGTGGTTTCGCCTTATTTCCATCAGGAGCGGAGGCATACCTCCAGCCAATGTCCCCACTGAATTCGCCCCTCTGATCATCAGATCTGTCAGATCTAGAACCGGAACCAGAATATGCCATGGTGATGATCGTCAAAATTTGCGAGGAAATTCAAGAACAAACATTAAGTTGGCATACAATGCAACCGCTTATGAATATGCAAATTATTTTATGTTTTTAATTCGGAATTATTATATATTTAAATTTTCTAACACCTACATTTCCGATTTACAGAAAAAGGACCTTAGATCTATACATTAGGATCTTATATCTACAAATTAGGGGATCATTTTCAAGAAAGACTACCTAAGTGACACAAAATATGAACAAAAATCTAAATATTTAACAAATGATTTTCGGATTTTCTATATTTTTAAATTGTATTAATCCAAAAAAAATTCCTGATTATGATTTCTACTTCCAAAACTCAAGATCCGAATATATAATACCCCAACTCATTATCGTTGCACATTAAACCTCAAAAGCCCCAATTTCCTCTAACATAGATCCAACAAAATGTTCTCCAACTATGTTTTACTTCATGTTAACTTCAAATCTGAGATACAATGATCATAGCTAGCACTATTGTGCAATAAAAACACAAAAGCCCCAATTTTCGTCTCCAAATTTATAGCTATTTTTGTGGAAATCTCTCAAATTAAACACCATGGCAAGCTATATCAACATCCTAACAATGAAACTCCTAAAAAATTATTAATTTGATGAAGAATTGGCCTAATTTGGCTTACCTCGAAGGAAGAAGAGCTTGGAAGAGGAAGGAGAAGCTCCTGCCTGAACTCGGTCGAAATGGGGTGGATTCGACCGAAATTTCGATATATCTCGACATATCCGTGATTTTTTTAATGCAAGATTCCATATGTCGGCCGATATCTCGAGATGGTCTGATATCTCGCCGAGATCTCATGAGATTTCACTCGAAACTGTGGATATCGATATATATATAGTAGTTTCGAAAGCCTGGACTCGTGGAAACCGAAATTTTGGCGAAATTTCATCGAAATTTCGTGAAATTTCATTCCATGGTAGACATGCCCGAGTCAATTATCTATGGTAGTTCAGAGGCAAAAGAAGAGTTGGCTATGATAGTTGAGAGTGTAGTCAGGTTCGCAGTAGGAGTACTATCAGAAGTAGGAGAGCTCGGTACAAGCTGCATGTGCCTTGAGTAGCATGTAGCAGAAAGTTGGATAGTCTGTCTCATCGGCCCCTGATCAGGGGTCATCTCTGTCACAAATACATAGTGATCGGAAGATGATGGCAAACTAGCCTGTGGAGGCCTGCCAAACTTTGCCCAATACCTGTCACAGTGATATCTGGACCTGTACTAGTGAGTGCAAGGGAGGTAGGTACAACCACAATCACGACCAGAGTCGCGACCTTGGCCTCTTTGAGAACTTTAACAACCACCACGTCCGGATCTCACAAGAAAGGCAGTGTTCTCCACCGCTTGAGCATGACTTGTCTGTCCATAGAATTCTGGAGTTGCCACAATCAACCATAAATATCCTTGCTGGAAGGAATAATATCAGATGCGAGGAACTGATTCTTCACCATATGATAGCGAGGATATAGTCCGGTAAAGAACATGTACACTTGTCACTCAGATCATCCATGCCTGGATGTCGCAAGAAAGGAAGTTACCTCCATATTTTGAGTAGGACTCGTCTATCCTATAGAATTCCCAAGTTGTTGCAAGTGGCCACAAATCACCTCGATGGAATGAACAGTATCAGATACGAGGAAACGATCCTTCACTGCCTTATAGCGAGGATATACTCTGATAAAGAACCTGTGAACTTGCCACTCAGATCATTCTGCCACCTATTTGGGACAACGAGCTGGTTGGAAGATGGTGAGTTCCTTATACAGATCGTCGGTCTACTTGTTTTCTACAATCGAGGAATCTCCTGGAGACACGGTCCAAATTCGTTGTAGATATTTGCTAGGCCTGCTTTGGTCGTATACTGAGAATACATCTGCGGCAGGTCATCCCACTATAATTGGTCGTCTCCTTGTGCATGAGATTGTCTGCAATGTTGGGCTCGATGCTATTGGTCATCCGTGTCATGATCAAATAGTTGTCACTCAGCCATGAGCCATATTCCTTGTCCGCTTCTTTAATGGCTCCATCATCATATAAATCTTCCTTTAATAGCCAATGTACACCTTGAAGCTCGAGACTAGAGTACATAGTTCTCTGCTTCCTTTAGTTTGATAGAAGTCCCTTCAATGATCATTCAAGAGGTTGGTATCAGGGGTTTAGCCTCAGATGGAGTCATGGCTATTTTGGTAAGGGAGAGAGAATCGGAGGGAAACATAACCAATTTACTCAATCATGAAAATAGTGGTGGCATAGATCGAAGCCGCTTGAACCACATGCACGTCGAAGCAAGGTAACAATGGTGCGGCTGGCGGCACTGGAGGAGGGTCGGCTATCACTAGGGCAGGGGTGTTGCACCTACGAGGAGCTGCTAAGGCAGCAAGGTGGCTGCCACTGGGGAAAGGATGGGGCGGCGTTGGTGGGGACTAGGGCAGTGGGGCGATTTCGTGGGGTGGCACTGGTGGGGAGCGGCTGGGCAAGGGTTGGTGCCGAGGCTAACCGTGGTGGCATGATTTTGCGCACGAAATTTGATATAGGACCATTGCTTTGTACCACGTGGAGAAAAATAGAGAACCAATAGAGTAAATTTTATGCATGGGGCCGGGTTTCTTATAGTGTGAAACCCTAGGGATCAGTAGATGACAATTACGTAATAATCCTTAACAGTTTACAGGACTCCAAATATACAAGGCTTACAACTAGGAATGGCTAACATATGAACTAGATAGAAATAGAAAATACATTACCAGCTAATTAGTTCAATGACGGCAACACTTGCATTTGCCTGCCTTTTGTTGTCTCCAAGCACTCTTCTACTTCACTTGAAAGAAATTTCGTTGCCTTGAGAAAGACGAAATGATGAGGTTATGCCTTCTCATGTGTGCCCAAGCAAGTGCATGGAGTGCTCATACTCTGTAGAGTGGAACTCCATGGTAACACTTGTGAAATCTACTACAAATTGCCTATCTGGCAGCTGAGAACATGGTAAACTTGGTGCATCTCCAAGGAGTTGATGTTCATCCAATGTGCTTGCAGCTGAGTAACTTTCATCATAAAACACGTGGAAGGAACTTAAGCCATACTAATGATTCCCCTTGTGAAATTATTCACAATGATTTTACAAGCTCCGCAGGATATAGAAATGGTTCATTAAGTGTGGGAAATACCGTTCCCATCCATGTATAATTTGGGTTTACAGGAGAAAGAGCATGATCGAGATATATCTCCATTACTACACAAGATGCTGGAACATCCCACGAGGGACTAATCTCACTGGAACGAAAACTCTTCCTCGTTAGACATGTTACTTGGCTAGTTTTGTATTTAATCCTGCTGTTTATAAGTTGAAAGAATAAATAATCTGTAAATCAATGGACTGTCTCAGCTGAGCTGAATTCATTTGCATGCCAGTCACTTTTTTTAAACTGTAACAAGCAACAAACTAGATCACCATCCTATCCTTATTGGTCAAGAAAATGTTACAACGAGGAAAAGGAATATAAAGACTTGAATTACCAGACAGAATATACATCTGCACGAGCCTCTTCCAACTACTGCGATCCAAATTGTTTTTTAATAAATGAAAATTAATCTATCTTTTTCTATATTCCTAGATACATCGAAGCAGACCATGTCTACCCGAGTTCAGTAGACATCCATAATATACAACAATCTGATAGAAAGTTATATCAGTGAATATTGGACAACTCAACCAATGCTTTAGCACCTCGAACGTGTTACATGTCTTCCCACGGAAATATCACATTTATCTCAAGTCAAATTGACCAAAAGAAAGATGTAGGTCTGGCCTTGCAACCTTAGACAAAAACAAACAGCCATCTCCTGATATGTGCTTGCTTGGAAGCTACTCCAGAAAAAATCTCCAGAAGCAAAATCAATCCAATTTACAGGCGTTGTCCCAAATTAACAATCTCCTTAGCATGACAAAGAGAACACTGACCATGTCTTCATCAGGCTTCCATGAGAGCTGTACTTCATACTAAGCACCACATTTGCAGGTGCAGGAAAAGGACTCCCAAGAATTATTTACCTTTAGACTCCAATTAACCCCTGATCTTGTGCAACAATAGGTCAATTCGAATGGTTCTAGATAGAAAAGACCGGAAAGATCAACTAACTGAAGAACTCACAGAACACCAATAAAGCAGAGACAGGAAGTTCCATCGACTGGACAAATATTTGCCGGGGGTGTCAAAGTAAACACATATTCACCCTCTCACTGATTCTGAAAAAGAAGAGATAAGTAGGAACTGGATTGAGCCAGGAGATTTCCCATGGACCATCCGCACAACTGTGAACTAGAAAGGATGATTTTCACCAGAGATGAACATATGAAGATGCAAAAAGAAGCCTTCACCTGTTGGTTTAATTGAATCAGACCCATACATTATACTATAGTATGAACTAAGCTTAGATAGGGTGCCACTTTTATTCTGACTGGATTGATAACTGATTTTTTTCTAGTTAGCATGCTAAACAATAAAAGTGGAGTAATAATTTTAGGGCTTCCTGCTGTCTGCATTAAACAGTTGAATCTTCATTGCACCGAGAAAAATGGAGTTTAACTACAGAGCAGGTTTCTTCATAAGCATAAGAACTTTCATTGCCTTCTCTTTTTTGTCAACCTTTTGCCTGTCAATGTTCTCTGAGTATATAAGCACATTTGGTGCTATTTCTGGAATTTTGGGTTACCTTATCCAATGTATGTTATGGTTTAGAATTATGTTAGAAAGGCCCATGTAGAACTTTAGATCCGATGATAAGATATCGTTATGGAAATTATTTTGTCTGCATTTATTGGAACTTTCAGATAAAGTCAAAAGATCTAAGTGATTTTGTGGTATTTCTTCCACTGAAATTCACCCATTACAACGTTCTCTATGCAGTGGAGAGAAAGCACTGGAAATAAATTGGCCCAATTTCATAGAAGTTAAAGGAAAAGTAAGACTCGAAGCATTTGAGAAATTTATTCAAGAGCTTCCTCGTTCTCGGAGTCGTGCATTGATGGTTAGTGCTACCTCTTGCTTTTTGTCAGACTGCTGGCTTTCCATTTCCAAGTTACCTACTGAGTCTTTCGGAGTATTATTCTGTAAATGCTTGCTAGAGGTGCCTTAGTCCACTTACCTTCTGTAGATGCCAGGCTGCAATACAGATTACTCAAGCCCAATTGCATATCAATGATTTCATCTAGAAGGACTTCTGCAAAACATTGGTCAGAAGAACCTTAGTCATCGAAACCGAAAGAGCATGAAAAATGGCTTGAGATAATATCTGGAATAATAAAATCAGATATTCATTAATGTAAATATTTGGGATCTGATGGAGACGAGGCTGAAACATCTATAATAACCTTACACCTTTCCCATCAAATCAAGCACACTGTACAATTGGAGAGTTGGCGAAATTTTATCGAATCACGTCATCACTTTTCCAGGCTAGTAGTAGTAGTTGATCAACTTGTCCAGGCAGTGAGCTGGCATTTTATAATAATCTTGGACAGAGTTTGTGTTCATTTTTTGGCGTTTTCTTCCATCTCTACTGTGGGATGGAAGGAGCATTTATCTTGAAATTCTCCAACCTGAAGAAATGACGGTCTGGCATTCGGATTTTATGATCTTGGTATTCTTAGATTATTGAAAATAAAGAATTTTGAAATGATTGAATGGATTTGATCTCTATCCTTTCTCATCCTTTAACTTTGTTTCTTGAATGACGTAGATGTTTTATTTCAGGTAACATCCATTTGCTGGAAAGTTGGGACATCCGAGACTGGATTAGCAGGCATCAAGGAGGTAAGACTGTTCAAGATAAGTGCAATGAACCATGATGCCATCTTTTAATACAATGGTTGGTGACTTGTTGAAATGTTCAGGTAGGGAAGGGCTATAAAGATGGGCAAAGGGTTGGATTTGCTCATCTCTGTACTGGTACAGATCTTTATGTCTGCCCCCGTAGTGAGACCATAATAACAATACTTGCAAAATACGGATTCTTCAAAGGCATGACAGTTGTGGAGGAAGATCAGGATTCCTTAATTGGTTGTGTTGTATGGCGGAGGAATCCGAGTATAAATGTTGCCTCAAAGGAGCCAGACTCCAAAAAAACTCACCCGGATAAGATTCTGGATTCGCCTTCTGAATCCGGTCTCCAACCAGTTATGAACTCCACTCCCACTGAAACCCGGGATCGTGAAAATACACCAGTCATAGTTCAGAAGGCAGATCCTGCTCTAGCACCTCCACCTCAGGTGGATCCAGTTATAGTGCCTCCATCTCAAGCTGTACCGACATCGCGTGAGAGTGAAAGTGCTTCTCAGACTCAGATTGTTCCTTCCAGCATGAACCAGACAGAGGTTATTCCTTCCAGCGCAAGTTTACCAAACATGGAAGTAAATGTCACTTCAGTTTCTGTTGAATCTGTGAAAACCAATCAGAATATTCCTTTGGGTCCTGCCCAACTATCCTTCAACAACTATTCTTCCAGTCCCCAACAGAAATTCACTGTAGTTTCATGCGCCGAAGCTGCTCTTTCACCCGTCAGCGTTCCTAAAAAGTTTCCTATAGATGCCAGTGACCAGAAACCCACATTTTCTGGAGCAGTCTGGTGGCCTCATGGTGCTCAAGCCTGTGGTAAGGGTGGCGATGATGATGATCTGCCGGAATTCGATTTTTATTCTGCTTGTGGTCGACCAATTTCAGATGGACGTGCCCCATGGCCGAATCAAAAGGGTTTTGTGTCAGCTGGTCAAAATGCCAAACATACTCCTCCAGAGTCCCATCAACAGGGATTTTTGTTAACAGGACAAAATGTCATGCATACTCGTCCAGTTGATGGTGAAGCTGTAGCCCAACCAGATGCAAAGTTGGAGGTCACATCAATACAGGCTCTGGTTCGTGCAGTCCCGGATCATGTCCATCCAGGGACTCCATTGCAAGTAAGTGTCATGACCAATAATTTTGACAGAAATGGTGCAGGGCAGATGGCAGAGAAATCACATAATCCAGCTGTGAGAGAAAATGAGGTTTCAGTTAAACAACCACCTAATATATATCCAAGAAAAGCTCTCTGGGATGACGATGACATGCCTGAGTGGTGTCCACCTGACCTAGGTCAAGTTCGTGCACAGCCGCTGCCACAAGCACCGCCTCCCCGAACTCCTCCACCTTTATTGTCACGTCATCCACTGGAAGTTGATCATCAGCACCAACCACCTCCTCCACCACTGTTGCGTATGCCAGACCCAGTTCGAGCAACTGGTTTGCCCTATCCATTAAGTAACCAAACTTCAGAATTGATGTCTCGAGCCCCATTTCCATCTGAACAAGGACCCATGGGCCACATTCAACCATTTCCGACAAAACCGCTATCCTCTGCAAACTACCAGTTCGAACGGAGGCATTCACCTGGACGAACTTCTAACAATGCTCCTAGACATCTACATGGGTTTGACGTGGAACATGACAGAAGGCCTTTCGAGCCCAATCATAATGAGACCTCAAAAAGACAGCACACTCACTTTTATCGCCGGGAACAATCCCCCATAGAGAGACCTGGTGATACTCAGTTTTATCGTCGAGAACCATCCCCCAGAGAGAGACCTGGTGACGCTCAATTTTATCATCGAGAACCATCCCTCAGAGAGAGACCTGGTGCCACTCAGTTTTATCGTCGGGAACCATCCCCCAGAGAGAGACTTGGTGAGGCTCAGTTTTATCGTCGGGAACAATCCCCCAGAGAGAGACCTGGTGACACTCGGTTTTATCGCCGTGAACAATCCCCCAGAGAGAGACCTGGTGACACTCAGTTTTATCGTCGGGAACACTCCCCCAGAGAGAAGCCTGATGACATTCAGTTTTACCGACGGGAACGATCCCCCAGAGAGAAGCCTGATGACACTCAGTTTTACCGACGGGAACGATCCCCCAGAGAGAGGCCTGGTGAAAGCTCAAGGCGAAGATCAACAGGTTTTGATGTGCTGCCTGGCCGTTCGAAAACTTCTCCTCCTCGAAGATCACGGCGTCGGCCCAGCCTGTTTGATGTAAAACCTGATTCCTATCACTCATCTGGGAGACGGTAAATGCAGTGATTGAATATTTGCTCTAGTTGTAAGTGCTTAGCCTGTGCACATAATCGATCCTGGGCAGAACCGGTTGCTCCGGGCCTGTATTGTTCCTAACATAATACTATTTCTGAGTTTCATATTGTCTTAGTCAAGAGTTTTTTTTTGCTCTTTTCTCATCAGATGAAGCAGCAGTCTACTTGGTGAGATGTTCTTGTAGATCAGCAACCACGCAGCTGAATCTGAGCAGGGATCGAGTTTACCATTTTCATATTTTAGTTGCTGTCTATAAACTGTCAAATTTTGACTACTTGGTGAGATGTTCTTGTAGATCAGCAACCATCAGGGTCTATCTTTGTCATTGATTTGCCATAAGCTTTAAAACTCTAGCTGTTTATGTTGAGGGGTTTCGGTAGCAGCCCATTTTTTTGTGCTGGAAACTCTCTTGGAAAGACCTCCATATTTGGACCACGTTTGCCCTGAGATCATACATTTTTGGGAAGATTTGGAGGATGATGAAGATCTATCTGACGATAACTTGCAAATGCACGCATGCACACGGATGTATGTAGTTGCATATAAGAGGACACCTTGCATATGGGGTAGCCAACAAGGAGTTTATGCCCCACACCTGGAGATGGGGGAAGGTGAACATTTATACGACGATAACTCCCACACACGTACCTACACATGCACACGCACACACCCACACACACATGCGCGCAAACATGCACACACCCACACGCAGGGGCAGAAGTAGTATATCATGGTGGGGCTATGGCCCCTCCTTTATTATTATGTCACTTGTGCATTGCATTATGTTTTTTTATATGGCCCATCCTTTAGTGTATAATAAATAGTGTTGTGCAAAGTTATCTAATGGTTCAGTAGTAGAGTAGCATTGTTATTATTTGGAGACCCTGGTTCGTATCTTACCTCCTCCAATTTTAATGTTTTTTATATAGTTTAGCCAATCACTTCAAAAGTATCAAACTTTTAAGTATAGTTTGATATAAAATTATTTTCGAGTTCATTATATCTCTTTTTGTTTCGCACTCCTTGTAAAAAAATTTTGTTTCCTTTTATCCATGATCTTTTATTTTCAAAATTTTATTTTAGAATTTAGTTTTTTTGAGTGGATTAGAGAGGCTTAAATGGTTAGATTGATCAAATTTTAAAAATTACAGTTGAAAATAATAATATATTTGAAATCCTAACCTTAATAATATATTTAAATTGTACATTTATCAAAATTGAAAGAGATTCATTTTTTTTAAAAAAATTAACTCTATTTAAAATTATCATAAAATACAATGATATTTTCATTTCTGAGCATAGATAATAGATGTATACTTAGTCCCTCGATAAAATTCTTGATTTCGCCTCTGTCCACACGCATGTATCAACACGCACACCCGCATACGTACATCCATGCACACATATATACACATCCACATGCAAAAACACACTCACATATGCATGCACACCCACGTGTGTGGGAGTGCATGCTTGCATGTGCACAAACACAACAGAACGCACACACACCCTGCACACATCCATGCGCCCACACACACAACATGCACCTGCACTTGCGCATACACGCACACTCTCCCACACACTTGTGCACACTAGGGATGCAAATAGACAGATAATGATACAAAATTAGGTATTAACATATCCTTATCCGTTTTTGAATACAAATACTGATGCAGATACGGATATTGACAGATATTAAAACTATCTTACCATATCCTTAAGAAACAGATATAAATGTAAAACGGATACTGATCGCATACGAGTAATGTTAGAAATACTCTATAGAATCAACTTAAATATATACGAAATGGATGGAAAATACATGATATAAATTTACTAAATGTGTTCGTATCATAAAATTTTTACAAATATGATAAAAGAAGGTACAAAATTATGTCATACATGGTTCAAAATAAATCTATGACTATTTATATACGAAAATAGATATACAGATATTGATACAAATACGGATCATTTTAAAGTGGATACATATGTCAAAATCTTTATAAAATGGATATGGTGACGGATCAAATATGGATATATCCGTAACCGTTTGCATCCCTAGTGCACACGCACACACAAGTACATGCACACATGCCCTCACCTACGTGCAAGCATGCACAGACACGAGTATGCAAGTGCGTATAAGGCGGATCCTTGCTTTATGTTGCACAACTATATATTTGGGGCCTTATGGGGAAGGGCCCGACCTAATATGGTGAGTACACTCCCCACTCCAAGCACACCTCTATAGCGATGAAATCACTCTATGTGCGGTTAGAGCCATTCAGCCACACGAGCAGTTACGATGCCTGGGGCAGAGGGCTCATAGTATCCATTAAGACAAATCGACAGATCGCTTCACTTCGGTATTCCATCATTCAGAAAGAAACAAATTATCGAGGGCTAAGGGTGAAATAAATGCCTAATGTGTGCCTAACTTTATATGTTTAATAATTAATTATTAAAGGCTTGATTATTATATACTGATTTGAATAATATCATCCAGATTTGATATGTCCATGCTGTCTGATAGACTGATACATATTTGAATGTAGGTATTAACAATCAAACACAAAAAATCCATAAACGATTAACGTTCCCAATTTATTTAATGCCCAAAATATTCTATGTTAAAAAAAATATTACGTAATTAACAGCTCTTGAATATACGATAACTGTATGTTACAACAAGAAAAATACGATCTTTGACCAGGAACATGGAGTGGATGCACATTAGGTGATCGAATTGTGATTTCTTGATAAAGTTTGGATGCATGAAATTATTATATTTTGTATTTATTCGTTTATTATTTGAAGAATTATAGCAGCGCGCACATGCACACGGAAATTATCCACTGAGCCTTGAAACCATTTACATATGTAGTATGTACTAGTCAAACTATAAGTTACGACATTTACGTTCATATTCATATTCTTAGGATCCATTATAAATCAGAGAAAAAATATTTGCACTTGTTTACATCTCAAGGAATTGTCCTGATTGGAAGTTTACGATGATGTCCATAAGTGTTGATATGCCTTGAATTCTATCTGTGTAATGTTGAAGAAACATCGTATGTCCATCCTCCTGCCGTATCATACTCCAACAAGACAGGCGTCCCATTGCCAAGGATCCATCTGTACTGGAGTAGTATATAAACTCCCTTACGGTTATAGGGTTCTCAACATCTTTTGTATTTTCTTCTTCTCCACATAGTGAAAATCGATTGCCGCCGTCTAAGAACGTAGTCCAATTATAGATGAACCTTGTAAATCTGCACGTCTTGGTGCTTGCTTGCTTGATCGTGTTTATACGCGCATGCTTCTGTCATTTGCAACAATAAGTTCATGTATGGACTGTTGCTACTTAATTACTTGTTATGAATCTGAACGTGAAATAAAAATAACATAGATTGTGGCACATGATTACTTGATATGGCACCACATGGGCTCAAAAGTGCTCATCCTTAAAATTGACTTCAGAAACGCCTTTGACACATTGAGATGACCTTTCATTGTGGACACTCTTAAGGTAGCAAATTACCCTACTATCTTCATTAAATGGATCATGGCTCTGAGGAAAACAACAGGCATCTCTTTTACGATAAATGAGAATTTGGTTGGCTTCCTGCACCCGAAAAGAGGAATTAGACTGGGCGATCCTTTATCTCCTCTTCTCTTTATCCACGCACTATCGATGCTTGATGCAATGTTGGCCAAACTGGCTGAGAATGGGAAATGTAGGGTTTTTTTAAGAAAGGGATGAAGACAATGATAACCAACATTCAATTCGCGGATGATCTACTCCTCTTCTTGGAATACAATAATAAAGAACTTAAGAGCGTTCTCACAACCTTGAAGATATTCAGTTGTATCCCGGGCTTGAAATAAATCAATCGAAATTTGCCTCCTATGGAATCAATTTATCTCCTTTCGAAATGGAGGAATCAAAATAAATTCTAGGGTGGAATTCAGGTTCCTTCCCAATTGATTACCTAGGCTTCCCTCTACCAAAAAAAAGTTGAATTCTCAGGATTGGTCTTTACTAGTGGAAAAATTTTCCTCCAAACTTCAAGGTTGGAAGGATAAGATCCTTCCGCTCCCGGCAAGAGTCACCCTTCTAAACTCCTCACTGACCCCTATTATCACTCATGTGATTACTTACTAGAAGATTCCGGAAGGGGTGATCAAAAAAATTGACAAGATTAGGAGAAATTTTCTATGGTATGGAAACACCACAATACAATATACACTAAAGGTCACCTGGGCCAACGTGACGCGCCCCACCTCAAATGATGGATGAGGTATTCTAAACCTCACCTTGTTTAATAATGCTCTACTAACAAAGAATGCTATAGGTGTGGTGGATCACAAAAAAGCTTGGATTTCATAGCTTAAGTGCGGTTCACTTTCGAGGCGGTTCTATTGTAATTCAGGAGGGTCCAAAACAATCTCACTTTTTAGTTTTGGAAAAGTTTATTAAAAGGGTCGACAAACCTTAAATCGATTATTTATAAAAACCTGGGAGGGGGAGCCTCGTCATCGCTTTGGAAATATCGTCTCTGTAGCTACCCACCCCTTAAAATTGCTCATGAGGAGGTATTGCCTTATGTGAGTAACACAAATATATCTGTATCGGAGGGGATGTCTTGTTGGAAAGCCTGCTTCAACTGATTCAAAGCTCTATAAAATAATCTATCATTAGCTATATGGAGATGGGCCGAGGAATTGAAATTGAAACTAACCAATATCTGTGGAATATTAAATCCTGATAAGAGAGATATTTCGATCTATCCAAACTAGAAACCATTTGTGCAAAGGTCAACGACAAAAAACCTATATTCTATTTTGGCTGACAGTGGAGTCAGATCACTGATTCAATCTAAATTTAGAAAAATCAGATTTATTTCGGAACCACGAGTATATTACTTCATCTGGATGTTGCCACACAACAAGATTATCTCACAAGATCATATGGGGAAAATGGGAATTCAATAGACGTTTTTTTTGCAAAAAAGACCTTGAAAACTACGCCCACATCTTCAATGAGTGTGAATTTACGAAAAACTTATTTAAAAATGTGCAATACTATCAGCGTATGAGAGATTTGAAAATATGGTGAAGTGGAAAGACTCAACAGAGATTAAGGAAATATAATAGAAATACTAGGAATTAAATTTTATAATTTGGTGGCTCATTTGGAAAATACGATGTAAGCTTGCTTTTGATGAAATCCTGATCAACCTGGATCACATCATCAATGAAGCTTCCGGTATTTTCTCAACTAAAGCTTGTGCGAACCCCTACACAGATTAAATGTGCAAACAACTGGATTAGTTATCCCTATATAATGGGGTTTTCTTATCTAATTAAACAATTGTTTTCCCCCCTCAACACCGGCTCCTTTTTTATATATTTATAGGAATCTTGGATGCAGAAACCTCTTCAAACTCTAGGATGGTTGACACTCGCTAGTTAGTTCTTTCCTCTAAAGGCAAGCTTCTTTCATGGAGGGATTAAAATATCGAGATATATGCTTTTGTACTCAAGTGCATGTCAGCCAGATCTTTTTGGGATGATAATTTAGGTTAATGATTTAATGCTATTATCTTTATCAATTGTATGGATAAATATCCATTGTTTTTTTAGGCTGGCTTATTTTGCCATGTGCCTGTGCAGATGGAAACCTTCTGATATGTATCGAACTTATGACATGTTCGCTGATATGTATCGAACTTATGACATGTTCGGATTGCCTTCTGATGAATGACTATGAATCTTTTTCTAATATTGATACATGCTTGTGGAGCTACTTTCGATTCTTGTTGACTTTGGTTGTTACATTTTTTCGAGGTAGTATGGCATAGTTAGTCATGTAACATGCCCTGTACATACAGTACATATATACGGAGGTTTCAATCCTGACTATCCTTTTTCATATTTAAAACATGACAAAGTTAAATTACACAAAAGTCCCGAGCTACACATCCGATTTCAATGTCATACACGAATTTCCGATCTTTAAGATTTGTCTTAATCTGATTAGTTGGTCATTTTATCTTTCTAACTTTAAATCGCATTAGCTCAAAAACCGCATTGGGACAAATATTCTAGACCAAGTACCACATTGCTATATTTTAAAATTCATGTATGACATTGAAATCGAATGTATAATTTAGGAACTTTTGTGTAATTTACTCTTTGGTTTTTATGCACTGATATGCCAACCAATCCCTCAATATGCCAATGAGTTTTAACTACGATGTCGCTAGATAGGACGCCTTTCGAAAAGGAGTGGTATTACGTGTAGAATTATGGAAAATTAGCCTACAAACTTAAAAGTGACACTTAGCTAGTATAAGACGTGGCAATGAATGTATGTTGGAAGGCAACAACCCTGTTCGAAACTAATCGGAGAGTTATTATATCAATGGATTATATGAAGCCATCCAACGTCAAATAAAAAATATGCTTACATGACCAACCACAGTCAATTTCATTAGAGATGAAAGATGTTCATATATAATCAACATGAAACAAACATGATATATAATATCTTGGTGGAAAAATATTACATGGCGTCAAATATGCATGCACCCCAAAATAACAAAAGCAAACAAAAGAATAATATACGAAGCTAAATCGAGCACATCGAAACAATATATCAATGTTATATCAAGGTGAAATATCTTTTATCATGTTAATAACAATCCTTTATTTCAAATTTATTTGTAAATAAAAGATATACAATCAACATGATAAGAAAGTACTCCATCTAATCAACATTAAAAGATAAAGCGTATGTATTCATTTTATGAAACTTACTGGTATTATATTTCAAGTATAACAACATATATCAACAAGTTTCTACTTAGAGGATGACACAAGCCGTCACGCGAGTTTCATCGCTGGTTTAATCCTAATCTTCAAGAAATTGTTGTGAAAGAGATCGTGAAATGGTGTGAGATTGGCTTTATTTATCCCATCTTCGATTCTAAATGGGTAAGCTCATTGCGCGTAGTTCCGAAGAAATCCAGAATCATGGTGGTTACAAATGATCAAGGAGAGGAGATTTCGACCCGAGTACCTATGTCATAGCGTGTCTATGTAGATTACCAATGCCTGAACTCAACGACCAAGGTGTAATGCAACCTGTTACGTTCCAAAGGTGTATGTTGGTTGTGTTCGCTGACATGGTGGATAGTTTTCTGGAGGTCTCTCGATCTGTGGCGCTAATTTTGATGCATCTCTTTCGCATTTAGACCGCGTACTGAAGAGATGCTATGAGGTGAATTTAGTGCTCTCATGAGAGAAGGGTCACTTTATGGTCACCGAGTGGATTGTGTCGGGTCATGTCATCTCCAAACAAGGAATGGGGGTTAATCCGACTAAAGTGAATGTCATTGCTAAACTTGAAGATGAAAGGGGAGGGGGGACTGCGATCCTTAAAGTGGGACCCAATGCTTCTACTACCATACCATTGAAGGGATTCTACTCTTTGAAGTTATTGTTGAACTACCATTCGCTATGTCCAAAGTCCAGTTATTATACTTAAATTAATCCAAGTATTCTTAATTTGTAACAAAATCCAAGTTTACTTATCGCTTCATGGTAGTCTCACAATGTTCACGATACATGATTAGCTTATATCTTAAATCTGATTTAAGTACTTCAGCTCCAAACCATGTTGTAAATTGAGGACATGTGCCTCTAATATGTGAGCTAAATCCGAAACATCTAACTTCACGTCTTTACTACTTGTTTTAGATTTGTGACATAATACGTGTTTTGATTGCGTGAAATTAAGTATGATCATTACTTTAGCATGCTGAAAGATGTTCGAGACATTAAGAAGTTCACAAAGTATGATTTTACAAATTTCATTTTTACCCTAAGTATCACAAGCATGGTAATTATAATATTCAAAAAGTTCATGAGCATTATTCCTAATATAGAATACATATATCCACACAGTAATCAAGGAACACCTTCACGTCATAATTATACAAGTGAAAATTTTGATATTAACGTCAAACAAGGCAGTAACAATTTCATTATGTACAAAACAAATATCGTTATACTTTAGTCATTAGGAAGTAATTGAGGGATACATCGTCAATAAACCACGGACTAATGCATCTTTTGAAGTCTCATTTTATGTACCATTATCGGCATCTTAATTTATGCTACACAATTACAATATATAATAAGAGGTGTTTCCGTAATTTTCGCCTTGGGGTCAAAACTATCATTTTTTATATCCTTTTTAATTAATTTTATTCGAGCCGAAAATATATTCTAAGAAGTTTTAGAGAATGTAGGGGAATTTGTGTGATTTTATAATATTAAAAACTCTTTAAAACTAGCGATTTTCAACGATACATCTCTTGATGTTTCGATTAATTCGTCTCTCAGATCAATTATACTCATTGAGAATTTGGTCAACTAAGTTGACTTGTTTAATTGGTCAATCATATTCCGATTTCGTAACCGATATCCAATAACATTATGGCCATGTTCATTTGAAGAATAAGCAATGGAATAAGGGGTCAATTCCCCATCAGTGCGGTTCTCAGGAGTACGACTATTTCCATGCATATCCCAATATTTTACCTTATTCTATTATTGTTCTTATCTTTATTCCATCTTATATACCATTATTCCAAATTATTCTCATTATTCCTATCTTTTCAGCCGAATAACGAATAGACCCTTATTCTACTTATTCCCTATCTTTATTTCTGTTTATTCCCGAACCGAACGCCCCCTATGCGATATTACAATTGGACCGAGTAGGGATAAATAACTAGAAGATATCGTGAATCTAAGAGGTCTTATGTAGATGTGTGGTGGTTGTGTTTTGAACACTAGAAAATCTTACTATACTGGACTTTGAATAGAAAAAACACACGCAAAGATGATATACCTACAATTTAACGGCCGAGTATGGATCCGTGGTTGATATGGACATGGGGCTCCCATTTACAACTGGTAGCAAGTAGTTAGAAGAAAGGTAGGAAATGTCGATATCGACACCATATCGATATGGTGTCAATACGATATTTCGACGATATATCGGCGATATATCGACGAAATATTGCCCATATCGACACACTTTTGTGAAGGAAGGATCAGAAAGAAGTATATATTGTCATATCGATATCGGTCCTATGTCAATACCGATATATCGTGATATTTAGGGCTAGCCTGTTTGATTCCGGAGAGTGGTCTTCTCGCTCGGTTATTCTTGATGTCAGATGTCTTTATCCCTGTTTGGTTCGTATTTTCATTTATGTTGATGAGAAAGTGATTTGGCCTCTAGTTTATTTGTTTGGGTTGCATACTACTCGTTGGATGACTCATTTTGGTTGGCTCTTACTCGCATCTTGGAAGGAACATGCAAATAGGATCCATATAAAACATGTCAAAATGTTACAATCAGATTCCTATAAGAAACTCAGAGGTAAATGCAAGATCATTCTTTGGTCAGACTTCTAATAGGTTATCAAATCTCAAGGAAATCAATTACTTATTTTCTTCATTATTGCAATATATATGTGTGTGTGTGACACTCCAAGTGCATCATCCAAGCACATTTGTAGCATTGTTCTGCATTCGTAGGTTTTTATCCAAGCAATCCATCGACAAAATTTAGTTTTAAACTTTTACATAATCAGTATATGTACAATATCTTTAAAATGTGGGCATTTCTATGGCATCAATGATGTCGTCCTGCTGAAAATACTAGAAAATTGTTGAACAACCTATTACTATATCAGACAAAAAATGGGCTTTCAGGTTTTGAATTCTAACCTCTGAGCACAGAGAAAAAAGGGTAATACTCGTCGCAGCATCCTTTGATTAATGATATTTCCAATAGTAGAGACCCTCCTTTTAGCCCTTTTCCCAGTCGCCTATCCTAGTCGACCAGACGGGACATCCTAGGGGGTGGATGTCGGAAACGAGGGAGACAAGCCCTAGACAAGACTCATAACTACGCGATTAGAGTAAGCCTCAATAATCCACTCAGAGAAATTCATTCTTTCCCAATAGTCCTAAGATGTTACATAATTTATTTACCCTGATTGGATGCTTTGTTTATATCTATTTAATATGACAAAAAGTAAGATTCTATGTTAATCTTTTTAGTTATGTTGGAAAATTATGCGCTCGAATATCTAGTTTAATTAACTGCTATGCATCTCCAAAGGTGAGCCTTAAAATTAAAATCTTGGTTTGTCATCATAAAAAGGAGGAGATTGCTAGAATCCCAATTTCAATGATCATATGACATTGAATGTAGATAAATGCTTTGAAACTAAACTTTTTAGCTAGAGAACCAAAAACAATTAAAGATCGTAAAGCTAATTACTGTAACGATCAAATCAATAGATATTTAATCCGACAACAAAGAGCTGCAAGAAATATTGGAAGATTTTTTGAGAAGGTTTCTTTGAAATATGTGAAAGCTCAAAGTATAATAAAAATCCTTTACTCAATTTTACATATTGTGGGCTCAAAATGTTGTCAAAAATATTTCTAGAAACCATGTCACACCTTTCGTATGTCAGTATATTCAATAGTTACATTGGTACATAAGGAACATGCTGAACATACCTTATGTCTGACCTGACCTATATTAACACACACGCTCAAAATACCAAAATGTGTAGTAGTCCCGCCCATCTTTTTTCAAGTTATTGACTTGTATCGGTACACACTAATTTTATATCCATATATCTTCTTTCACAAATACATCTATTGCTTTCATACATTCTATCAGAATTTGTTGACCGTTTAAAGTTCTAGTTTAATCATGGTATCATTCTTATACTGATACATTTCTTAATGTTAACGTGAATAATGCATATCATTGTACTGATACACCCGGTTTATAAAGGAGAACATCTAAAGAAAAATTGTGCAGTTAATACCCACTTAATTCTCACTAACTTGGATGTTTTTACCTATTTTTGTAGTGTCTCTTCATGCGTCAACTCACTTATACCTCTTTCCATCCCTCATTTGCGTTTTTAATAAAAAAAGACCATGAAGAAGCATTATTTCTATTGAAAATATAAAGTAATTCGTAATGTCCACATCATCAGTTTCATATTTATATATATATACTCATGAACATATGAACCTAGAATCTTCCACCTACATAAATATTATCAAGAAAATATCTACATCGAGAGAAGATTCTAGAAGAGAGGTGGAAAAAATATCTACATATATATACCTCCATCAAAATAAGTAAATATTTTCCCCATCCCACTAAAAATATCTAGATATTTACCTCATCTCATCAAAGAATCTACTTTAGGATAGGGATATGAATGTATTCTGGAAATCTCATCCTCAAATATCTCCACCAACATGGAGGGCTTTAAATACCTTTTAAGGACTCTCATTTGCATCACATCACAAGAATTAACACAACACAACCACTAACAACACACGCGTCCATCAAGTATTCAAGTGTTGTATTGTTATACCACCCTTTATTCTTGTAAAAGTTGAAATATTGTAAAAGTGTTTCAAGTTTTTAATGAAAAAATATTGTATCAAATGAAATCTTGTAAAAGTTTTTAATTAAATCTTATATGGGTGGCGGAGAGGACAATGGATGGGGCAGGGATATGTGGTAACATGGCTTCAATCTAGAACGGTCGCTCCGATATCATGTGGAAATAATTGAATAAATTTAATGTTTAAGATATTTCTTGAATTGTAGGTGGCCAAAAGTCACCATGATGGAAGGGCCTATATTAAATCCTTCACTGTGTTATAGCAATGATGTAGCTTGAAAGGAACTTGTAAACTTGTTACTATAATCCCTCTATCACATGTTTCGCACAACGAGAATGCTGAAAATTACAAGTTCCTCATATAGGCCAAAGATCTACTGGTAGTACTCCAGTAGCAAGGATTTTTCCCGAAAAACAAACCAAATTCGGTAGATATGCAAAATGGATTTGCTTATTAAAAAAATATCGGTTCATCTCAAATATTATCTCCTTGTATAGTTGCTTAAACATGAATCATATTCCATATATCTTTTTTATCAACTCCTTCATCAGACTGTAGATCTTTCTCTGACCACCGATGAACGGCTTGACGTTTTGAGGCCAATGTACATAGTTTCCTGCACTTTTTAATTTGATATAAGTCCCCTTAACTGCCATGGAAGACATTGATATAAGTCTTCTCTCAAGTGGAATCATGGTTATTGCAATCAAGGAGAGAAGATCAAAGAATTTTTGAAGCAATCTACTCTACTATTAGGAAAAGAACTAGCACTGACGGAACCGTTGCAGATAGCAATATGTTGAGTCGTTGGACTACATGTATGCTTAGAAGGTAAGTGGCGGCCCCGTGGCGACGATGCATTAATTGAAGTACGATTCTACCAAGCTGACGGTAGGGGCGACGATGCTGTTATGGTTACCAATGAGACAGTTAGATGGCAATGCTAGTGGTGACAGTAAAATTTAGGCACGAACAAATTTAGGCACGAACACCAATCTAAGATCGATATGTTATACCATGTGGAGAAAATTATAAAACTAACGAAATGATTCTTATACAAGGGGCAAGGTCTTATATACAACATGAAACCCTGAAACCTTATAGATGGGAATTGCATATTAATCCTCAACAAAACTCCTAAACATAGAAAGGAACATGTATAAAGAGCTAAAAGATAGAAATAAAGGTAAAGTAAAAAGTACGTCACTGGCTAGAATAGTTCAATGATGTCAACAATGTAAAATAATGAGGAAAAATAAAAAAATTATAAAAGTACTTTTGTCGAAGAAGACATGCATTATGCCTTAATATGTAAATGTTGCAACTTGCATGAATAATGTATTCTCGTTTGTAGCTTTTTAGTGCAAAATTTGATATTTCTGTAGTTCATCTAAAAAACGAGGCTTATGGCTTGCATTGATGATGAAAAATTGTCTCGATCTACCTTACATTTTTTAGAGCCTTGATCTAGCTATTTCATGAAGGACATTTTCATCATCCTATTGTAGCATGCTGACAACACCATCTTTTTCATTGAGGAAGGTGGTTCTTAGAGTCACGGTTCTCGACATTTTGCGGACCTTTCTGGTCTGTCAATTGATTGATTCAAATCCATATTTGTACCTTTTGGCTTCTCCGAAGTCGAAGTTGGGAATTGTGCGACAATTATTAGCATCCTCTAGGGGAACAAACCCATTAGCTGTTTGGGATTTCCCTGGACTCATGACCGTCTTCCATAGGCAGACTACATTTTGATTATTGAGAGGCTCGAGCGGAAGTTGCCTGGTTGGAAGGTATCCTGCCTATTCTAGGGGGAGAATTGTTCTACTGAAGGTTGTTATGGCAGTGATACATGTTTTCTTCATCTCCACACAATTCTCTTGGTAAGGATCCATCTGCGACTCCGCTTGCATACAATAGTTCGTATGGAGTTCCTCAAGTAGCAAAACTAGAGGGATTCATTTTGTGAATGGGGACAAAATCACCCTCGACATTAATAAGGTACTTATAATGAAGTGGGTGGTTATGTTGTGGGAATGGGAGAGCTTGCCATGTCATCCGCTTAACGACATTTATGATTTCAGTGCACATGCCTCCACCCCTACCCATGAGCACCATATTTTGTTAGCGCTCTGGAAGGGATTTGCCTACTGTTGCTGCAATTACCTGTACATATGAGTCCAATGCTGGGGGATGGGATAGCCTTCAAGTTTTGCATGGGCTAGGAGTTGTTAAATGTCAGATTTCCCCATCTGTAACCCGTCTTAACACCTCTATGATTTTTTACTGATGCAACAGGACAGAGGACAGTAGAAAGATAGCCTTCAAGTTTTGCATGGGCTAGAAGATCTCGACCAACTTTTTCAATGCATGCATCTGTTTACGCCAGATATGGGCTGCAGTGGATATCCATTGGGAGGACATCTCCTTGCACATGAACTTCTTGAGCTCTTTGATGGACAATCAATTCAAATCCACCGTCGAGTTGTTGAGACCCATGCTACTTTGTGGGCAATTTGGCTGACACTAATGGGTCATCTTTAGGGCGAAACACTTGCATCTATAGAATGTAGTTCACTTTGGTAGGACTCTCATGGAGACATGGTTACTGTAACCCTATTACTTGCATATAAACATATATTAGGCATACACATGGACGGAGCCAGAACATTTTTAAGGAGGGGGCACACAGTTTTTTAAAAAATATGTCTATCAATTACTGTACAGTCATATTCATTATATAACAGTAATTGTTAGGGACAAATTATATCTATAGTTTTCACGTATATTTTTCATCAATTTTGAACTTATTTATTATATAAGAATAGTCAATTTTGAACTTTTTTAATCAACTATATCTTTTTATTCAATTTTACATAAATTGGTATCATATATGTTCCACGATGTAGGGATTTTTTGTGAATGATATTTATACTTTTTAAAAAGTTAAGTTATATTCAAGTATTTTATTTATTTTGAATTCAGTACATAGATTTTTAATTAATTACAAATAAACTACACTTGTTCCGAATTTGTATCAAATCAAAAATATATACTTTTTATCAATAACAAGAAATAATAATATTTATTAACAAAAATACACCGATTAAGAATATATGTGCATTTGATCACTTTACTTGATAATAAATAGAACAATGAATAATATACGAGACTTGACAATAAATGAATTTTTTTAAATTTTTATTTTTTTAGATTGCGGATTAAACCCCGTATATGAGATTGGATGAAAGATCGATTCATTCTATAGTCCGATTTTAAAAAATGGATAACCAATAAGATTAGGGTAGTCATTTATTATAAGTTGATCGACTGAAGAAATTATCCAATATAAGTTGATTTGAGGTAAAATTTTATGTTAAGAGGTATATTATCTACTGGTAAAAGTTATTGAATATTTTGTAAAGAAATGAGGGGAGCATATACGAGTTTTACCCTTAAAAAATCCAAATGAGGTATTATAATTATGAAATATTATGATTATTTTTAGCTTAAAAAATCCACATGGAAAAAATACATATACATATATTACGCAATCTCAAAATTTAAGGGGGGCACTTGCCCCTCCTTGCCCCCCCTTGGATACGTCCTTGGGCATACACCAACACAGTCATACATGTGTTTACCCTTTTTATTTTAAAAAATGGTTAATTTATCAGCACGATGTCAAGAATGTTTCTCTCTATAACGATTTTCAGCGAGAAGTCTATATGTTCCAATATCCCTGTTGCAAAATCGAGAGTGATTGTGTTTACAGATTGAAGAAAGCTTTATCTATGACCTCAAATAGAATCCTAGAGCCTGGTTTGATAGGCCTATTGCTGAGATTGACACTATTGGTTTTTCAGAGGCTTCTTCTCATCACTCTGTCTTTATCAGTTGACAGTTTGAATGGACTATTATGCTTGTTGTATGTTCGGATTGCATGCTTAAAAGAAACCAAGGTATTGCCGCACTTACTTAGGACCTTGGTCCTCTCCGCCTGCTTTCTTGGCATTGAAGTCATTAGGCACTGCGGAGGTCTTCTCCTTCTACAAAAAACATTGTATGGATGTTCTTGAAGAAGCAAGGCTTTTAGACTGTAAACTTTCTTCTGATCCTTTGCATTCTCATCATAATATTGTCCATGGAGATGCTATCATGCAAGATACCACGTAGTATAGATATTCGATAGAGATATCTGAGTAAACTCTGTTTATCTGGTTGTTACTAGAGTTGATATATCATTTGTTGTTAATGGAGCTAGTCAACAAATGAAGAGTCCTTGCTATAATCACTAGCAGGAAGCTCTATTAATTTATAGTTGTTCAAAGCACTCTCCTGCAAAAGGACTTCTCTACTTATGTAATGGACATATTGATATTTCCTCCTATGCAAATGCGAATTATGCTAGCTAACCTAGAATGTCCACTACAAGCTGTGATGTTTGTTGGATGGAACTTGGTCACCTTGTACAACGACAAACATAGCATTGTCTCTAGATGTAAAGCTGAAGCAGAATGTAAAGCTATATGCCTATGGCTCAAGCCACCTATGAAAGTAGTTGGCTTGTCTCTTTTGTAAAGGAACTTAGTTAAATTCGTGTTCCCCTTTATTGTGACAATCAGTCAGTCTCCTGCATCTAATCTAGGTTTTTGTGAATACCAAATACATTGAAGTGGATTGTCATTTTATCAAAGATGTAGTTTGAGAAGGAAAACTAGTCGGTCCTCGATATCTTCACCAAGCTTTACCAAAGAAGCACATTTCTGTTTTTTACCTTCATATTGGGCATGATCGATGGATGGGCTCCAACTTGAGTGGGAGTGTGAAAGAATATACACATCTAGTCGAATCAATGATCCTAATAGATTAGCCACCATAGAAGACCATCTTTCTACTGTCCTCTGTCCTGTTGCATCAGTAAAAATATCATAGAGCTGTTACTGGTTTTGTAGAGTGCGAATGCTCAATGATGGATGCTGAAAGGCGATTACTATAACGTCTCGGGCTTACGTCCCCAGTCCGTTATCGAGGAAAACTAGCCCTGACAACTTGTTGGGTTCGTGCCCAATTAGACCCGTTGACAACCACCCAAAATGCTTAAGCTCAAGTTGTCAAGTAGTAATTTCCACCACTTATAAACCATACCCACACTTCGTGAGTTTTAGGTATGGCACTATGTTTGGGTTGGGGTGTTACAACCTCCCCCACTTATATTCGCAACGTCCTCGTTGCGACATGGCCCATCACTTATTCCCAGTGATAGTGGTGACTGCACGCTCCGGGTAACCATTTCCTCCAACCTCTTGTAGGGGCGGCTCCACCTCTCGGGTAGCTCTTTCCATTATCAGAGAGAATTTGGCTCTGATACCATTTGTAACGTCCCGGACTTAGGTTCCCGGTCCGTTATCGAGGAAAACTGACCCTGACAACTTGTTGGATTCGGGCCCAGATGGGCCCGTTGACAACCACCCAAAATGCTTAAGCTCAAGTTGTCAAGTAGTAATCTCCACTACTTATAAACCACACCCACACTTCGTGAGTTTTAGGTATGGCACTATGTTTGGGGTTGGGGTGTTGGGGTTGGGGTGTTACAACAGTTGTAACACCCCAACCCCAAACATAGTGCCATACCTAAAACTCACGAAGTGTGGGTCTGGTTTATAAGTGGTGGGGATTACTACTTGACAACTTGGGCTTAAGCATTTTGGGTGGTTGTCAACGGGTCCAATTGGGCCCGAACCCAACAAGTTGTCAGGGTCAGTTTTCCTCGATAACGGACCGGGGACCTAAGTCCGGGACGTTACAAATGGTATCAGAGCCAAAATCTCTCTGATAGTGGAAAGGGCTACCCGAGAGGTGGAGCCGCCCCTACAAAGAGGTTGGAGGAAATGGCTACCTGGAGCGTGCAGCCGCCACTATCACTGGGAATAAGTGATGGGCCATGTCGGAACGAAGACGTTGCGAATATAAGTGGGGGAGGTTGTAACACCCCAACCCCAAACATAGTACCATACCTAAAACTCACGAAGTGTGGGTGTTGTTTATAAGTGGTGGGGATTACTATTTGACAACTTGGGCTTAAGCATTTTGGGTGGTTGCTAACGGGTCCATCTGGACCCGAACCCAACAAGTTGTCAGGGTCAGTTTTCCTCGATAACGGACCGAAGACCTAAGCCCGGGACAGACTCAAGTTCTCAGATATTTAGATCGATGGTGACATTAGATAAATTAGTAGCATCATTAATATGTGCGCTGGTTGTCTTCATTAATCGCAGGTTGTAATACTACACGGATTGATTTGATCTGCACAATGGAGGATGTGAGTACTTGATGCAATACTGCCACAATGAAGGATTGAACTTTCCATTCTGACGTCATGGCCATCGGAACCACTGCTTTTCGCAAAGGTAGTTAAATTCTTGATATGTACGCATAGGATCTGGCAGAGGTAGTTGGAATCTACTTGGTATAACAGAAGGGTTAGGTCCTCCAGCACAACACTGCGACTATACTCTGTATCAGATGTTAAATATGAGATGGAGAATCGTAGATCTGCCTACAGCAACAGCAACCGCACACTTGATATCATCTGCTTCTTCCACCTTTCCTCGCCAAGGAACAACCTTACTTGCAGTGCTGCGGGAATTCGCAGCTGATGTCTAAGCTTTCTTATGGATATGCCGCTGCTCTCCTTTGGTGTATGGATCTCCAAATGTGCACAATTGTGGGCCACTGGATGACGATCCAACAATCTGGATCAGGCTGTTGGATCTAATGATTTTATTTGACGTTTGTTGTGGGTGAATGTGCTTTTAGATGTTGCTGCTGCTGCTGCCCATGTGATGTGACAGTGCATAGATGTGAGTGCAAGATGGAGGAAGATTGTGGAGATCGAGAGGGATTAGAATTGATATGGATATTGACATATGAATAGCAGAAATTTTTTGTTTTTACGCTGGCTGTTCGACTACATAACGCAACCCCTAACCCCTGCAAGAGTGGGATTTGAACCCTGGTCTTTTGTGTGGTAGACATACTGTACTACCACTAGACCATTAAGTGGGTACAACTACAGGGATATGTATAATGTAGAACAATTACAGGGATATGTTTGAAAACACTGGTAACAAACATGCATCATGCCATGTTGGTGGCATTCTTCTTAGGGAGTTTTGGATTCTTATACATTGGATGTGCTCCAGTGTACTCTACTGGCAGGCTAAGTGACAAAAGGATGTGGATTCCAAAAGATTCATGCCTTCTACATTATCAACTCTCTTTTTTTATTAAGGACAGCATCCTTCATGCTGCAAGTATTGATATTGAAAATAAGCAGGTAAAAGGGAATGTTATAAATAGGTACCCAAGTGTGAAGGCTACTTGCCAGCACTTTATATGGTATTGTATGCATTCAGCAGTTATCCTTTTGTGGAAACTATTATTAAAATCAGCTCTTCTTTGTATCGATGTCGAGCTGTTTTAAGCTGCTTGTTGAACATTTGTGGTAATGTGAATATGCTGGTTGGTTTGTTGCTTGCTTGGGAGAGAATTTTTGTGATTCAAATGCATTTTCTGGCTGTTGAAAAATAAGTTAACCATATTATCACAAATCATGCAACTAAAATGCTTTTATAAATATCAACTGTGCATAGCCAAACTGCACAAGCAATCAAACAAAAGCACCACTAGGAAGTCATTTAAATAGAAGTGCATAATCTGTGACTTAACTATGATATGATCATCTTATTTTGAGATTGCTTACTGTTGTATTTAAAGTATGTAATTAGGTTTTATTTGAAAAATCTATGCAATTATAATAGGAGTTAATTTGGTTTCAATTGGAAAACGAAATGGCTTGGAGGGAAAGTTGGGAATTCTCAAATTTGAAATATGGAAAAGTTATGTGTGTAAGTTTAGTACCACATCTAGTGTTTCTAAACTTTTGGTGGGCTTATATATGAGTTCATACCCCAAGCTCTTGTAGCAATAGTAGAGAGGAGGAATGGAGGGCCACACACACGTGCGCGCTCCGCTCCGTCTCCAGCACGGGCTCGGGCTCAGGAGAGTCAATTCGTATCTTGATACTTTTGCTGCGGGTTTCATTTCGTTGGTCGATTAAATTAATTAGACGGATTAATTTGGATCCGACTGCAAATGTGAATTCGACGCAACGACTCGTTTTTAGCCGCGGTTTTGGAATATGAAGAGACATGCCCATTGAGGAGCGTTTTCGGAAATCAAAAGGTACCGCTCGCTAGGGCACGCAACCTTCTTTATATACCTATCCCAGACGTCGTTTTCTTCACTTGTAAGAAAAACCCTCTCACGCTGCCTTGGCTCTGTTCTCGTTCTTCCTCTCGCGGATGAACCTGTTTCTCTCTCTCGGCTGCAGTTCTCTGAGGTACATTCGAAGTCGTTCTCGTCGGTATCGTGGGAGCGATATCCTCTCTAAGGACAGTCCATTACATGGACGCTTCGGTGACTTCTAATCAAATCTGTTTATCTTTTTGTTTGTTGCAATTCGTTTATTGCTTTACCTTTCCTGGATCTTGCCCTAATCCATGTTTTTGTTTTAATAATCAATTCCTATTTGCATTCTGTAATCGGATAACCAAATGGAAATGCATGATTACCATGAGTTAATCTGTAATGCTTCTCTTTTAATTCCTTTGGATCCGTGTGATTACTGTTTAAATAATGCATTAATGATCCTGTTGACAAAACTTATTTCAAGAACAAGTCTCCTTCTCTGATAAGAGGGAAGTCAGGGGACCATACACTGAAATAAGGCATTTTGGTTTATTTGATTAGTGAGGTGATTGCATGGAATAATTCTTTCAGGGGCGTTCAGTTCGGGAATAAGCATGAATAATGATGGAGAATAAGGAGAATAAGGGTCTATTCTCTGTTACATAAAATAGATGTTCTGGTTATATTCATTCCATAACAATTGTATTATTTATAGTGAATGTAATCATAAAATATTATTATACAAAATAATAAACAAATATATTACTATAATTATATACAAAAACGAATATACAAATATAAATGTGAATATAAGCACGATGTCAAAACGGTTTCAATGCCTCTATTTATAACGAATAGAAATACTGAATGTCAATATATATATATATATAGGATTTCTTTCAAATAGGACGCAATCCTTTCGAAGTTCAGGAAGGCCAGCCCCTTTTTTTGTATAAAACAAGATGACTTTAGTAGAATACATATACAATTTTGTATTATAATGTGCAATTTTAATGTTTGTATTATAATGCACAGTTTTGTATGCGGTTTGTATTTATAACGTACACCTATAATACAAACTATATACATATTCTACTAACGTATTCGTGTTTTATACAAAAAGGCCGGCCTTCTGAACTCAGGAAGGACTGCGTCCTATTTGAAAGCCATAAATATAATAATGGACCGAATATTCCTGGCCAGAAGCTAACGTAACCGACTTGACAACCACGCCCCCAGAATCCCAAGGCCAAACTAACATCCATTAACACGCGCAATAACGACCCAAAAGTTTTCCCAATTTTCTCGAATAAAAAATCAAAGTCCTATACTATCACCCTCGCCATTTCCATTTCCCTTCGACCCCTCCGCCAGCAAGCACAGACGCAGAGGATCCCACTCCCATCGCCCGAGCGTCATCGCCTCCGGGACTTAGGTACGGCAGATAGCGATTCCTCTTCTCCTTTGCTTTGATCGGATCGACAGATTGCGTAGGGTTTCCTCGACTTCTACGATTTTTGGTGAATAATGCGATCTCAAGTGGTTCTCGTTTGTGCTGATGCGATTTTTCTGGCGGACCTCGAGTTGGAGAGGCGATGGTGCGTGCGCTGGTTCCGTTTTTCGAGGTTTATCGGGGCGGAAATGGTCGATTTGATGAGTGTAATTGTAATGCTCGGTCTCATGTAAAGTGATGTCGATTACTACGTTGATGACGAGGAGTTAAAAGTTTGCACGATCCGGATAATAATTGATTCATAATTTCTTTTGTTGACATTCCATTCTAGAGTAGAGTGAAGCAAACATCTGGGGATGATGGCACGGAATCGGAATATGTGATAAATTAATTGTTGTGAGGAATGGCATGACATGCCTTGGGCAAGTAACCACGATGAGTATGCCACTTAACCTTCACGTAAGGTTGCAGACAGACAACAAATGCTAGGTGACTGAGATAGAATGTACAACCTTCATCGTAGTTGTCTCCAATTTATTTATCTGTAAGTAGCTCCTGGAAAACACCACAAACAAACCTGGAGCCTATTTAACTTGCTATTATCGAATCATCAGTAACTTGGTCCACCGATGTAGGTTTGGATGTAGTCTCAAGTGGTCTATGGTTTATACCTTCACTTATCCTCCAGCTGCGTTTGTCTTTCTATAGACAGTTTATTGTGGCCACCCAACTTGGAGGTCCTACAATCAGCCACCAATCACGGTCACGAAACAAGAAGCTGCTTGGGAAGTTGTCCGTCGGTAATGTAGTAGCCATACATCTCAACCAATTTTATGCTAAGCAACTAGAATTTCACATGCAGTTAGCATCAGGGTTTTAAAAACATTTGACTCAGAGTAAATTCTAGTTGGAGCAGTAGCAGCTGTAGACTGCTCATGATGCTTTTTCTGTCTGACAAATGCAAATGCTTATGAACATTTGGTTTCTAATAAGCCAACTTTAGGATATGTTACCGGGCAAATGATTGATCTCCCTATTATGCCTGATAAATCTCCTAAAAACATGGCTCACTTTTTTGTCATTTGATTGCCGTAAAGAGTAGCCAAGACTTTCTTTGCAGAGGAATGGTAGAGAGAGCCATCTGCTGGGTTTTACCGACTAGAACTAAGTTATGCTAAAACATCGCATAAAGTACACCCTCCTGGATGAATGTATTAGTTCTTCATCCATAACCAAGGTAAAAAAGTAATGATTCATTCTGTAACATCAGTGGATACCAATGTTGACTTCAAAGTAGTTTCATAAGCAATATGTACTCGACAATATGCATCTATTTATTCTTTTTGTTAACTCATTGTTTGGAGAATACCCATCATCATGTAATGGTACTGAGAAGAAGTAATAGATAATGAAGCATTATTCTAAAGGGACTGCTGTTTGATTTCCATTATTCAGATATTGCATGACATACCAATCTAAATAGCACGTAAATTTCAATCAGCATACACATTTTTATCATTGTATTTTTTGATACCCAGTTGTCAATATGGTTTACATCTGTTTTGGTCTTGCCATTTTCTAAAGAAACTTGGGCACAGTATTGCATTTCCTAAAAACTTAGCAATTTAATTCAGGTGTCCTGAATTTAAATAACGAAGAAGAGACCTAATATAGAACATGGAATCAAGAAAGAAACCTTATGGTAGATATCTCCACATTTAGCTTACAGATGGGCGTCTACATGATGCCACGCCCTCTTTTTCCTAAAAAAAATATCTAGAGGAAAAAATTGTGCTGTGAGCATTCTTGAAAGTGCATGTGGTTGGATTACTAAAAGCATCATCAATTATTCTTGGTCATAATGGTCTTTGTTGTGGTCCACAACAGAGGTCATGGTTATCTGTTAGTATGCAAATGTTTGAGTTCTTAGTAAACAATTTATGACACGGAAGACAAATTTTAATTGGTTATTACTTTTTAGCCATGTTGCTTGTTCCATCTACCCTCTTAATATGCTGAACTCTGCTCTATATTGTTTAAAAATGGCTTGTAGGAGCATGTTATGCTCTTTGTTGTGTCCTTAAATCCAATGACATGATAGAGGTTGCCTTGAATATTTCCAGGTTATAGTCATCAACTATGCCAGGTGTTAGTGGCCAGCTGTTTTGGCTCTTGCTTATTCTTTTTGTACTATTTTCGTCTATGAAAAGCGCCTTTTCTGGGATCACAAGTACGTTTGTTCGCTCTCAATGGCCAGCAACTGATATTCCTTTGGAAAGCGATGAATTTGCAATTCCAAAAGGCTACAATGCCCCACAACAAGTCAGTGAAATTTTTGTTCTTCTTTCTTAGTTGGTAGATCATTTAATACCATCTGTAAAATGATTTTGAAGTTTTTTACTAGGTTTGGTGCAAATTTGAGTTTACTGATTTTGTATCTTGCATAAATGGATGAAGTGCCACACGTGTATTGTCCTCTTGAATAAGAAATATGTTGTCTGCAAATGGTATGAGAGTTTTGATGTTGTAGAGGACCAAACAATAGACTTGTATGTATACCAATGTTGGGTATCAATCTTGTTTATAGAAAAAAAGGGAATACGAGATAGCAATAATAACAAAAAAATACATGTTCTTTTGTTGTCTACAATTTTATAGGCCAATGCGTGAAGTAGTTGACCTTCATATTTTTCTTTTTTATTCTCAAGAGAATGCATGGCGTACAAGTTGATATCTACATCCCACCCCATCAATGTATCGTAATTTTCAAATCTTTCTCAAGAGAGTGAATGCATTACAAGTTGATATGTATAGCACACCCTTTCAATGTATCATAATTCTAAATCATGTTTGACTAAGCATAAGAGTTAAATGCTACCCGGATCTTTTGCTGCGGGAGCAATTACCCATCCAAACTTATGCAAACTCCCAATAAAGATTTCAGATATTATTTGTTCGATGATATTCTTGATACTTGATTAGTTTGATGGCGATGAGAGGAAGGGTGCGGGGGCAATGGAGAGGGGAATGACATTGGAGAGTAGGACAATGGAGAGGGGATTGGTAGTAGAGTGCAAAAGGGCAATGAGGAGAGGGAGGTGGGGGTAATCAAGATTGGAGGGCTAAAGGGAAGGAGGTAAAGATGGAAGAAGGTTTGGATGACATTGGGTACAAGGGGTTGTAGGTAAATGTTCTGTGGGTTAAAGAAGTGGTTGGCAGTGGATTCTAAGATTGTTGGAGATGGTGACATGGTCATGGAGTGCAACAGTGAGTTCTGTGATTTAATCTTGGTTTTGTTGGCGGTTGCAAACCCTTTTATACAGTTAGAGGGATTCGGGTGCAGTGATTGTCTTAGTTTTGTTTAAATGAAAGATGGTATAGCCCCATGAGACCCACCATTATCGATTTATATAAAACCATCAAGATACAGGGGACCGTGCCTTATGGAGGGCCTTGCTATTCTCAATTACATTTCTGGAATAAAATATCCGATCATGGAAGATGAGATCATTTATGGCACACCAATTGCCTAGAGATGGTCGAATGACACGGAATAGTTCTCCTGCGAGTTGTTGTAAGCCGAACGGATAGAGCTCGAGAAACCATCCCAATTCTCCATATGAATCCAATGAATCCTTATACCCGATCCTTACTGAGTGAACACAACCGAAGATAAGATGGTCTAAGTCCACCTCATTGTTGTCCTCAAACCAAGTTGGTGGAACATAAAAATATTGGAATATCGTAAAGAACGTGCTTAAGCAACATCAAACGACCGCCCCTTGAAAGACCCACATCCTCCCATCCTATCAACTTATTCTCCAATCATTCTATTAGGGGTTGTTGATCCATGCTACGAAGCCTACCTGCCATGAATAGGGCAAAGTAGGTAATAGGGAGCGCCACAACCGGGCAATGAAGCACCATGGTGGAGTCATGTATCTCAGTCTATGAGAGCCCAAAGAGGATCAACACTGGCTTCTCTTTATTAATCCAAATGCCTGAAATGTCACAAAAATATCCATCACGAAGGACACATCCATAGCCCTCTCAGATCGGAGGGTGGAGTTACTTTGTCTCTCTGGTAGATTGGCGAGACTTGAGGTGATGTCCGCCAGGAGAGATTCGTGGTGCTAGAGAGATGGGGCATTCACTGTCAAGAAAGCCTACAAGGTGATTTCTACTACGACTGCATTGGAGGATGCTGACACCTTACGAGATTGTGCGAGGATGTGGGAGTGGAAAATTCCTACAAGGATTAAGGTTTTCCTGTGGCCGTTGAGAGGAGCGCTGGTGGTGACCTAGTGCAAGGCAGGATAGGATTTTTCCAGGAATGGATGATAGATGTATAAGATGTGGAGCAGTGGAGGACGTAGATCATCTTTTTTTTAGTGCCCAGGTTCTGTAGATATGTGGCGAAATGCGGACATCCCAGGCATTCGATGGAGAGAAAGACTCTTTTTGGGTTTCGATTGGTAGAGACTGGTCAGGATCAATTGAGGGCCGAGTGAAAGTTTGTGTACTGGTTTGGGCTATTAGGCTAGCCAGAAACTGTATGGTTTTTGAGAGAGGGAGATTCTATTTTGAAAATGTGCTTGGGAATGCCAAAACCCTCTACAAAACTTGGTGGATGTAATTCTTTTTAGTTTCTTATTATAAATTTTGGATGGGCCTCCATTGGAGATTCATCCCATCTTTCCTAAAAAAACATGAGTATAAGTAGCCCTCCAACATTATCAAAAGGAAAGCTTTTCTTTCCATTTATATCTAGCCTCCATCCTTTGTCTTGTTTTTAAATCCGATGTTTAATTTGTATTTGAACGATTTGCCATTTTTTGTGCCACTCCAACTAGATGTCATTGCCACATTTGCTCAATATCTCTCTACAGTTAATATCTAAATCATATCTTTCTAGATATCTTTTGAAAACAGTGAATAACAACATAAAAGTGTTGCGTATTCTTGGGAATGCAATGAGTAAAATATCAAGGCTTTTCCTAAAGGGACTCTTATGGAAAGATCTGTTGATCAATTCACTTGTAGAAATCTTAAGATATATACAATCTAGTTCAGATGAAGAAACACATGCAAGATCAGTTTTTCAATCCCATGAGTTTTAAATGAATTAATGATGAAATCAATTATGGGTGCCCTTAGAATGGAGGGCTGGGAAGTAGAACAACATTTGCATGAGTTCGAGTTGGATGCCTTTAACAACGATCAGCTATCTGTTTTATATGAATATATGAGTTTATGTGTACACTTTTTGGATGCCAACCCATTTTTTCTCAAAAAAAGAAAGATCTTTTATGGCTCTATCAATTGACATATTGCACATTATCTTTTTTTGTGGCTCACTCGAAGAAGAGCACCCAAATGGTGGCATGGAACCTTGAGCTAAGAACCCTTCCAGTTCGAGTGACTGGAACTTTTGCCCTTAATTAACATGAATATTTGTTTCCAGATTTGCATTTGATGTGTATTTGTGAACAAATTGTTGTAATATAGAGCTTTTGTGGCAAGATGATTCTAATATGTAAAAACAGTTTTGTGAATACAGATAGCAGTACCCATACCAAAAAAGGAGTCTGCATGAATTCCAGTTGTCCCCTAGCAGATAATGTTTTTCCGGTTTTTAGACTCTATGCAAATAGTTTTACTAGTTTATGTGAGCGTCAATTATGGTTGTGTTGAGAATGATTGTCAAAAAATTAATGTGTTAAATAAGGGTGTATGTGTCATCATAGATGGTCAAATATATAATGGCAATACTGGAGAGGAGGCTGGCGAGTCACAGATGTAAGGTGAAATGAGAGGCATTTCAGGTGGATTGCATACCTATTCCTGCATCTGTAAAGATGACCGACGATGTCCAAATTCGGCGGTCTGAGAATCTTTTTTTTTGAAAGTCTGCATGAGAGGGGGAAACACTCGGTGCTGTCCACCCCTTCAAAATTTATTGCCTTTTACGAGTTGGGGAATGTGATAAGGTTTGCTCATCAAGCATGAGTTTTCTCATTTACATGAAACATGTGTAGTCTATATTAGATTGTATTTGTGTATGAATTTGGCATGGGCTTCTCCAACTCCGCAGGAGAAGGGATAGAGTGATCGTATCTTTGCCTAGTTTAAAAAAAATAAAAACCATTAGTTTACCCACAATATGACATTTGATGCGGGAAGTGGTCTGCGATAAAATAAGGGATAGAGTGAGATATCTTTGACGTTTGAATTAGTTATATAGATTAAAATATAGTAAAATGACCATTTTCATCATGTTAATAAAGATGGATGGTTGACTGGAGTGAAATAAAGAAGGATTATATTAAATATGATATATTGGAGACTGTAGAACTTGGTTAGCCCCGCTTTGTTCTGATATCCAAATATTAAATACAGAAATAATACTCCTTTATTAATGCATTGGGGCGAGCACCGATGAGTGCCTCCCCTTTTTTGAGCGTAAAAAAAATACAGAAATAACAAAGTTTATGGCTGGTATGGTTGTTCCTTTTTTTTATGTTGTTGCTGGTGACATGAACGTGTATGATGACAAATAGAATGGAATGTTGGTACAACTTCTATATATGTGGAGGGATTAATCCCTCGTAGTTTCTGTGGAATCTTGTTTAGTTCCTTTTTTTTGCCATCTCAGAGGACCATTGTGATTTTTTTTGGTGTATGCTATTAAGGTTCACATAACTCAAGGTGACTATGATGGAAGAGCTGTAATTATATCATGGGTGACTTCTGCTGAGCCAGGTTCCAGTAAAGTATATTACAGCACTATAAAGAACCGGTATGACAAATATGCTGAAGGAAAAACCACAAATTATACTTTCTATGACTATGTTTCCGGTTATATTCATCACTGTTTGATTGATGAACTTGAGGTATGTCACGCTGGCTTTTAGTTTTAGATTCAGATTCTAAATTGGATTTGTTTCTCCTTGGGCAATGAATTTGTAGTCTAGTCGTCTAGTTTTTTCTGCTACTATATGATAATAACCCCATATTGTATATTTGAAGTTCTCTGTTGTACTCAATTTTCTTCAGAAGTTTACATTAGATATACAATTAACTCTTGGTGTGGCTCTCATCGTGGCCTAGTTTTGTTAAAAGATATGGGAAGAAGTTATTGTATGATTTAACAATTTGGTGTTTAGAAGATGTGAAGTTCGCAAGGGTCGCTAAATCGCAGCCTGGATGTAGTTCCCTATTACATACAGATTTCGTTGGGGCGTTCCCTACTTGCGACGCGTTGCATCGCCCGAATGCAATAAAAAATTGGCAAGGGCCGCTACATCGCAGCCTGGATGTAGTTCAAAAATTTGAAAGGGTTCTCGCATGAGGAACGCATGAGGATAAATAAGCTAGTTCCGCTGCATTACCGCATGGATGCAGTCCAAAATTTGCAAGGGTTCTCGCATAATGGACACATGCGAGTAAAGAAGTTAGTCCAAAAGAGATTGTAAAAGAGATTGCAAAGGAAGTTGCGAATTAGTAGATGGAATATTGGCACTTTAACTGAAAAATTGATGGGGATAGTGGATACGATGGAAAGGAGGATTCATATACTATGTCTTCAAGAGACTAAATGGGTTGGAGAGAAAGCAAGGGAGATCGAGAAGGCAAACTTTAAACTTTGGTATTCAGGTAAAGATAAGGGCATAAACAGTGTTGTAGTGGTTGTTCATAAGGATTTGAGGATTGTGTGGTTGAGGTACAAAGATTCGGGGATCGGATTATTTTGCTAAAATTGGTGCTTGAAAAAGAAATTCTGAATATCATCTTAGTTTATGCACCACAAATTGATTTGAATGAAAGAACTAAACATGTTTATTGGGAGGATCTGGATAATATTTTTCAACAAATCCCACAAAGAAAGATAATTTGCATAGGTGGATATCTTAATGGACATGTGGGAAAAGACGCTTCAGGGTATGCTAGTGTTCATGGAGGACATGATTTTGGGGATAGAAATGAAGAGGGAAAAGTCATTATGGATTTTGTAATTGTTGGAGCATAAGTTGTATGCGCCTATTGAGTTGTAGCAGGGTAAATGGATCCTGGAGGAGATCCATTTACCCCATCCAGTGTTTAGTCCCACATCGTCCAGTGGTGGGACTTGGAGGCTCTGGAGAGGCTATATAAAGAGCCCCAGATCTCCTGTACTCATTGAGAAAGTCAATAGACAAACACGCCCCGTAAGAGGGCTTCTCCCGTGGTTTCATCCCGCTCCTCACGGAGTAGGGTTCCACGTAAAAATCCCGCTGTTCTTTACTTTTATTATCTTTATTCCATGTTACGCTTCTGCTTCCGATTTTCTAACATGGTATCAGAGCGGGTCGATTCTCGAGGATTTTTGTCGTTTATATTATTCGAGATTAGATTGTTCCTTATTGTTCAAGTTTTGTAAGATCTAGGGGTTCTGTTGAAACTCTATTTTCTGGAGTTTTGATCATGATCGATGTTCTGAAATTCTTTGCTGCGGTTCTCCATTTCAATCATCGAAGTTCTTTCATCTCCATGATGTCCTGCACGCACAGGCGGCAGTTCTCCTTCATCCAGGCGCTTCAAGCCCTCAGGCTCTTCGCGTGCACAAAGCCCTGGCGCAGGCGGCGCAGTTCGATGAAGGCTCCCAGGCGCCGCTATCCTAGGCGCGATTCTCCAGTCCAGGCGCCTCCAACACAGGCGCAACCCGCTGAGCGGCTTCCAGTTTCCAAGCACATAGGCGGCCCCTTCTTCTCTCCACAACGCGCGAGTCTTCAGCGCGCAAGTCTTCAGGACGAAGTCGAGCGCAGGCGCGCTCTTCTCCATGCACTCGGCCTCAGGAGCTCCATCAGGGGACTCGCGCAGGAGCTCCATCGCCCGTAAATCTCTCTTTCCCATCAATCCCGACGACGCGGGCTCCTCCTGAAGACGCTCCAGGCGGAGCTTATCCAGGCTGCTCCTATCGGCGACACCCAGCAGGCGGCGCCATCTCTCTGTCACCCAGGACAGCACCGCGTCCAACCCTATGCGCCTCCGGTGCCTTGCTGTGCCGGTGCGCAATCTCCGAGCGCCCCAGTTCCTCCCCGCGCGATCCCCAGATCAAGACCTCCCCGCGCGCCCCAGTACCTTCGGTGGCGCCCCCAGGTGCGCGAGCCCAGGCGCGCGAAGCCCCCGCGGTGCATCCTCTACAACCCCTCGCCCAGGCGGCGCCCACCCCACGCCCCCATCGAAGGCGCGTACATCCCTCCCAGCGCGGCCTGTCCAAGCGGAAAGGGGAAAGATCCCCAGGCGATGGCGACTCCAGCACCGCCAGACCGAGCAGCGGTGGCGCATCTCTCCTCCGCATTTTTCCTCCGCATCTCGCGATGCCCCAACGCGCATCGACCAGCCCTAGCGGCATCGACCTCAACTGGCGGCGGCGGTCGAAAGATGGGTTCCCAGTTTGGGAACCCTAGGCGCGTGCCCTATGGAAAGAAAGGGGGGCTGATTGCTTTCTTATTAAAGAAAAAAATTGTTTAGTGGGGGCAGGCCGTGTAAAAAGCCCAAGTGGGCTGTTATTGAAAAAAAAGGGGGCTGTGTGAAAAATAAAGGGAGTTGGCAGGATTAAAAAAAAAGAAGAAGGGAGAGATTAAAAAAAAAAGAGAGAAAGTAGATGTTTTGTTCAAAAAAAAGAAAAAAAAAAGAAAAAGAAAAAAAGGCGCGTACATTTGAAAAAGCGTACGCGAAATATAAAAAAAAAAGAATGAAAAGCCGAAAAAAATTGAAACGGCTTAAAAAAATGTTTCAAAAAAAATGACGGCTTATTAAAAAAAAGAAAAGAAAAGGAAAAGTCGCAAGTTCATGTTTTCTCCCCATTCTGTCATGTCTTCTCCCAACTTAGTCGATGTTCATTTTCCGACAAGTATGGGAGAAAGGGGGAGTATATGTAGAGTCACATGTCTGTTCATGATCCAGATTCCAGATTCAGATGCCAGTCTCCAGACCAGCCAGTTGATCATACTCTACAGTTCAGTTTGAGACTCGACGATCATTGTTTCCGAGTCTCCAGTTTCAGACACGCACGAGTGTGCGGTCATTGTCAGATGAGCATATGTTGCCATCATCAGTTCGAGGTCCCCATCATTCTTGTTGTTGTTTGGCCAGAGTTTTCATGTGAGCCATAGGGACTCCAGAGCAGAGGACCATTCCCTTGAGGGCAAGGGTTTTCATGTGGTATCATAGGTACACCAGAGCAGTGCACCATTCTCTGAGCAAGATGGGAGAGACCCAGTTCTCCGACGAGGAGACTTCAGGCGCAAGTTCAGACTCGATGGTCAGGTTACGAGTCTTCAGTTGACTCACACTCCAGCCCGTTCGTCCTCCTCACCTGCACGGCATGAGAAGCAACGTCCTCGACTGCAGCAATGTGCGCGTTGGGTTGATATTGTCCGTAGTGTCTTGTAAGCGTTGAGTTAGTCTGTTTGTCCAAGCTGAGCATTGCAGCTCCAGCTTGAGGGGAGTGTTGGAGCATAAGTTGTATGCGCCTATTGAGTTGTAGCAGGGTAAATGGATCTTCGAGGAGATCCATTTACCCCATCCAGTGTTTAGTCCCAAATCGTCCAGTGGTGGGACTTGGAGGCTCTGGAGAGGCTATATAAAGAGCTCCAGACCTCCTGTACTCATTGAGAAAGTCAATAGACAAACACGCCCCGTAAGAGGGCTTCTCCCGTGGTTTCATCCCGCTCCTCACGGAGTAGGGTTCCACGTAAAAATCCCGCTGTTCTTTACTTTTATTATCTTTATTCCATGTTACGCTTCTGCTTCTGATTTTCTAACAGTAATAGCATATGATCGTTTCATAGCAAACACTCTCTTCAAGAAGAGGGAGGAGCATTTATTTACTTAAAAGAGTGGGCCAACTAGAACACAGATAGACTACTTTGCGTTGAGGAGAAGAGATCGGTTGTGTTGTAAAGACTGCAAAGTTATCCCAGGAGAGAGTTTGGCAACCCAACATTGCTTGTTAGTCTTGGATGTGCAAATAAAAGGGCTGGTAAAAAAAGGAGAGTTCCTAAGATCACTAGAACTAGATGGTGGAATCTTCCACTGAAGCAATCGAGCTTCAGGGAGAATGTTTTAGAAGACTTATCTTGGGATTGTAGCGGAAGTGCAAACGAGATGTGGGAGGCAGTAGCATCTTGTATCCGAATGGTAGCCAAAAAGACGCTAGGCTAGTCAAAGGGGGGAGCTTCAGGTCAAAAGGAGGCTTGGTGGTTGAGTGAAGGGGTTCAAGAGAAGCTAAAAATTAAAAGAGCATGCTTTAAACTATGTCTAAGGATAGAACATATGAAACTGTTACAAACTACAAAATAACGAAGAAGGAAGCAACAAAGAAGGTTATAAGCGAAGCTAAGTCACAAGCTTATGAAGTTTTGTATAAAAATCTCGACTCTAAGGAGGGATAGAAGGATATATTCAGGTTGGCCAAAGCAAGAGAAAGAAAGACCAATGACCTTTCTCAAGTGAGATGCATTAAGGACGAGGAAGGTCACGTGCTTGTTACTCAGAAGGATATAGAGACTAGATGTGAGCAGTACTTCCATAAACTTTTCATTGGGGAAGGAAATAGAGAGATCACTTTGGGTGATCTAGCTTGTAGTGAAAATTACTTAAATCATGAAAGCTATAGACGAATACAAAGAAAGGAAGTAGAGGAGGCTTTGAAGGTTATGAGACGTGGGAAAGGTGTAGGACCGGATGACATCCATGTAGAAGTATGAAAAGTTTTAGGTGAGCGCGGTTTGACTTGGCTTATGAATTTATTCAATGTTATTTGGAAAAACAAGAAAATACCTGAAGATTGGAGGAGTATCGTGGTACATCTTTATAAGAATAAATGAGACACTCGAAATTGTTCAAATTACAAAGGTGTCAAGCTGATGAGTCACACTATGAAAATTTGGGAACGTCTGATCGAAAGAAGGTTGAGGCAAGTTTCCAACATAAAAGAAAACCAATTCGGATTCATGCCAGGTCGCTCAACTATTGAAGTCATCCATTTGCTGAGGAGAACAATGGAGATTTTTAGAGCTAAAAGGAAGAACCTCCTTATGATCTTTATTGATTTGGAGAAGGCTTATGATTCTGTCCCACGAGAGATATTGTTGAGAGTTTTGGAGAAGAGACAAGTACCTGTGCTATACATTAACCTCATAAAGGACATGTATGATAGAATTTTATCTTATGTAAGGATCCTATTTGGGAAGACTGACTATTTTGAAATCAACATTGGTTTACATCAATGTTCAGCTTTGAATCCATTTCTTTTTTACTTTGATTATGGACGAGTTGACAAGTCACATTCAGGATGAGTTACCTTGGTGTATGTTATTTGCTGAAGATATTGTGTTGATTGACGAGACTAGAGATGGAGTAAATGAGAAGCTTGAGGTCTGGAGACATGCATTGGAGACTAAAGGATTTCGTATAATTAGGGCTAAGACGGAATATATGGAGTGCACCTTTGATGGAAGCAATGGTAACGGAATCAAGTGAAGATTGGTGACAATAACATTCAGAAGAGAGATTCTTTTAGATATCTGGGATCTATTTTGCAACATCATGGGGAAATTGATGGAGATGTTATTTATAGAATAAATGCAGGCTTGCTAAAGTGGAGAGGAGCCTTTGTTGTTCTATGTGATAAGAAAATTCCTTTAAAATTAAAGGTAAGTTTTACAAAGCAGTCGTGAGACCTGCTATGCTTTATGAATCTGAATGTTGGCCTGTGACTGTGAACCATAGACAAGTACAGAGAATGGCTGTAACAGAAATGAAAATGTTAAGGTGGATGTGTGGACATATACGTAAAGATCGGATTTGGAATGATGCAATCAGAAAGAAAGTTGGTGTAGCTCCGATCATTGTTGTAAAAATCCCCCGACTGGCCCGACTAGTAGGTTCAACTAGTCTAGTCGGTGGGGTGGCCGACCGAGTACTGACTAATTCCGACTAAGGCCAACTAGTCGATCGATTTTTTCTTGGAGATACCATTTATTTTCTATTTTTTAAAGCAAACTTATTATCATATGCTTAATGTTTTATTTAGATTCAATTTCTTCTTTTGTTTCATTATGATGATATAAAAAATGTAAAATCTATGTAAATATATTAGAATATATATACAAAAATGATTTATATATTTAAAATAATTAAAAATTCAAAACCGATTAAAGCCCGATTAAATCCGATTAGTCGTCCGACCGCCGATTAATCCTTAGTCAGTGGCCCAACTGACCGGATACCGACTACCGATTTTTGCAACCTTGGCTCCGATCGAGGATAAGATGTGAAAAAACCGCTTAAGATGGTTTGGTCATTTGCAAAGAAGATTAGTTTTACACCCATAACCCCAAATAATTTCATATTTACATACATAACCCTCCATAATCACTAATTACACGAGAAATCCGAATAATGCTTAACCCTTACATGATCTTATATTAATCTCCATATATTTTCTCTGTTATTGTTGGTTGAAAATGTTAAAAAATTTCAATTTTAGCCCTTTAGGTTGCCAATATTTACTAATGGCTACCGCCATTTCCTCTTCACATTGAACGATCATGAAGTTGCTCCTCCTCGCCCCGCCACATGTCGGAGAAGGTGGCTGACACCTGATCTGAGCAGAAGATGATGATGGAAGCAATAAAGGATGAAGGAGGAGGAGGCTGGGGGGCGGCTGGAGGAGGTACTGAGGAGGTGGTTGGAAGCGGGGCGGTGGAGGGGCTGGATAGGGCATTAGAGGTAGCTGGAAGGAGGCACTGGAGGTTGGGGAGGGGGAGGTGACTGGAGTGGGGTGGTGGGGGGGGGGTGCTGGAAGGAGGGAGGAGTAGGGTGGAGCATTGGGCTCGACCCGACGCGGCTTGGGAAAAAACCAGCCCGAGCCCGCCGAATTAACATGGGCCTTAGGCCGGGTCGAGGCCCAGATTTTTTATGATTACAAGGACCCAAGCCCGGCCCAAGGCCCATGGATTCGGTCGAGTTCGAGCCGGGTTCAACCCACCCCAATTGCTCTTCTCGAGATAGCATGGAGAAACCCTTTATTACAAAAACACAATTGGCACAATCAATCTATTTGAAGTAATGATTGTCATGGATGTATTGCCAACATCTAAATTGTTCTCATATCAAATGCTCAATAGAATCTTTTACGCATATTCACTACATTCTTGCTATGTGGCTCAACCCACCACAAATAAAGTTGCATAACCCATATATATTGCAATGATTGTCTGTTTATAACATTAGAAATTATAACTCTAATTGGCCTATAGTTTGCATTGTACTCACGATCTCCATATTTATAGATTAGGGATATGATGGAGTTATTGATATGTCTTAGGTTTTTCAGACTTCCTTGTTTACTAGACATACACAACAACAACAACAAAGCCTTTTCCCACAATTAAGTAGGGTCGGCTACATGGATTCTTCGCCTCCATTCAGATCTATCCTGGGTCAATCCCGGGCTTATATCCATAAAACAAAGATTCCTTCGTATGGTCTCTTTCCAACACTTCTTGGGCCGTCCCCGCCCTCTCTTAGCCGGCTCAACATCCCAACACTCGCATCTCCTAACTGGTGCATCAACTGATCTTCTTTGCAAATGACCAAATCATCTTAAGCGGTTTTCTCGCATCTTATCCTCGATCGGAGCAACCCCAACTTTCTTTCTGATTGCATCATTCCGAATCCGATCTTTACGTGTGTGTCCACACATCCACCTTAACATTTTCATTTCTGCTACTTCCATTCTCTGCACATGTCTATGGTTCACATGCCAACATTCAGATCCATAGAGCATAGCAGGTCTCACGGCTGCTTTGTGAAACTTTCCTTTAATTTTTAAAGGCATTTTCTTATCACAGAGAACAGCAGAGGCTCGCCTCCACTTTAGCCAACCTGCATTTATTCTATTAGTAACATCTCCATCAATTTCCCCATCATGTTGCAAAATAGATCCCAGATATCTAAAAGAATCTCTCTTCCGAATGTTATCATCACCAATCTTCACCTCAATTCCTTCATCATTGCTTCCATCAAAGGTGCACTCCATATATTCTGTATTAACCCTACTTATACGAAATCTTTTACTCTCAAACTCATGTCTCCAGACCTCAAGCTTCTCATTTACTCCATCTCTAGTCTTGTCAATCAACACAATATCATCATCAAATAACATACACCAAGGTAACTCATCCTGAATGTGACTTGCCAACTCGTCCATAATCAAAGTAAAAAGAAACGGACTCAAAGCTGAACCTTGATGTAAACCAATATTGATATCAAAATAGCCAGTCTTCCCAAACGGGGTCCTTACACAAGATAAAGCCCTATCATACATGTCCTTTATGAGGTTAATGTATAGGACATGCACTTGTCTCTTCTCCAAAACTCTCCACAATATCTCTCGTGGGACAGAATCATAAGCCTTCTCCAAATCAATAAAGATCATATGGAGGTTCTTCCTTTTAGCTCTATAAATCTCCATTGTTCTCCTCAACAAATGGATGGCTTCAATAGTTGAGCGACCTGGCATGAATCCGAATTGATTTTCTTTGACGTTGGAAACTTGCCTCAACCTTCTCTCGGTCACATGCTCCCAAATTTTCATAGTGTGGCTCATCAGCTTGATACCTCTATAATTTGAACAATTTTGAATGTCTCCTTTATTCTTATAAAGAGGCACCACGATACTCCTCCTCCAATCTTCAGGCATTTTCTTGCTTCGCCAAATAACATTAAATAGATTCGCAAGTCAAGTCAAACCGCGCTTACCTAAAACTTTCCATACTTCTACAGGGATATCATCCGGTCCTACACCTTTCCCAGGTCTCATAACCTTCAAAGCCTCCTCTACTTCCTTTCTTTGTATCTGTCTATAGCTTGTATCCCTGTTTACTAGACATGTATGAGAATATATCCATAAAGTGCAAAGGTGCATAATGATAGTAGGGTCGCTATGTCCCGATCTCCGAATCGAACGTGATGGTTTCTCCTGATCCTGCTCTCGACAGGGGAATCCCCACGAAATGAACTGCCCAAACCCATTATTACGAGTCAACCCAACTCATTCCAACGGGTATATGATTAAATTCAACTTGTTGTACAGTTATTGTTTTTGCTGTTAGTAATGAACAACAACTGAGTGAAGAAAATGAACTTTACATAGGATCCTGACCCATGAGGTGGTGTTTGTTCCCCTTCTCACGTATATAAACAGACGAGAGTCAAGATCTGATAAAGTTACACGAAGGCATCTTCTTGATCGGAGGAACAATACTAATTTAGAAACAAGCATGATTTATAGTAGCAGAACAATATTAGTATAGAAGTTTGTGACATCTTATATTGCCGATATAAATTAGCTCGATTATTTATGGCAAGCATGAGTAACAGTAGAAATATTGTGTCAAAATATTGTTTGGGAAGATGAATCATCAGCATGCAAGAGTGCAAATCCGAGTACAACAATGCCACGATATGGGACTTAAATGGGGGAAGCGGGCTGGGTCGGGTCAACCCGGGTCCTCATGGGTTCGGGTTGGGCTCGACCCGAGTTTGATATTTTCATGAAATGGGAGCCCCGACCCATCCCATATGTACATCAGGTTCGAGTTGGGCCCGGGCTTTTGCGGGTCAGGTCAGGGTCGGGTCCGGGCCAACCCCGCCCAATGCTCCACCCCACCTCACCCTTTAACCTCTAGCCCCCCCTCCACCTTCCTCAGCCCACACCTCCTCCCCCTCCAACCACCTCTTCTCTCCAACCACCTCTCCCCTCCAGTCCGCAGCAGGCGGTAGCTTCGCAGTCCTCTCATCTGCCTCCCCATCATTCGTCAACATGGCCTCAAATTTCGGCGAAATTCGACTGAATTTCGGTTTCGGTGGGTGACCGAAATCCGACCGAAATGGTCGATGTCGACCGAAATATGGGGGGCCTAGTTCAAAAATAGACCGAAATGACCGAAATTTCGGTCGAATTTCGACCGAAATATCGTTTCGATCGGTCTCCAAAACGAAACCGAAATCCGGCATTTAAGGCCTTGTTCGTCAACCCCCACCCTCCTTTTCAGGCTCCATCCACCTCCTCCGCTCCCTCCTCCCTAGGGTGCATTAGGTCGGGTTGACGCAGTCTCGACCCTAACCCGACCCGCAAAAGCCCGGGCCTAGCCCAAACTTGATGTACATATGGGCCGAGCCCATGCTCCCATTTCATGAAAATATCAAACTTGGGTCGGGCCCAGCCCGAACCCGTGAGGACCTGAGTTGGCTCGACACGGCCCGTTTCCACCATTTAAGTCCCATATCGTGGCATTGTTGTACTCGGATTTGCACTGTTGCATGCTGGATGATTCATCTTCCCAAACAATATTTTGACTCAATATTTTCACTTTTACTGTTACTCATGCTTGCCATAAATAATCGAGCTAATTTATAGCGGCAATATAAGATGTCACAAACTTCTATATTAATATTATTCTGATACTATAAATCGTGCTTGTTTCTAAGTTAGTATTGTTCCTCCGATCAAGAAGATGCCTTCGTGTAACTTTATCAGATCTTGACTCTCGTCTTTTTATATACATGAGAAGGGAACAAACACTACCTCAGGGGTCAGGATCCTATGTGAAGAACATTTTTCTTCACTCAGATGTTGTTCATTACTAACAGCAACAATAACTGTGCAACAAGTTGAATTTAATCAGATACCCGCTGGAATGGGTCGGGTTGACTCGTAATGATGGGTTTGGGCAGTTTACTTTGTGGGATTCCCCTGCCGAGAGCTGGATGAGGAGAGACCCTCATGTTCGGTTTGGAGGTCGGGATATCGCGGCCCTGCCATCATTATGCACCTTTGCACTTTATGGATATGTTCTCATACATGTCTAGTGAATAGGGAAGTCTGAAAAACATAAGACATATCAATAAATCTGTCATATCCCTAATCTATAAATCTAAATATGGAGATCGTGAGTACATTGGAAACTATAGGCCAATTAGAGATATACTTTTTGTTGGAGTATCAGTTGTATGCGCCCATTGTGTTGTAGCAGGGTAAATAGATCCTGGAGGAGATCCATTTACCCCATCCAGTGTTTAGTCCCACATCGTCCAGTGGTGGGACTTGGAGGCTCTAGAGAGGCTATATAAGGAGCCCCAGACCTCCTGTATCCATTGAGAAAAGCAATAGAGAAACACGCCCCTTAGAGGGCTTCTCCCGTGGTTTCATCCCGCTCCTCACGGAGTAGGGTTCCACGTAAAATCCCGCTTGTTCTTTTCGTTATTTATCTTTATTCCATGTTATGCTTCCGCTTCCGATTTTCTAACATGGTATCAGAGTGGGTCGAATCTCGTGGATTTTGTTTGATTTATTATTCGAGATTCGACATTATTATGTTCATGGTTCAACTTCTGGAACCCTGTTCTGTTTTGATCCAAGCACAGATCTAAGGTTTCTGAACCCTAGTTTCAGAAGGGTCTTCGTATCAGCCAGCGGCGCCTCCTAAGCCCCTCATCTCTTCAGGTGCATGGCAAGCCAGATCTCTTCTGGCGCAAGGAAGGAGCTCCCGTATACCCTAGCAACAGGTCTTCTTCGACCAAGCGGCTGTGCGCCAAACCCACAGTGCAAGCGGCGCTTCTCCACCACGCTCGATGTCTCAAGCGGGCCCTAGCGGCATGCGACATACCGCATCCAACCTCCAGGAGCACAGTTAGGCAATGAGTCCAGGCGGCGAGTATCCAAGACCGCGAAGCCCTAGCGGTAGCCCTCCTTTGGCGACGCGCTCTCCCACGAGCCTCCGCCCGACTTCAAGAAGCCGCCAACTCGCGCCTCTCCTTCCGCGCGTACAGGCGTCACTATCCTCCAGATGCGGCAAGCCCGAAGCCGCACTCCGGCGACCCCGAAGAACCTCCAGCATCGACAGCATGCCTCCATCCGCATCCAAAGCGGCGCGAGCTCCCTTCCATTTCCGCTCCTGGCGATGTCCTTGCGCCGCTCCAGGAGGTACTGAACCTCCAGGCGGCGCCGCTCTCTCTTGGCACGATTCCAGGCGGAGCAATCCTCGTCGCACCACCAGACTGGCGCCGCTATCTCACCGCACCACCAACTAGGTGGCACCTCGCATGTTCCCCACCCTCCGCTCCTCGCGCAGGCGGTGCGTCTCCATATTGGTGGCGTCGACGCTCCATCTCAGGCGCTAGAGCGCCTCCACGAGTAAAGAAGAACCCCCATCGGGGGAGGGGTGTGCGGCGCTCCATCGATAGGAGGGTTCCCACATTGGGAACCCTAGACAGGAGTAGTGGGCCCCATGAAAAAAAAGGAAAGGCCTATATGCTGGTGGCATTTAAAAAAAAAGAGAGGGTGGCCCAATTAGGCCTTATGTCCCTGAACAAAAAGGAAGGCAGGGGGCGCATGGTTTAACAGCTCGAGAGTTAGAAAAAAAAGGGCTGTGATTCTTTTTTTAAAAAAAGGAGGTCGAGGTTTGTTAAAAAAAGGAGAGAGAAAAGAGAGAGAAAAAAAGGCGCGTATAAAAAAAAGCCGTACGCACAGTTTTGCAAAAAAAACGCAGAGGAAAGCCGTAAAAAAAAGAGGGGTTGACGGCTTAAAAAAATGAAAAAAAAAGAGCCGTAAAAAAATAAAACGGCCAAAATTCATGATTTGAGAAGCCGAAAAATTTTTAACGGTTTATTTTGTTTTATATTCCCCCATTTATGTATCTCTTTGTCTTCTCCCAACTTGGTCGATTTCTTTGTTTTCCGACCAGTATGGGAGAAAGGGGGAGTATATAGGTAGAGTCACAGGTCTATTCAGATGTTCCAGATTGCAGATTCTCCAGACCAACCGATTTTCAGACTCTACGATTTTCAGATGAAGATTTTCCATGCGCAATTCCAGACTCGGCGTTCAGATTCGAGTACCAGTTTGATGCGCAATTATTCAGACTCGACGATTGTCTTCCAAGTCCAGTTTCAGACACGCACGAGTAAGCGGTCATTGTCAGATGAGCATATGTTGCCATCATCAGTTCGAGGTTCCCATCATTCTTGTTGTTGTTCAGCCAGAGCTTTCATGTGAGCCATAGGGACTCCAGAGTAGAGAACCATTCCCTATGCCATATGTTGGCAAGGGCTTTCATGTGGTATCATAGGTACAACAGAGCAGTGCACCATTCTCTGAGCCAGATGGGAGGGACCCAGTTCTCCGACGAGGAGACTTTTTCAGACTCCATTCTCCAGCGATCGTGGACTCCGATGAGGATTGCACAGCCACGACCCTTTTCAGTTCGGCCCTTTTCAGAGATGGAGCAGTTGTCCACATGACTGTGGCGGGCCAGAGTACTCCGACGAGGAGACTCATTTTCAGTTGCAGTGACTCTAACTGGCACAGTTCAGAGCACATGTTCTCCGACGAGGAGATTCAGTTGACTCACACTTCAGCCCGTTCGTCCTCCTCACCTGCACGGCATGAGAAGCAACGTCCTCGACTACAGCAATGTGCGCGTTGGGTTGATATTGTCCGTAGTGTCCTGTAGCGTTGAGTTGAGTTTATTTTCTGTTTGTCCAAGCTGAGCATTGTATGCTCCAGCTTGAGGGGGAGTGTTGGAGTATCAGTTGTATGCGCCCATTGTGTTGTAGTAGGGTAAATGGATCCTGGAGGAGATCCATTTACCCCATCCAGTGTTTAGTCCCACATCGTCCAGTGGTGGGACTTGGAGGCTCTGGAGAGGCTATATAAGGAGCCCCAGACCTCCTGTATCCATTGAGAAAAGCAATAGAGAAACACGCCCCTTAGAGGGCTTCTCCCGTGGTTTCATCCCGCTCCTCACGGAGTAGGTTCCACGTAAAATCCCGCTTGTTCTTTTCGTTATTTATCTTTATTCCATGTTATACTTCCGCTTCCGATTTTCTAACACTTTTTAATGTTATAAATATACAGTCATTGCAATATATATGGGTTATGCAACATTTTTTGGGGTGGGCTGAGCCACATAGCAAGAATGCAGTGAATATGCGTAAAAGATTTTACTGAGCATTTGATATGAGAATATAAACTTTATTGATTTGCTGAGGAGAACAATGGAGATTTATAGAGCTAAAAGGAAGAACCTCCATATGATCTTTATTGATTTGGAGAAGGCTTATGATTCTGTCCCACAAGAGATATTGTGGAGAGTTTTGGAGAAGAGACAGGTGCCTGTCCTATACATTAACCTTATAAAGGACATGTATGATGGGGCTTTATCTTGTGTAAGGACCCCGTCTGGGAAGACTGGCTATTTTGACATCAACATTAATTTACATCAAGGTTCAGCTTTGAGTCCATTTCTTTTTACTTTGATTATGGACGAGTTGACAAGTCACATTCAAAATGAGTTACCTTGGTGTATGTTATTTGCTGATGATATTGTGTTGATTGACAAGACTAGAGATGGAGTAAATGAGAAGCTTGAGGTCTGGAGACATGAGTTGGAGAGTAAAGGATTTCGTATAAGTAGGGCTAAGACAGAATATATGGAGTGCATCTTTGATGGAAGCAATGGTGAAGCAATTGAGCTGAAGATTGGTGATGATAACATTCGGAAGAGAGATTGTTTTAGATATCTGGGATCTATTTTGCAACATGATGGGGAAATTGATGGAGATGTTACAAATAGAATAAATGCAGGTTGGCTAAAGTGGAGAGGAGCCTCTGCTGTTCTCTGTGATAAGAAAATTCCTTTAAAAATTAAAGGAAAGTTTTACAAAGCAGCCGTGAGACCTGCTATGCTCTATGGATCTGAATGTTGGCCTGTGAACCATAGACATGTGCAGAGAATGGCTGTAGCAGAAATGAAAATGCTAAGGTGGATGTGTGGACACACACGTAAAGATCGCATTCAGAATGATGCTATCAGAAAGAAAGTTGGTGTTGCTCCGATCGAGGATAAGATGCGAGAAAACCGTTTAAGATGGTTTGGTCATTTGCAAAGAAGACCAACTGATGCACCAGTTAGGAGATGCGAGTGTTGGGATGTTGAGCCGGCTAAGAGAGGGCGGGGACGGCCCAAGAAGTGTTGGAAAGAGACCATTAGGATATAAGCCCGGGATTGACCCAAGATAGATCTGAATGGAGGCGAAGAATCCATGTAGCCGATCTTATTTAATTGTGGGAAAAGGCTTTGTTGTTGTTGTTGTATTTGATATGAGAATAATTTAGTTGTTGGTCGTACATCCATGATAGCCATTACTTCCGATAGATTGATTGTGCCAATTATGCTAGTGGAGAAGAGAGATAAAATGAGATATTTATTCCATAGGGCTAGGGTCTCTTATATAGAGAGAAAACCCTAGAGAGTACAAGAGGAAAAATACATAAATACCCCTGAGGAGTTACGGAACCTGAAGGGTTAAGGGTTACGGAACCCGAAGGGTTACAAATATTATTGTAATACAATAATTCTAACACTCCCTCTCAAGTTGGAGCATATCTGTCGATCATGCCCAACTTGGATACTAAGTACATTAGGCGCTTCCTTGGAAGAGCCTTTGTGAGGATGTCTGCAAGTTGAAGTTCAGTGGAGATGTGTGGAGTGTTGATTCGTCCTTCTCGTACTGCATCACGAATAAAATGGCAATCAACTTCAATGTGTTTTGTCCGCTCATGGAAAACTGGATTGGTGGCGATGTACGTGGCAGACTTGTTGTCAGGGTATAAGGGTACAGGAGTGGCGACTGACATGCCAAGTTCTGTTAGGAAAGAAACAAGCCATGTGATCTCACATGTGGCCTGAGCAATTGCCATGTATTCTGCTTCTGCACTGGATCTGGATACCGCTGTCTGCTTTTTGCTTCTCCAAGTGACAAGGTTATCCCCATTCCCAACAAACATGGTGTATCCTGTAGTGGATCGGCGGTCCTCAGGAGAGCTAGCATAGTCGGAATCTGTATAGGCGGAGATATTAGTGTGTCCACTCACCCCATAGAAAAGTCCACGTCCGGGAGATTCCTTCAAATATCGAAGGATCAAAAGTGCATCCTGCCAGTGACTGTAAAGAGGCTTCTCCATAGGTTGACTGGCTCTGCTCGCAGCATATGATATATCTGGCCTAGTAACAGTGAGATAGAGTAATTTTCCCACTAAGCTTCTGTAGCGTGCTGCATCCTCAAAAGCTGGATCAGTAAATGTTGTATATTTTCTCACTTCTGCAGGGATGTCAGATGGCTTGCATCCAAGAAGTCCTGCCTCAGTCAGAATATCGAGGCAATACTTTCTCTGTGAAAGATGGAGCTCCTCTGTAGTGCGTATTACTTCGATACCAAGAAAATAACGAAGTTGGCCGAGATCTTTCGTGACAAAGACCTTCTAGAGGAAGGCCTTGATCTCCTGAATACCATCTACATCATCTCCTGTGATAACCATATCATCAACATAGACAGCAAGGATGATCGTACCAGTAGACCGTCGTCTAACAAAGATAGAGTAGTCAGATGTTGTCCTCTGAAAACCAAGTGTTGATCTCCGTAGTGAGCCTGTCAAACCATGCCCTTGGGCTCTGCTTCAGGCCATAAATGTCCTTGCGTAGTCGACATACATGCTCCCCCTCGACTACATACCCCGACGGTTGCATCATGTAGACCTCCTCCTCAAGATCACCATAAAGAAAGGCGTTCTTTACGTCAAGTTGATAAATGGGCCGAGCCTTATTAGCAGCAACAGAAAGAATGGTATGTATCGACCCCATTCTGGCAACATGGGAGAAGGTCTCAAAATAATCAACTCCAAAGGTTTGTATGAAACCTTAGGCAACAAGTATGCCTTTCAACCTGTCAATAGAACCATCAGGCGACTGTTTGGTCGTGAAGACCCATCGACAAGCCACGGAGCGAACTCCTGGGGGGCACGACACAAGATCCCACGTGCCCCGAGAGGTAAGTGCATGCATCTCCTCATCCATGGCCTGTCGCCAACCATGATTCTGCATTACACTGAAATGATCTCTTGGAGTGGTTTAGCATTCAGAGCATCTGCAAATCTCTTGTCACAACTAGATAAACCATCTGTATAAGTAAAATGTGACATGGGGTAATGCACACATTTCCTTTTTTGCTTGCGTAGAGCTATAGGAAGCTCCCCAGGTACATCCGTGACAACAATGGTGGGAGCACTCGAAGTGGTCATATCATCCTGTATAAAAGGTATAGGCAATGGTACAAACACTGGTGTAGAAGGTATAGAGGTACGTTGGCGAGTATAGCCGATTGGTGGAGGAGGGAGGTCCAGAGGAATGTCACTCACAGTCTGTGTGAAATAGCTTGTTTGCTCAAAGAAGGTGACATCGACAGACACATAGTATCGACATCCAACATGATCATAGCAGCGACAGCCTTTCTGGGTACAAGAGTACCCAAGAAAAACGTATTTGATGGCACGAAAGGATAATTTATCTACTGTATGAAAGTTGTGAACAAGGCAATACAACCAAAAATTCGCAGAGGTATGGGAAAAGGAGACTCAGTAGGATAAAGTAAGGAAAATGGAGATGCCCCTTTGAGAACAGATGAAGGAACACGGTTGATGTGATACACTGCAGTAAGGATAGCATCTCTCCAATATTGTTTAGGAACACTCATTTGACTAAAAAGAGATCTGACAACATTTAGCAAGTGTCAGAGTTTCCTCTCAGCTATACCATTCTGTTGTGAGGTATATGGACATGATGTTTGGTGAACAGTTCCCTGGGATGCAAAGAAAGAGGTCAGGTCATGTTGGGCTAACTCAAGAGCATTGTCGGTACGAATGATCTTAAAAATGCTAGAAAAGTAAGTTTTAACATATTGAAAGAAATTTCTGACAACTTGATTAATCTCCGAACGCTCCTTTATTACATATACCCAAGAAGATCGACTATAATCATCAACGAAAACTACAAAATACCGATGGCCACTTAATGTGCGGATCCGACAAGATCCCTATGCATCACAATGAACAAGATGAAAAGAAGCAGTACTACGAGACTCAGTATGAACATGAAATGAAGTTTGATGGTGTTTCTCGAACTCACATGCCTCGCACTAAAAGGGCTTCAGAGTAGAGAGTTCAGGAATCATCATGGAGATGGCCTTGGCAACACCAACAAAATTGGAGTTTGAGGGTATGTCAAGGTAATATAGCTCATTCCTCTCATGACCCTCACCAAAAATCTGCCTCGTCCGAATGTATTGAAAATAACAACAAGACTCATCAAATATCACACGACAATGAAGCTCAACACAAAGCTTGTGAACTGACAACAAGCTAAGAGGAAAATTAGGTGCACAGTGATCCCCCAAAAGTCGAAGCTTGGAAGAGAATTCCATAGTTACGACAGTAGTAATCTGTGATTGAGTCTCATTAGGGACTCGAACTGACTTCACAGAGGTAGATGGTATGGAAGAGGTGAGCAAACTACCTTCTCCAGTGAGATGAGTAGAGGCGCCAGAATCAATAATCCAAGCTGGAGTAGGAGTGATAGCAGAGTTGGCTATTGTACCTGAAGGAGTGGCCAGAGCAGCAGTTATAGTGTTACTAGTGGTGGTAGGCCCTGGAGTCTGAAGCATCTGCATTAGGCGGGAGTAATCTGCATCATTAAGATGAACAATCTTGCCACTGGAGGTAGGCGATGCCTCTTCCACATCATAGGCATCCTCATAAGCATTATTGGCGTGATAAGAAGGTACGCCAAACTTCTGCCAGCATCGTTCACTCGGGTGGTTCCACCTACCACAGTGAATGCATGGGGCAGTAAAGTATCGCCCACGACCACGACCAAAGTCACGGCCTCGTCCAGATTCCCGTCCACGACCACGACTTGGATCATGACCGCGTCCTCCTGGCAAGCCGTATCTGCCTGCTCGCCCAGATGACACGATGTGTGCAAAGTTCTCTATTGAAGGTAAGACGGGAGGCCGGACAGCGGATGTCTCGAGCTCCTCAAGTCGGCCAAAGATGGCCTTCATTGTTGGCAGTGTGTCTGATATAAGAAATTGCTCCTTTGCTGCATGGTATCTAGAATGCAGACTATCAAGAAAGCGGTATACCTGCCAGTCAGAACGCTCTTGTATCTGTTTGGTGCAACATGAGGGCTGGAATATTGCAAGCTCCTCATACAAGCTGGATAGATGTATGTAGTACTCGATGAGGGTGGAATCACCCTGAGATGCCGAGCAGATTCGCTTGTAAATGTCTGCAAGGCGTGACTTCGTCTTTTTCTTGGAGTATGTTTGCTCGAGGTCGTCCCACATTTCCTTGACCGTATTTTTGTAAAGAAGATTTGAGGCAATGTGAGCCTCAACACTGTTGGTCATCCAGTTGATAACCAAATAGTTGTCAGTCTTCCAGTTGTCGTACTTTTTGTCGTTTCATCTAAAGGATCTTTAGTCAAAATGTAGAGTTTCCTCTGACCACCAATGAACACCATAAAAGATGGAGACCAGAGCACGCAATTTTCTGTATCCTTGAGTTTGATAGTAGTGCCTTGTGCCATAATATTCGTGGCCAAGGGCTTTGTCTCGGTAGAAGAAGGCGCCATGGTGGTCTTAAAATAGAAAGAAGATCATGTGATCAACTAAGGATGCATATAAGAGCTAAAAAATGCTCTAGAACTCACGTTTTCCCTTGAAGAAGGGTTGAATACCCTCCATGGACAAAAGATCTGGATTCTTGGAAGCGGTCCGTGATGAGTTTTGGATCTCCAAAGAGTCCTACGGTAACCATGGAGGGTAGCTGTGGGGCTGACGACTTTCGTAGGAGGTCTTGAAAGCGCGGGGTAGCACTAGCGGGAGGGTTGCTGCACTGGAGGCGATTGGAGGGCCTCGTGCGGGGCCCTAATTCAGGGAAGAGGGCTCGTGCAGGCTTTTGCGAGGCTTGAAAGTGGCAGTGGGGATTTTTGGTCAGAACCACGGTCTAGGACCGTTGCTCTGATACCAAGTGGAGAAGAGAGACAAAATGGGATATCTATTCCATAGGGCTAAGGTCTCTTATATAGAGAGAAAACCCTAGAGAGTACAAGAGGAAAAATACATAAATACCCTTGAGGAGTTACGGAACCCGAAGGGTTACAAACATAATTGTAATACAATAATTCTAAACAATGTTATTGTAATAAAGGGTTTCTCCACGCTATCTCTAGAAGGGCAACTGGTGGTGGGAGAGCCTGGCCCAAACCTGGGCCCGAATCTGTGGGCCTTGGGCTGGGCTCAGGTCCTTGTAATCATAAAAACTCCGGGCCTCAACCCGGCCCAAGGTCCATGGAAATTTGGCGGGCTCGGGCTGGGCATTCCCAGGTTGGGTCGGGTCGAGCCCAATGCTCCACCCTAGGGGGAGGGGGTGGGGGTGTGTTTTTTTAGTTTAATTCATAACCGAGAAATTGAAGATGGGTTAGATTAACTCGATGGTTTGGGTTAGTTAATAGATTAAACTAACGAAAGGTTATGTGTGTGAGATATATTGACTATTTGGAGTTCCTCCTGTAATTTGTGATTATCGAGGGTTATGTATGTAAATACAAAATTACTTAGGATTATGGGTGTAAATATCCCCTTTTCTTACTTGACATAAATAAGGTTTATGCATTAACAAATGCCGCCACATGCATTTAGAGATGTACTTAAACATTGCAAGGATGCTTAAACTTTGCATTGACTCTATTATGCCATTATGGGATCGATGCACACAAATCTGGCTTCAAAATAGTATTTAACTTTGAATGATTGTCGAAGACACGCGAGACATTGTGGACCAGGTCAATTAACTTGTAGGAACTTGTACTAATTTAAAGACTACAAACAAAAACTAGCTTAGAATAGTGAACAATACAGAATTAATGCCATAATAATGTCCATATTAAAAGGAAAATATTGTAACGAAAATTTAAGGGAGTGAAAAATGGTCACAGAAAAAATAGAAATTGGAAATCAAATTTCATCGAAGATTGAAGTGCGAGAAAAAAAATAATAAAGAAAAAAGAAAATAAAGAAAAAGTTGAAATATAAAAGAAATTACCAGTGCATGTGGCCCACTTACGGGATTGCCACATTGCTAATGCGACACCCATGTGGCTCTGACGAGGCGGCATTATCGTTTGTCAAAAGGTTGACCTAGCATGTGGTGCTTCATAGATATGGAGGGCAAGGATGCATTAACGGGTGATCAATGGTTGTTAGGGCAATTGGCTTGATGGAGTCCGAGGTATGCGACCCGGTTACTCGAGGGTCTAGAGTAGGATCGCCAAATTTCAACCCAAGGTAGACTAAGGGAAACCCTCGTGCTCTATCTATTGAAAGCTTCTGAAGCCTTACTCTTAAGGCTTTGCTTTAGTCTATAGTGACCTTTTGTAATATGTAAATTATTGACACTCCCACACAACAGTGAACTTAGGTGGTTGTTGCATATGTGCTTCTTCTTGAAGGTCATCATACATGAAGCCATTCTTCACAATTTACATAAAGTTGAACATGCATAATGGTTTGTTGGTAGTGCATTGTGCCTACCACCAAAATGCTCCATAATAAGCTTCTGAATAGGTTGTTAGATACATAGTGGCCTCTTAGGTAAACACCAATCTTCATCCTAGAGAGGACTTGATGTACCTTAAAATCATCATGCATGCATCATAGTAGGCTTGGTTAGGACAAACTATGAACTGACTAAGCTTGCCAACTACAAGTGAGATGTCTGGTCTAGTGATGGTCAGATTAAGTAGCTTCCCGACCAAGCACATGTAGCGGCTTGTATCTCCAATCTCTACATGAATATAGACTGCTTTGGGGTTCATCAGAATCTGAGCTGGATTCGCTCCCAACATCCCATAATACTATATTAATCGGTAGAATACTTTCTTTGGGGCATAATAAGACCTTGTTTGGAACGAGCGATCTCAATCCCAAGTATCGTAATGGTCCAAGATCTTTCATTACAAGTTGCTCTGATAGCCATGTTTTTTTACTTCTATTATGCCTTCTAAGTCATCATCAGGAAGTAGGGATGCAAGATATAGATATGTCATATCTGACCTGCCACCATATCTGTTTTACACAGATTTTGACATGTGTCCGTGTCCATTTTAAAATGGATATGGATATGAATATGACATCCGTATTCATATTTTTTTGAAGTCAAAACAGGGGGAAGCACGCAACAGTGTACACCCCAATGTATTAATAGAAAAAGAGAGAGGTACTTACATCATTATACAATTACAGAAGCCAAGACTCAAGAGTAAAATTTGAATGGATACAGACATTTTCACGGTAGAATTTTTTCCTCAAGAAAAGAAGAGCGTTTCTAGCAAGCCAGATGGACCACAGAAAGGCCAGGGGCGTAAGTAAGATCTTCCTCGGGCACCATCGAGCATTCAACATGGAGTCCCAAAATGACTCAAGGTTTCGAACAAAAACCCAGCTCAAGTGTGAATCGGCCCAAAGAGGTGACATGCAAGGGCAGTTGAAGAAAAGGTGATCCATTGATTCAATGTCATTTCTACATAGACTGCATCCGTCTGAGGTCCCCCCAAAGAATTTTGCGCAGCGATCTCTCGTCATTAATCTCTTATGCCTGAGTAACCACAGGAAGAAGCCAATCTTTTCGGGTAACCCCAGTGTCCAGATAAAGCTGCAATCTCTAACGATGGAGTCAGTTCTCGAGGGAGGGGGCCTACAAAATCACCCCATAAGTCTTCTTGACGGAAAATGGACTCATGTGCCAAACCCATATTCGTATTTAAAAACGAATAAGGATATAGTAACACCTATATTCGTATTTGTATCCATTTGTTTGCATCCCTACACATGAGAACGATTTTATCCACATAGATTAACATGGGTGCAGTGCCTTTCTTGTTTTTCATACAAACAAGAGATGGCATGATGCAGATCTGGAAAGTCCTAAGCTCACAAGAACTTCTAACAACTTCAAGAGGAGAACCGGGCTCGAGGGCTATATTTAAGGCCATAAATAGCCTTCTTCATCAAGCATACCTTCTGACACTCCCCCTAACCCTCAAAATTAAGAGGTTGTTGCATATGGACGACCTCCCACAGGTCACCGTAGAGAAAGGTGTTTGTCACGTCAAGTTGGTGAAGAGGACAATAAAGTTGTACTGCTGTTGTACTACTACTACTAATACTACTGAATTCATACTATAGAAAGGCAGGCTACGGGGGAGAAAATGTTGAAGAAGTCGAACATGTATGTTTATGTAAAGCCTTTAACTACTAGTCGGGCTTTGTAGCTTGCAATTGAACTATCCGAGTTATATTTCACAGCAAAGATCCATCGAGACCTAGCAATCTTGCCATCTTGAGGTGGATCTACGAGTTTCCATGTCAACCGATAGATTAGAGCTTGCATTTCCTTTTTTATAGCAAGGTGTCATTTTGGGTCACAGTTTGCATCAACATGACTGTTGGGGACCTCTGCTACTGTTAATCCTTTTGCAAATCGCTTATTAGGTTGATCCAAGGCTAGAGAAGGAGCTATCGCAGAAATAGGATGGATAATACACTATCGTTTACCTGTCCTGAGGGCTATGGGATCATTATACAAACTATCCTCGACACTTATTTTAGTCGAAGTGTCCATCCTTGTAGAAGCTTCACTTGAGATAGTAGGAATGTCAAATTATAAAGCCTCTGAAGAAGAATTTGCCTCGATGGACGTAATTGTTGACGGTTGAGGAGCATGTTAATATATGGGGTGCATGGTATAAGAATATGTAATGGAGCGATCTCCAAAGTAGCTGGAGGCAAAGATATACGGGTACTAGTATCGACATAGAAGGGAGCATATTCAAATAGTACGACAGTTGCACTAATGTAGTGCCTTCGTGACATTGGATAGTAGCATTGCTATTACTTTTGATTCTTGGCATATCCTAAAAACACACATTTAACTGCTCTAGATACCAACTTTTTTTAGTGATTGGGGAGGGGGGTGGTTGAACCCTGGTCTTTAGAGTGGGAGCTCACTGCTTCTACCACCAGATCATAAGGTGGCCAACGATTTAGTAAATTGGATCATAGAGCAAGCATTAGCAATCAAGGACTAAACCAGATGATAAATATTTTCTTCTTCATGATCGACACCAATTATCCTTCCAATCAGGATGTCTTGAAAGATGAAGGAGGTTGTATCATAAATAGGTAATTTAATTGATTGATAGCATACTGATACAAAACTCAAGATGAAAAGAACATTAGTGAGTATGATACTCGGAGTAAGGGTGACTTCCCTTGTTCCCTTATCAGGGAATAGTATGCCATCATGCATCAACAACTTGTACAATCTTTCTTGGGCATACTGAGCGAAGTTGTCTGATGAGACTCTTCTCTCCACACAAATGAGCAGTGTTGCAGAAGTCGATATTCGGTCCATGGAGAAGGACATATCGATATCGATATCGTTTCGATATCGTGTCGATATCGATATATCGGC